>VYXC01011524.1:84427-108753 GCA_013397175.1 Platysteira castanea
CCGCTGCTACCGAAACATGGCCCCGGCAGCGCGGCCCGGCCACCCGCCGAGGGGCCCCGTCCCTGCCGGGGCGCTGCTCCCACAACCCCCGCCTTAGCCCCGCGCGAAGGAGGCGGCTGCGTTCGGTAACCTCCAGCGCAGCACTTGGACGCGGTTATATCAGATAGCGCTGGCGTCCCGCGTGAATTTGATTAAGAAATCTGTTTAGTAGGCGAGTATAATTATTAGACGGGTGTAATCAGCTCCGCTGATAAGAGCCGTGTGCTAATCTCGATAGATAAGGAGGAGCTGGGCCGGTGCTGCCGACTCGCAGAAGGAATCGCCGGGTGATAAACAAGTCACTGACTCCTGCTCTGAAACACCTTCCCTTAATCTTCAGCTCCCACTAAAACTATCACGTTTTGGGTGCTTAAAGAAAATATCGTAATTTTTTTACCTAATTGTTCTCCTCATTCTTTTTCTGTCACGGGTAGGGACCTGGGGTTGCTGCATGGAATTAGGCCTGACCTCACCTCCGGAGAAGGCAGTGGATAATCTTCTTTCGTGACTGGGTTTTAAATGCAGACTCTTCAGTCACAAAGCTCTGAATTTTAATGATGGTCGGTCAAGGGCTCTTCATGGCTGTAACTGCAGCAAAATTCAGGGAAATGGGTGAATTAATGGGCCTTAGTGGTGTTCTGGAGTAACAAGCTCCACACTTCATACAGAAAACAACTCAGGGTTAACTGAAAGCCTGTTGTTACGGGATTTTTAATTTCTGACTTCATTCCTAAGATAAAAATCCTTTTTTTTTAAAGTGTCTTTTGTTATGCACTTGCAGTGTGCGGACTCCATCACCCCGACTCTGCACCAAAATCCCAGAGGAACTTGGGTCAGAACCTCACAGTGTGTCACCATGGCAGACTTCTCCCTGTTTTCTGTTCCTTAGCACTGCCAATGTTATATTTCCTCTTCTAGTGTGAGGAGCTTGGAGCTCCTCTGCTTCCCACCTACTCCCAGATGGAAAATGGGTTATTTTTACTCCCAGCAGCAGTGTAGCCTGGCACTGGGGCTTGTTTCCTGCAGCAGCCTGCTTAGATGGGGACTTTTTGCAAGACTGAAGTGGCATTTGGCTCTCCCCCTCAGAATTCCCTGACTGAAAAGGTTGTATCCAGTACTGGTGAAACGAGACTGATCTTGTCCCCACACGTGAGCACAGAAACCTGGTCTGTGTCTTGAAGTGGAGAAATGGGAAGGTTTATTTGTTCTGTTGGCAGTTGCAGAGAATGAAATCAGGAGTGCTGCGAGTGAGGGACTGGCCTGGGGGTTCCTCACCATTCCTGAAGTGACTGTTGGCATGTTTCCCTGTGGGAAAAGCATGAATGGACCGAGGGCTTCATCAGATAAACTTCAAATAGTCAGGCTAAAGCTGGGTCCTTCCTGAAGATCATCCCCATCATCCTTGGGCAGTGGTGGACAAAGCTGGTTTGGTCCAAGCTGGACTTCTCTTCCCTCCCTCCTAAAGCTGGAGCTTGTGTCCAGTGGGAACGCTTCAGAAATGGGAAAGCTGGCCCATGATTCAACAAATGAACCTTCCAAGGTTTTACACAAACGAGTAGGGTTGGTTTGTTGGGTTTGGGTTGGTTTTNCACACTTCATACAGAAAACAACTCAGGGTTAACTGAAAGCCTGTTGTTACGGGATTTTTACTTTCTGGACTTGTCTGGGTACAGTCACCTTTGTGCAGAAGCTGCCTGAGTTTCTCACTGCTGAGGCAGTTACCTTCAGGAAAGTGGTAATATCAAGGCTAGCTCCACAAAAGAGAAGGTGAAAACACATGCCAGTAAAATTGGGGGAAAAAAAGAAATTAGGCTTTTTAGGCTTTATTTCCTGTTCTCCATCCCATGTATTGGCTTGGGAACAGCTGAAGTGGCTTAAAGCAGTTTCAAGCTTCAGCTGGGATGCTAAATGCAACCTTTCCTGTTTTATGTAGATGCTGCCAGTAACCCATAGCAAGTTTGTTTTGAAAGAACATCAAAAAGAACCTGTTTTCCCGTGGTGGAACACACAGTGGAATACACGGG
Organism: Platysteira castanea; assembly: GCA_013397175.1. Taxonomy (NCBI): domain Eukaryota; kingdom Metazoa; phylum Chordata; class Aves; order Passeriformes; genus Platysteira; species Platysteira castanea. The sequence continues at coordinate 86,491 of VYXC01011524.1, forward strand.
ATCTGCTCCCATTTGTGGCACTTCCCAGGGAGCTGCAGTGACTTCCATGCTGGGGTTTGCCTTTGATTTAAGAACCTGAAACAGAGCAAGCCAGGCAGGTTTCTTCTTCTTTGTGCTTTTCCTAATTGGTCACTTGGATGTGGCAGGTTTTTAGCTGGTATTATCAAGAGTTTTGAACCAAAACTTGAATTAATTCCATAGATAACAGGACCAACTGGAATGCAAAGAGAAAATGTGAGGTGCTGGGTGATAAGCCCTTGTGCTCTAATAACAACAAGGCTGTATTTTGATACCCTCTTCTCTGAAGAAGTCACTCTTTGATATGCAGACAACAAGCTAAAGTATTGTTTTGAGAATAAAATAAAAATATTTTCACTCGCTGCTGCATCTTTCATTGTGAATTTTAACATGAGAAAAACATTCAAATTTGACTTGAGTCTTGGATTTTTTGGTCAGGTTTTTTTTTAGGTTCATTTTTCTGAAGACATTGCCTCACTTTGCATACTGTTTAAAGAAAATTGATACTACCACTGTTAGTATCCCACAAATACTCAGCTTTTCCACTGTTGATCTGTGTACTTGAGCGTTTTACAGGAAGGGCAGCAGTGTTGTCTCACCTCAGAACACACAGATTTCCAGGTGGCCCTGTGCAGGGTCAGTTCCTCGTGGTTTCTGCTCCCTACAAGGTTTCCCAGCGGGAAAGGGCTGTGAAACCTGGCTCCTGCCATCACACACAACACTTAAAAGTGCTTTGGAAAACAAATTCTCCTTTTGAATGTTGCCTTAAATATTTTCCTGCTGGCAAGTATGTGTGCTTCCTGTTTTTTCCTGTCACTTTTCACTGGCCGTGGTGCTTGGCTTTGGTGAGGTTCAGTTTGGGAAATTAATTTGTCCCTGGAATCCGCACACAATGGGAACAGTGCTTCTGATACTGTTCCTTGTTGTGATCTCAGAGCTCTGCTGCAGTTGGGGCAAGGCTGCCTGGAGCCTCCAAACACAGGTGCAGCCTCCCTTCCCTTGGGCTGGGCTTGTGCAGAGGCAGGGAAGGAGGAATCTGCACGTCTGTAATTGCTGCCCTCCTCAGTTGCAGGTTTGGGATCGGAGTGGCAGCCATGAAGGACCCGAGTCGCAGCAGCACCAGCCCCAGCATCATCAGCGAGGATGTGATCATCAACGGGCACTCCCACGAGGATGACAACCCCTTTGCTGAGTACATGTGGATGGAGAATGAAGAGGAGTTTAACAGGCAGGCAAGTCACTCCCTGCTTTCTGTGTCCTGTCTGTTCTTTGTCACTTCCCAGCTGAGGGGACGGAGCTGGGGTCCGACACTGGCAGTCCTTTGGAGAGGAGGTGGTAGATCAGCTCTCTGGAGTGATCCTGGGGAAGAGATGGGTCTCCCTTTCTCTGGCATTAAATGCTACCCTTCTGTAGTCCTGGTGGAAAATAGAGGAAGTGCAGCACATTCTAATGCACTCATTAATTCCCTGCTTCTGCAGGAGGGAGGGAAGAGAAGAGAGTTGACAGATGTACGTGGCACTTGGGAAGGGCTGGCCCGGGAGGTGTTCGTGTGCGGGCATGCCGAGTGTCCTCGTGCTGAGCGGGGGAATTCCAGGTGCACACCTGCCTTGGGAACAGCACTGCTGCTCCACAGAGCTGCCAGGTGACAGAGCTGCCCACTCATTTCAATACCTGAGTCCTACAGCTCCCTCCTCCAGCGGGTGGGAAGGGAGCCTCGCCTTCCTCTGCCACCTTGCATCTGCCACCCTTTTCTCTCCTGCTCCTGCGGAGGCTGGGAACAGCCCACCTCTTTCCACACCCCTTTCCCATTCCCAGTTTGCTCTGTGCACTCCAGGGCTGCTGCCTGTGCTCCAGCAGCTGTGGCTGTGCTGGGGGCTGAGCAGTCAGCACTGGATCTGCAGGGTGCCAGCAGCACTGAGCTCCTTCAGAGTCAGCTTTGCTCCCAGAGCCTCCCTTCTCTGGTGCGTTGTTTCCTGTTTGGTGGCTCTTTCCCCCTGGGAGCTGTACCACAGTTAGCATACAGGGGGTGCAGTTCTCTGGGAAGGAGCTTTGAGTTGTGCCATTTTTCAGGCACAGATTCCCTTGTCAGAGCAGAGGAAAGGTGGGAGTGTGAGGGGAGAAGGGTCGTGCTCAGACAGACAAACACCTGAGGCAGCCTGCTCACCTGCTCTCTGGGAGCCTGAGCAAGTTAAATTGGAGCTGGAAAATACAAACAGGCAGTCCTAATTTCCAGCTATTTGGGGAATTAAATGTTATTTAGTACTCCTGGAGCTGCCATGGAGGCACCTGTGGGGGTACAGGCCTGTAACCAAGCCCCTGGAGCCGGGCAAGCCCTGTGTAACAGGAGCCTGTGGCTGTGTGCCCACGGCAGGAGGGAGGCAGTGCCTCCTGGAGTGCCATCCAGGCTGGAGTGCTGCTCTGGGATAGCACTGAGTCAGCATTCCAGTTCCATTCCCTGCCTCTGGAGTGCCTGGGCGGTGGCCCGGAGCACGTGGGGATGAGTCCCTGCTCCCCAGAGCACCAGGTGAGCTCGTGGGTGTGTTTGCCCCAAGGGCAAGGACCAGGTTGCACAGCAGTCCTGATACGTGGTGTTAATGTTTTTGATTTGGTTTGTGGTAACTGAATTTCCACTCCAGGACTGAGGAGGTGTTTGATTTCAGAGCAAAGGGTAGGTGGGAAAACTTGTTCAAGCTTCCACTGAGTGAACTTTAAATCTGTCCTGAATGGTTTTTCCATTCCCTTGAGTCTGGGCAAGTCATTCACACCAGCTTCTGTTTCCCTGCTTTCCCCTCTTAAACCCTGTGATGCAGGGCATGGAAAATTTGTAGGATGAACTCCCTCCAAAGCTTGTTTACTGAACAACCAAGGAAAACTGCTTTAATCTCTGCACTGCGTGTCAGTTCTGCATGGGTGGGTTTGTCCTGCTCCCAGGACAGCCGGGCTGCATTCCTGACAGCTGCTGGGACCAGGTGGGGTTCCCAAGGAGAGCCACAGTGGCTGAGCACACACCGACAGCCAAGGAGAGGCTGCTTGTTCCAGGTGACAGGCAGGGGTTATTTTTTCCCCAGGAGTCCCCCAGGATGCTTTCCTGGGCAGTGTTTCCTGGCTGTGTGTGTTGGCACAGCTCCCTTCCTCATACTTGCAGTCCAGACTAGTTGGTACAGCTGCAATTCTTGCTTGGGACCAACATTTTCCTTCTCCTTTAGGTCATAACAAGCTGCAAACGAAACCTTTGGGGCTGTGGGGGTTCTCCTGCCGTTCCCTTTCAGCTGCAGCCCCAATCCCTGGGACAAAGCACTGATGTCCTTCCTGCTGCACAGACATGGTGCTGGGCTGGGTCCCGTTGGATAGCTGGGTGCACACACCTGGGAGTAAAAACCCCATGAGCTCCCAATAGATTGGTTGCTGAAGCAGTTTCTTTTCATTGCACAGATTGAAGAGGAGTTGTGGGAAGAAGAATTTATTGAGCGCTGTTTCCAGGAGATGCTGGAAGAAGAGGAGGAGCACGAGTGGTTTATTCCAGCCCGTGATCTCCCACAAACAATGGATCAAATCCAGGACCAGTTCAATGACCTTGTTATCAGTGACAGCTCATCGCTGGAGGATCTGGTGGTGAGTTCAGCTCCTCATGCTATTTCCAAAGCTTGGGTCTTTGTGCAAGGCTGGGGCTTTTTGCTGCTGATGGCAGGAGAAAATCCTTTCCAGGAGGAAGGAGCCTGTTAAACCCTGTGCAGGGTGGGTGGGGAGGGATGTGCCCTCGTGGGATGTGACCTGGTTGGAGGGTTTCTTCATACCCACGTGGAGCCTTTCCCAGTGCATGGCACAAGGTCAAGAGTGGGTGGGATGTTATGAAAGAAGGGCCCTGAGTGGAGCTGGGGCTGCGAAAGGGTCACTGGGCATCTGCCAGCACTGACACATGGGGCTGGTCTGAGCCCTGCCCCAAGGTCTGGGTGGGACTGGGAGAACCACAGCAGATCCCTGTAGCAATTCTAGGGAAGGGGAAAGCAGCCAAATTGAGATTATTTCCCTCTTTTTGCCATCTGGCTTCTGTCCAGAGCTCAACTCAAAGGAAAGGGCAGCCTGTGCTTATTTTCCCTCACAGAATCCCAAGTTCCTCATACAGAGCACAGACCCCACACCTTCCTGTCACACACCTGCTCTGAGGTTCAGATGCAGACCCTGACTTTTCCAAGCTGAAGCAGCTGCAGGCAGCAGTTTCAGACTCAGTGAAGATCAGAAAAGCCTAACCCTCCATTTTTGTGTGATAAAGAGCTGCTTTTGGAGGTGCTGGTGCCCACATCAAACTGCAGGACACTGAGCAGCAGCAGCAGCTTGCCAAGGGGGAGGACAGAGGAGTCACAGACAGAGAATGTAAAAAATCAATACAGTGCTCATACTCATGAAATTCCCAGAAGTCGCTAAAGTTCCTGGAACAAGTCACCTCTTGCTTAAATAAGCAAAATTTAAAAACCTCATGGCACGTTTTAACAGCTCGACTTGAGAAAAGGCTATTTCAGCATGAGGGGAGCTGCTGTGCTTGGTGCATGCCTGTGGTTTGCTGCGTATTCCCTGAGCCCTCATCCAGCTGAAACCTCCTGTGGAGCTAAGGAAGGTTGGATAATTCAGGGAGTAGCACAGAGGAATGGGCTTTTCTAGGGATTACAGACTGCTGATAAATGTAAGAAGCCTGTTGTATACCTGATTGTTACTCTAGATCCATAAACCTTTGCCTCCAGTTGTCTTCAGCTTGAAAATAGAAGCTGAAAATAATGATTCACCTCGATTTCTGTTCTTCCCTTCCTCAGGTCAAGAGTAATCTGAATCCAAACGCAAAGGAGTTTGTTCCTGGGGTGAAGTACTTAAACATTTGAGTAGACTGGGCCCTCTTTTGGTGGATGTAGCACAATTTCCACACTGTGAAGCCAGTATTAGAAGATTTAATTGTAAAAGCTCTCTCTTCTTGTCACTGTGTTACACTTATGCATTGCCAAAGTTTTGTTAGTCTTGCATGCTCAATAAAAGTGCTGAGACTGTTATTAAGTAAATCTGTCAAAAGTTTAATGGAAACATAATTGGGCCCTGGCTCTGTGCGAAGGAGGCAGTGAGGTAAGAAGCACCAGTCAAGTTGAGACAAAGTACCACGTTAATAAAACCTTCTGCAGACTCTGACTTTTTAAACAGGACTTGGAATTTGCGGTGAATGGTCTGTTTTTAGCTAAAGATGTGTTAACTGGTGCTAGCTTGCACCTGATAATGCCTTAACTTCCAAGTGAAAGTGAGGAGATCTGATTGTTATGCAAATTTGCTAACTTTCCTTTGAGGTATCAGTGTTGTTACTAATGTTAATTTCCCCCCTTACAAAACACCGTGATCCTGGGAAGCAGCGTGAGCTTAACCCAAACCTTACAGACCTGTACAGAGTCGTAGATCTCAGCTACTGAGCTAACATCCACACGATTGGGAGGAGGCAGTTCCCTGTCCTTTGCAGTGTGTGATCACGTTAGAAACCTTCCCCTTGCCCGTGCTGCTGGAGGAGGTGTGAGATCCATCACAATTCCTTCCAGGAACGGAAGCACTGCCCATGGAACTCTTAGCATCCGACTTTCCATAGCTGGATTTAACCAGGCAACCCCCAGCATTAGTGATTTGAGTGGTGCTTTTCCCTTGCTTTGTTTAATCATCACTACACAATAGTCTACAGCACAACGACTTTTTGGGGTTTTTTTTTGGTTTTTGGTTGTTCCTTTTTTTTTTTTTTTCTTTTAATAAAGCTAGAACAGTTTTGGCTTCTTAAACTTCATATTTGGGTAGGTTAAGCTGCCATACGTGTTCAGTGTGAATAGTGTTTAAGTTGAAAATATTGTAAAAAAATTATATTTTTTCAAAAATATTTAAAAAAATAAATAATAGTAGAACTGATGTGGTGGCTGTCTCATAACTGGGCATCTCTCACGGGAACTCACTTGGCAGCGTGTTGGACAGGGCTGGCACTGAGGATGCCAGCCTGGAAGGCTGCAGGACCCCCTGGCCCAGGATCCTGGCTGCAGCTGGACTCTCCATGGAACCAGAGCCTGCTGAGGGCTGGAAGAGACTTCAGAGATCCAATTCCATGAGCAGGGACACCTTCCCCTGTCCCAGGCTGCTCCAAGCCCTGCCCAGCCTGGCCTCAGACACCTCCAGGGACAGGAATATTCCTCTCCTCCCACTCCGTGCTCTCCCTTCGTGTTCCCTGTGGCTGGTGCCAGCTCGGCCCTGCTGGCAGCTCCGGGAGCAGCTGCTGGCACTGCCACNCTAGAACAGTTTTGGCTTCTTAAACTTCATATTTGGGTAGGTTAAGCTGCCATACGTGTTCAGTGTGAATAGTGTTTAAGTTGAAAATATTGTAAAAAAATTATATTTTTTCAAAAATATTTAAAAAAATAAATAANGGAACCCCGGAGCTGCCACAGCCTCTCCAGCCCCATCCACTCTTCCTTCATGGAATATCCTGAGCTGGACCCACCAGGATCAAGCCCAACCCCTGGCCCTGCTCAGGACAGCCCGGCCCGCTGTTAATAACTGCCTTTTTAAGCTCTGATTAAACCGAGGGGGAGCAGTGGGAGCTGCAGCCCTGCAGGACGGGCAGGAGAGGCAGGGCCTTCCCGCAGGTGTTGCCCTGCAGCAGAAGCACCTCCAGCTCCGGGAGGAGCCTCTCCCTCCGGGGGGAGCTCAGCTGCCCCAACCCCTTCTGCTGTTGTTGCTCTGCAGAATGATAAAGCTGCTATGATAACCTGGGCACCGAGCTGGGCACTGCCTTCCCTTCCCGTGCACAGAGCTGCCCTTCCTAGGCCTGCCAGCAGCACTCCAGGATTTCCGCTGACCCGGGGAGAGTTCAGACTCGAGCGCCTAAAGAAAAGGTCAGCGAATAACACACAGCTGGTTTTTATCTGCAGTGGGAGTTCCACCAGCGAGTCCTGCATGGCTGCAGTTCCTCCATGAGCTTCGGCCTGGCTGCCATCACCTCGGGCTGGTGGCAACTGAGTGCAGCAGCCAGGAGCCAGCGTGTGGGGCAGCCAGCCTGGCCGTGGGCTGCTCTCCCGGCCTTGGGGTTCTCCCTCTCCTGCATCCCGGAGCACTGGGATGTTCACTGGGGAGGAGCTGCTGCTGTCCCCGGCAGCCCCTGCCCCGCTGGCTGTGGGCTGTGAGTGCAGCCCCGGTGGTGGCACCCGGTGCTGGGCAGCACCCGCACAGCACCCAGGCCTCCTCTCACTCCTGCTCCAGCCCCAGCGGGCGGGCTGGGAGGGCAAGGAAATGGGAGGGGACCCGGCTGGCCACAGAGGAGTCACAGGCTGTAACAGCGTGCTCGGCCCCAGCACCAGGACAGCAGTGGAAGAGGGGCCTCAGAGCCTGGCTGGTGCTCGTGGGAGGTGGGGAGTTGTTGTATTTGCATCCCTTCGGGTTTATTTTAAGTTGGGATTTTTTTTCCATCTCATCTTCACTTTTAACAGATTTTCTCACTTCTCTCCCTGCTCAGGCTGGGGAGCGATTGTGATGCTGTGACGGGGCTGTGATGGGGTTGTGCAATGTTGCCTCAGCTCAACTTTGGTGCTAAATCCAGACCGGGGACTGGCCTGACCCCGCTGCATTGGGGGTCAGCCACCTCTGTGTCTGCAGCAGAGAACACCCCGGTGGCACCAGGTGCTGTCACCAGCACGGCCGGGACAGACCCAGAGCTCCCGAGCCCCCGGAGCAGGAGGGGTTTGCCAAGGGCTTTGCTGAGCTGCCTCTCCCACGGCACAGGGTTCAGGCAGAGCCCACCTGGAAGAAATCCAGCGTGTCTGCGTGTCTGGCATCCCAGGAGGGAGCACGGCCAAAGGTGCTGACGCCTCCGCGGTGCACAAAGGACGAGGGAACGGTGCAGGAGGCAGCAGAGACACTGGCAGGGCACGTGCGCTTGAATATTTTATCATTTTTAATGAATAGTCTTAAATTAGGCATCCTAACGCTGGTCTGGACACTGCCCCACGCCGAGCCCGTGCCAGCCGCTGGGTCACCCTGCAGAGCCGGGGGCACGGTGTGAAAATCCGTGGCCCCGGGTGGGAGCTGGTGGCCCCGGGGCCCCGGCTGGCTCCGATGTGGCTGATGGGCTTCAGCAAGCGCTGGGCGAGTCCCAGGCGGCCAAAGCTTCGGGTGGAGCATGGCACGGGGTGGCGATCCCCAGGCTGTACCCCGGAGCTCGGGGTGCCCCCACGAGCAGCGTTGTGTTTCCCTAGCCCTGCCTTCGAGCCGAGCACCAGAAGCCTTGGCTTTGGCCTTGGTGGGTGCTACCGAGCCCCGACAGCCCCCCGGGAGCTCGGCTCGGCTCCTCCGGCGCTGTCCCTCCCCTCGCTCAGACCTTGGTGCACACCGAGCCCCGGTCCGTGCCCTCCGGCCCCTCTGCGGCCGCAGTGCCCCTGCCCCTCGCCCGGGCCCTGAACCCGGTGTACACCGGGCAGATGGGCACGTTCCTGAGCCAGCGGCTCCTCCGCACCGCGCCCATCCCGAAGGGGAAGTCGTAGCTCCTCAGGCTGGCGCTGCTGGTGCTGTCCGAGTGCGCTCCTGCCTTCCACTGCACCAGCCCTCGCTCCTCCTGCGTCCCTGTGGGGATGTCCAGGGTCACCCCCTGGCCCCGCCATCCACTCTGGTGGCTCGAAATCAGCAGGAATCTGCCCCAGCCTCGCTGCTTCCCCCTCCCCGGCCCCTGCGCTGCGGTTACCCGGGATGGTGTTGTCCAGGACGAAGGCGATGATCCCCCCGACGAACATCTCCGTGGTCAGCAGCACCGTCAGGATCTGGTCCAGCTCGGGGACACCTGCGAGAGCGTGGGACGGAGCCGGGGGTGCCGTGAGGAGCCGGATTTCCCAGCTGCTCCCCCGGGGTGGGAGAGCGCCGGGAGACCTGCCCTCCTTTCTCCCCAAACTCCCAAAACTGCGGCTTTTCGTGGCGGGCGGTACCTGTGTTAATGGCCCCGGGGTGGGAATCCAGGTAGTTGGGCAGCGTCAGCCCGAAGAACATGGCAAAGCCCAGCACGAAGAGGTTTCGGGAGGAGTTCATGTCGACGAACTGCAGGTTGGAGAGGCCGACGGCCGTGATCATTCCTGCCGGCAGAGACGCGGCGATGCAGGCGGAGGTGCCCGCTCCGGCCGGGCATCGGGGGCTGCCCCAGCCGCGGTGAGGGTGCGAGGAGGCAGCCCCGGCTCCCCTAAATTCGCCCTGCATCCCTTGGGCTCGCCAGCCCCCGAGGCTGCGGGGACGTGGCCCAGCGGGTTGGGGGGACAGTTACCGAATAAGGTGCAGAACATCCCGCCGAGCACGGGGTCGGGCAGGGAGGCGAAGAGCGCCGTGAATTTGCCGATGGTGCCCAGCAGGAGCATGATCCCGGCGCCGTACTGGATCACCCTCCTGCTCCCCACCTGCGCGGAGATACCGGCAGCGGCTGACGGCGCCTGTGCCCCCCGGCCGAGCCGGGACCCTCCCCTGCCCCGGTACCTTGGTGATGCCCAGGACGCCGATGTTGGGGCTGGAGGACGTGGAGCCGTTGCCGGTTCCCAGCAGCCCCGCGATGATGCAGGAGATGCCCTCGGTGAAAATGCCCCTGGGGAGCAACACGGCCGGGCTGGTCCGCATCCCACGCTCCTGCAGCATCCCCGAGCGGTCTCCAGGGATGCCACGGTGCGAGTGGGGAGCCGCGGAGGGGGGAACAGCTGGCTGTACCTGTTAATGGCGTGCACAGGGGGCGGGGGTGCTCCTGCCAGCCGGGCGCAGGAGTAGTAGTCCCCGATGGACTCGATGATGCCCGCCAGCGTGGCACTGAACATGCCCAGCACGGCTGCTGAGGTCACCGTGGGCAGCCCCCACTGGCCTGGCCGGGGGGCAGAGCAGATCAGGGCTGGGGACACCCCCGGACCCCCCACCCGGTGCTCACCGGTGCCGCTTTGGGCCCCCCGGGTGCTCCCCTGCCCCGGTGATGTTGCTCCAGATCCCCACATCCCCCAGGGCAAAGGGATATCGGGGGGCCCAGAGCGCCGCGGGGCTGCCGGGCACTCACAGGGGTAGGGGACGCGGAACCAGGGTGCCACGGACAGGATCTCGCCCCGGGCATCCGTCCTGGCCTTGTAGCCGTACTCCTCGGGCTGGCTGGGGAAGACTCCGGTGCGGGTGAGCGCGTAGCAGATCAGCCACACCAGCATGACGGCCAGGATGATCTGCGGGGCACACGCCGGGGTGATCCCGCACCGCTCCCGAGCCCTCGTGTGGGTAAAGGGGGGAATTTGGGGCCGCCCTCAGCCAGTCCCTACCGGGAACATCTTGAAGATCTGGATGCGGAGCAGGACAAAGCCGCGGCCCCGCCGGTAGCCGGGCAGGCAGATGGCGACCTGCCGCAGGTACTGGGCAAACAGGACGATCAGGAAGATGGTCCTGGGCGGAGAGAGAGACGGGATCCCTCGTGGCCCTGACATCCTCCTGGCTCCGCGCTGGACAACCCTACCCCCCTGCCCGCCGTGTCCCCGTGCCGTACAGCACAGAGATGCCCCAGTGCGAGCCAGCCCGGTCACCAGCCGCCTGGAAGACGGAGAGCCCGATGAGGGACACGGTGGGGGTGACGGTCAGCGGCCCGATGTAGCTGAGCAGTGCCCCGGGGAGCCCCAGCAGCCCGATGACCACTTCCACCAGGCTGGACACTATGATGGCCCCCTGGATCTGCAGGGCATGGAGAAGTGCAGGAGAGGGTGTCAGCAGCCTGGCGGGGAGGCTGGGTGCCCCGGGGGCGGTGGCGGGGGGTACCTCTCGCATGCGGGGCTGCCAGACGTGGGACGTGTTGAGCGGCAGTGACCAGTTGCCGTAGATCTGCTCTGGGGATGAAGGCGGGTGAGGTGGTCCCGGGGGGCGGCGAGAGGCTGGACACCCCCTGCAGCCCCCTGCCCTCACCTTCAGGTGGGCATCGCCACTTCTCCAGGGCCAGGATGGACTTGGCGGGGACAAGGAAGGCCAGCGCGCTCGCCTGGAAGAGGGGCAGCCTGGGGGGGACGAGAGGGATGCCTGCGCCCGGGCCCGGGGCTGGGCAGGGGGTCCCGCCGGGGCCGCGGCTCTACCTGATGCCCACGGTGGTCTGGATGAGGGTGGTGATGCCCACGCAGGTGAAGATGGTGCCGATGAGGTAGCTGACCGTGAGCTGGTCCTTGCCCACGCACAGGCTCTCGGCCAGCAGGAAGGGGACGGCGATGGTGCCGCTGAAGCAGGTCAGGTAGTGCTGGGGGGCGAGGGGGGGCTCAGCCGGGCTGGGGGTGCCCCACACGGCGGGGAGCGGGGATTTGGGGTCTGACACTTCCCAGGCTGTACCTGGAAGCCGAGCAGGATGCAGAGGTACCAGGGGGGCACGTCCTCGATCTTGTAGAGCATGTCCACCTCCGGCCGGGGGGGCCTGGTGCCCGCCCCGGGGTCCTGATGGGGGGGCACAGCTCAGCCTGTCTCACCCTGGGGCTGCGTGCAGGGACGGGCACCGCACCCTGCCCCATGGGAGCCCCTGTGCCCTCGGCGCTGGGAGGGGTCCCGGCCGGCCGGTCTCCATCCGCAGGTGTGGTACAGACGGGTTTGGGGCGCGGTGCTGCCCGCGGGTGCCCCGGTACTCACCCTGCCCGCCGCAGGCAGCTCCTTCCCGGGGCTCTGCGGGGAGCCAGCGGCGGCCAGAGCCACGTTCCCATTCTGGCGGTGAGGACGAGGTGGGAGCTGGGTCAGTGCGGACCCAGGTGTCCCACGGGAAAGGGGCTGGGCTCTGCCCTGGGAGACGCGGGTGACACCGGGCCGTGGCTCAGCACGTGTGTGTCCTCTCAGTCCCCCCCCGGTGCCAGCTCTGACCCCCAAGAGGGGTCTGGGCTGCCAAACCCCCTGGTCCCTACGTGGTAGTTTGTTCCTGGAAAGTGTGGAGGGGCATCCCCACGGCAGGTGCTGGGAAAGGCGGCACAGCCAGTCCCAGCCGCAGCATCCCAGCATGTTCCCTTTGTCCCGGGCTTCACCGCAGCCCCCAGACTCACCCCGGCCTTTGCCAGCCCCAGCAGGGCATCCTGACCCTGAGCTGGCCATGGCTGGGGTCGGTGTCCCTGGCCACCACTTCCCTCCCCACCGCCCTGGGGTGACACCGAGGAAGGGATGGGGACGGGGACAGGGACGGCGCCTGCATTCACCTGGGGCTGAGCCAGGTCTCCTGAGCGGGTCCCCATCCTCCGGCGACGTGTCCCCGGCGGCGATGTCGCTGCTCGGGGGGGTTTTATGGCCGTGGGAAGGACTTTAGTCACCGGCCGGGCGGTGGCGGTGGCAGGGGCGGCGGGCGGGAGGGCGGCCATTGGCTGGGGGTTGTGAAACCAGGGCGCGCAGCCCCGGCGCGGATCAGCCATTAACTCCTTTAATTGGGGCTGCGCCCGCCCGGAGCAGCGCCGTGGTGAAACATTAGAGCCCGCGGGTTACAGAGTAATTCCCAGCTCGCCCGGACGGAGTCCGCGCTGCCGCCGGCACGGCCGGGCCGGGGGTCGAGCGGCAGCGGCGACATCGGTGACAGGCGACACCGGGAAGGCGCCCACCTCCCGGCACGTGTCGGCTCCCGGGAGGGGGACGAAGTCGGCTCCGAAGGTCACCGGGGCATTAAGCATTAACCGCGCCGGGGCTACAGCTCGTTCTGCAGCGCCTTGGGGGGGTCCGGGCGGTCCTTGCGGCCGGCGCAGGGTCCCTTGTCCCCGTGGCACAGCAGCTGCCGCAGCGCGGCCGGGCCCCGCCGGTGCGCGCCGTAGATCTGCGCCTCGCCCTGCTCGCCCACGTAGCCGTGGCACAGCTTGGAGAGCCTGCGAGGAGCCGCGGTGGTCACCTGGTGGCGAGGGGACAGTGCCCGGACCCCCTGCACCGCCAGACCCCCACTCACCTGCTCGGCCACGGGCCCCCCGACACCATCACGCTCAGGGGCTGCTTCGTGGGCAGCCCCGGCCCCGACAGCCGCTTCTCCCCGTCCAGCTCCAGCACCCCGTAACTGCGGGGAGAGGGGGTTTGGAGGGGAAACGGGGGCTGGGGACACCCCGATCCCTGGGGACAGCCCCCAGGGCACTCTGATCCCTGGGGCACCGCCATCCTTGGGACATTCCCACCCCTGGGGACATCGCCATCCCTGGGGACACCCCGCTCACCTCTCCCAGTCCTGTGAGCAGCTCCTCTCCAGCACCTCTATGTAGTCCGACTCCTTCAGCGCCTTCTTGCCCACCTTCCCCTCTGCCTTGCGCAGCTGCTCCTCAATCTGGGGTGGAAAAGGCAGAATCCGGGCAGTGAGGGTGGCAGCCTGTCCGTGACCCTGGTCCCGAGCAGGGCTGGGGTCTGCACCCCCTTCCGTGCTGCCCCAGCTGCGGAAGCACATCTGCACGGGTTAGAGCGTCCACGAGGAGCCCCAAAAGGCTTTTTAAGGTGCCGATAAGAAACATCCATCAGTGGGGTGCCCCAAGGGAGCCGGCAGCATCTCCCCAGGCTGAAGCATCCCCACAGAGGTTCTCACTCCGCTTTTGGGGTGCCGCGTCCCCGGTGCCCACCTGGAAGGCGATGGCGTGGCAGGCGTCGCAGCGCAGGGACGCGGGCATGTGGGGCGAGAGCCGCTCCTCGGGGCTGAGCTGGGGCGCAGCGGCCGAGTAGGACGGGGCGGCGGGGGGGTCCCCGCACGTGTCCTGGGTCCCTGTCCCCCCCAGCAGGCTCAGCACCAGCCACGCTGCCAGCGCCGGCCGCATCCTGCCGCGCTCAGAAAGTGCGGGGCGGGGGCGCGGGGTGGCTATAAACCCCCCTGGGCGGGCTATAAACCCCCCTGGGCGGGCTATAAACCCCCCGGGGCGGGCTGTAAACCCCCGGGGCGAGTGAGCGAGCGGCGCTGAGGCGCGGCCAGCACACACCTGCATCCGGCTGGGGCGGCCCGTCCGTCCTGGGTGTCACGGCAGGAAGGGGGGGTGTGTGGGGGTGTCCCCGACCGAGTGCCCCCTCTCCGGGAGGTTTTTGCTGTAACTCAGCCCTGTAGTGCTTGTTTCCTTCCCCTCAACCGAAATCCTTCCTGGGATGGTGTGGACCTACAGGGACTGGGGCTGGGTGGGGGTTTGGGGCTCAGGGCTGGGATTTGGGGCTCATGGTTGTGGTTTGGGGCTCAGGGCTGGGGTTTGGGGTTCAGGGCTCACTGCAGAGTCCCTTCCTGCTCCCAGGGACTGGGATTTTTTGGGTGGACACTCCCAAGACAGNACAGCTGGGGTTTGAGGCTCGTGGTTGTGGTTTGGGGCTCAGGGCTGGGGTTTGGGGTTCAGGGCTCACTGCAGAGTCCCTTCCTGCTCCCAGGGACTGGGATTTTTTGGGTGGACACTCCCAAGACAGACAGAGGGACTGCAGGTTCCAAGTGCCTCAGCTCCTCACCTCCCCTTACAGACCACACAAGCACAGGATGAATAAGCAGATTTAAAGCTGTTTCAGCATTTTTATTGCTCTTTTGGGGTGTCTGTGCTGCAGCCGTGGCTGGCAGGAGCTGGGGGCGTCCAGGACATCACCCCCCTGTCCGAACCAGCCTGGGTCATCCTTGGGATGGGACTGGCAGGACAGGGGACAGCAGGGCCTGTGTGGTCCCTTTGCTGGCCAGGGCCCACACCTCCAAGCCCCTTCAGGGCTGCCAGGTGCTCACACTGGAAAATACCCTTTTTGTGCCCGTTTCCATGAGAAGCCAGTGCCCGCTGGACGCTTTGCCAGCTCAGCCGTGGGCAGGGAGCTCTCCCAAGGGTGATGCTGACTTTGGGCTAAAGCCCGGCCATGGGAAGGGGCATCGGCGCGGGTCCATCCCGTCACATCCGGAGCACTGACCCCTTCTCGGGCGCGGCAGGGCTGGCGCGGGCCGGGGGCTGCTCGGGGCCGGGGCTGGCCCGCATCCCCGTGGGGATGTAGTACAGGCTCTCCAGGTAGCCGCAGTCGGGACCCCCGGCAGGGGACGGCCCCTCGCCCTTGGGAGCAGAGCCGGGGGTGCCGGGCACGCCGGGGTTGTCGGCAGCCGGCAGCTCGGGGTGCGGCGGCGAGGGCGCGGGGGGCGGCGGCGCCGGGAGCCCCGAAAAGCCACCGTAGGGTGCGTAGGGCGGGCTGTAGACCCCCGGGGCCATGACCAGGGGGTTGAAAGGCGCCTGGTAGAGCCCGGTGTGCGAGGCCACGGGCGGGACCAGCACCTCCAGGTACTGCCCGGTCTCGGGGTCGTAGAGCGTTTTCATCTGGGGCTGCCGCGGCGGCTCCATGTAGTAGCACTTCCCGCTGCTGGGATCCACGAGCATCCTCCGCTGCGGGGGCAGGGGGGCGGAGAAGGGCTTGGGGGGGCTCTGCCTGCTCCTCCCGCTCGGCGAGGGGCCATCGGTCCCCCTGAGGAAATGAGGAGAGTCCTCGAGGTGGGGCTGGGCTGGGGGCTCCACAGCAGCCGGGCCCTCGAGGGGTCGGGGCAGGGCGGGCTCAGGGCTGGGCTTGCTCCAGGGCACTTCCCCACCAGGAAGGGGGTAGGCACCAGTTCCCAGGGGTGCGCTGGCTGCGTTGGGGACAAAAGGGGATCCAAAGAAAGAGCTGGCCACGTTGGAGACTGATGGATGCCCAAGGGAAGTGGGGACTGGGTTGGTGATCAAGGGGGACCCAAAGGAGGAGCTGCCTGGGCTGGGGATCAGGGGGTTCCCAAAGGATGCACTGGATGGGTTTGGGACCAGTGGAGACCCAAAAGATGCGCTTGATGGATTTGGGACCAAGGGGGACCCAAAGGATACACTGGATGCATTTGGGACCAAGGGAGACCCAAAGGATATGCTGGATGGATTTGGGATAAAGGGATTCCCAAAGGATGCACTGGATGGATTGGGCATCAGTGGGGACCCAAAGGATGCACTGGATGCATTGGGGACCAAGGCATTCCCAAAGGATGCAGTGGATGCATTTGGGACCAGTGGAGACCCAAAGGATATGCTGGATGGATTTGGGATCAAGGGGTTCCCAAAGGATGCACTGGATGCATTTGGGACCAAGGGAGACCCAAAGGATATGCTGGATGGATTGGGGACCAAGGGGTTCCCAAAGGATGCACTGGATGGATTTGGGACCAAGGGGTTCCCAAAGGATGCGCTGGATGGATTGGGGACCAAGGGGTTCCCAAAGGATGTGCTGCACAGGTTGGGGACCAGAGGGGCCCCAAAAGACTTGCTGGGGTTGGAAACCAAGGGGGTCCCAAATGATGTGCTGGCCAGGCTGGAGGCTGATGGGAAGCCAAAGGATGAGCTGGTCACGCTGGTGACCATGGAGGTCCCAAAGGGTGCACTGGCTGGGTTGGGGGCTGAGGGAGTCCCAAAAGAGGCGCTGGCTGGGCTGGGGACAAAGGGGGTCCCAAAGGATGCACTGCCTGGGTTGGGGACCGAGGGCAGCTTCGGCATCAGCGTGGATTTGGGGGCTCTCTCGGGCATTGCCAAGTAGTTGGAGTTCTCCGCCGGGGCAGCAGGCGCGAAGGGCTCCGTGGCCGCCGGCCACTGCGGCGAGCGCTCCCAGGCCTCCCTCCTCTCCGGCAGCCGCCCGGGGGAACCTTCGCTGCCCTCCCCGGCTCGGAGCGGGGCGGCGGGGCCGGGGCCACCGGCAGAGCCCCCGCTGCCCACCGACACCCTCCGGCCGCCGGGCTGCTCCTGCCTCCGCTCGCTGGCACGGGGCTCCGCCGCGCCCCTCGCTGCCGGCTCCGCAGCCCGCGGGCGGGCGCTGCTGCCGGCCGGGGCCCCGGCTCGGGGGTCCCCGCTGTCACCGCTGCTGTGTCGCTGTCCCAGCGGCTCCGGCTCCTCGGCAGCGCGGAGCGCTCTGCTGCTGCCGTGGCCTCGCACCTCCTTCCCCTCCGTGGGGCTCGGCGGTGGCGGAGGCAGGAGAAGGGTCTTCTCTGTCCGCAGCACCGCGCTGCTCTGGGCCGGGGAGCTCTCCCTGGCCACCGGGGACGGCCGGCCCACCAGGACGTGCAGATGGGTCTCCACGTGTGGCACCCCCTCGGCCACGGGCGCCCGTGCTGGCACCCTGAGCTCGCTCCGCTCCCGGCGCGGGGGCGATGCCGGCGGCTCCTCCGTGGGGGCCGCTCCCCTCCGCGTGGCCTGGACCCTCGTGATGTTGATGGGGGAGCTGTGGGAGGGCGCGGCCCGGCTGCCGGGGGGCTTTGCGGGCCCCTCGGCACACGCCGGAGCTGGGTCTCGGCCGGGGGCTGCCAGCACCTCCTCACCCGCCGGCTCCGGCGCTGGCTCCCGGCGGACCGAGGTGCAGTGGATGACCAGAGGGGTGGTCGGGGGCGGCTCCCCGCTGCTCGCCGGTGCCACGGGGCCGCGGGAGGTGCCGGCAGTCCCGAACTTGAGGCTGTAGCTGCTCTTCACCAGCTTGCGCACGTCCCGGGGCTGCGGGACGCGCCCCTTCCCCTTCTCTTCTGGCTTGGGGGGCGCGGCTGGCGGGGACCCCCGAGGTGCCGGGATGCCGGGGCTGGGTGGCCGGCGGGGCACTGCTGGTGGCTTCTCCGGCTGGCTCTGCGGCAGCGTCCTCACCTCCTGCGCCCGGGAGGAGGCGAAGTGGCGGCGAGGCGGGGCAGCGGGGAGCTCCCGGCTCTGGGCCTTGAGCGGGAGGGTTTGGGAGTGCATGGGGCCGATGGCTCGCTCCTTCAAGCTGGGCCACGGCCTCGGCGCCCTCGCAAACCGGGGGGCGACATCCAGCACCTTCCCCACCCCAGGCTGGGCTTCGAACAAGGCGCGGGCTCGCTGGTAGCAGATACTCTCCGACGAGTGCTCCTCAGCGGCCGCGGGCAGCCAGCGGCCCTCCAGCACCTCCTGGTACTTCATCCTCTGGTTGAGCTCGGTGAACGTCTTCCTCAGGTTGCAGACGGTCTCCCTCGTGGCCTCGCTCAGCACCACGCCCTTGGTGGGATGGGTGGTGGCGGCGTTCCCCGCGGCCGCCGTGGCCACCGGCATCCCGCCGCCCCGCAGGTCCTCGGCCGAGAAGCTGCAGTCCGAACGGGACAGCGAGCTGGACTTGCCCTCCAGACCATCCCCCAGCAGGTCAGTGCCGGCGGAGGACGGCCCCGAGGAGGTCGAGCTGCCCCGTAGCCCCTTCTGCTCCATCTTGATCCGCTGCTCGTACTGCATCTTCTTGGCCAGGACGTTTTTCACCAGGCACGAGGCCGCCCGGGTCCTGTCGGTGCCGGCGTCCAGGGAGGCCGCCTTCATGAACTGCTGGTAGTTCAGCCTGAAGTCCTCGCCGATGGCTCTGCCCTTGCTGGGGGGCTCCTTCCTGGCCGGGGGCTGGGGCGCTGGGCCATCCCCCCGGGGGCCAAAGCCCGTGTCCTTCCTCTCCTTCCTCTTCAGCAGGATCTGGCGCTTGGGCACTGTCCTCTTCTTGCCGTGGCCCTTCCTGGCCTCCCCGCTCTCCAGCTCCACGTCCACGCACTCGAACTGCTCTTTGCCCAGCAGCTCCCCGTCCAGGCCGGCGGGGAAGGGCCAGCCCATCCTGCCGTGCAGAGCTGTCGCCGCGCCCCGGGGCTCCCCGGCACCCGCCGGCCACCGCCGCGGCCGCCCTCCGTCCTCCGACAGCGAGTTGGAGAGGCTGGAGGAGGTGTGGGAGCTGCACATGTCGAGGCGAGCTCCGGGGAGCCCCGAGAGGCTGCGGAAAGCCCTGGCCGTCAGCGCCTGCACCTCGCCGTCCACCTCGTCCGAGTCGCTGGGAGCCCCGCCGAGCATCGGCCCGGGCTGCCGGGGCACGGCCGGCTCCCCGCCGGCGGCCGCGGCCGGCACAGGCTGCCGGTCCCCACCGAGGGGACCCATCCTGCCCCCCTGGCCCGGCGCTGGGCTATTCTTAGCCGCGCTGGACAGCTGAGCCCGCTGCGGGCGGGCGAGGGGGCCGGGCGGCGGGGGAACGCCGGGGGCCCCCGCCGGAGCCCAGCGCCCCGGGGCAGCCCGGCCGGGCGATCCCTCCTCGTCCAGGAACTCCAGGCAGTCCTTGAAGGTTTCCGTGCCGTCCGAGCACAGGGCGGAGTGGTAGGAGGACACGGAGGAGCTCGACATGCTCTTGGTGAGGTCGTCGCGGGGGACCCCCGGGAGGTGCCCGTCCTCCTCCTCCTCCTCCTCCGCGGACCGCCGGCCGTCCCCACCCGCGCGGGGACCCTCGCCACCGGGGCCGGGCGGCTCGGCGGGGGACAGCAGCACGGAGTCCCTCTTCCCGCGGGGCATCGTGGCAGGGAGGAGCCCAGGGGTTCAGCCGGTGCCGGGGAGCCCTGCTCGGGGCTGGGGCCGCTCTGCCGGGGCCGCTGGCTCGACCTTCTGGCTCCCTCGCCGTCCCGGCGGCTGGAGCCGGCGGCGGCACAGAGCAAGCCCTGGATCACATGGACTCAGCGAGCGCCAGCCGGGGCAGCCGATGCCAAGCGCATTGCAGGGATGCCACCGCCGCCCCCAGCCTCGGGTCCGGCCGGGGGGCCGCCGGCTCATCCCTGCCCCCTCAGCCCACCCCGCTCTCCCCAAACCGCAGGACAGGGCCCGGGGCATCCCCGCACCCCATGCAGCTCCCGAGTGTCAGATCCCATGGGGCGGCCTGGGCTGGCCCGGAGCTGGGGGAGCTGCAGACCCCTCTGGGAATGTCCCATTCCCGGTGCTGAGGGCATGGCAGGATCCCGCACTGCAGCTCCATACCCACCACAGCTCCTTCCCCAGTGCCACTGCCCACCTGGCCACGGGAAAGGTGTTTGTCCATCCTGGGCATTCCCCAAAACCCACCCTACCCAAGCAGGAGCTCCCCCATATCCGATCCAAGTGGCCAGGAGCAAACCCAAGGCTTGGGATCAACCCGGGCATGGAGCACCCCTGGGACTCACAGGAGCTGACCACTGGACTGCTACCATGCGTCTTTTTTGGGGAGATCCCAAGCCAGTAGCTGGGGTGGCACAAGGGTCTCTGCAGCTTTCCTATCCCAACTGCTGCTGGTGCAGCCCAGTCCCAGCTTTTGGGGGAATTTTTGCCATGAAACAGCAGCAGCAGGTGCTCCCCAGCACTGCCAGCCCTGGAGCAACCCGATGCCCAAGTCCTCTGGGTTCATGCAGGGACTAAATTTAAACCTTGGCAAGGAGGAGAGGAAAGCTTCCCGCAGAGCTGGGCTGGCACTTAACCCTTCACTGCTGAGCTGGGCTGGGCTTGCAGGTGGCATTTGTGCCCACAGGGACTGCAGGGGACCTGCCATGGGCAGTGCTCACTGGTGCGGTGGCCTCGTGCAAGAAGGAGTGTGTATGTGGGATTTCAAATCCCCAAATCCCACCCTTTCTTCACGGAAAGGGTGGTCAGGCACTGGCACAGACTGCCCAGAGCAGTGGTGGAGTCACCATCCCTGGAGGGATTTAAAAGATGTGCCTGGGGACATGGGCTAGGGGTAGCCTTGGCAGGGCTGCGGGAACTGCTGCAGTCGATGATTTTAGAGAGCTTTTCCAACCTAAATGATTCCGTGGTTCTACAGAATATTGGTTCTAAGGCTGGGTCACTGCTGGCTCTGAGCCTGGGGATGTGCAGTTCCTGCCTGACACCGGACTTGCAGCACCAGGGCAGCTCCCTGAGCTGACAGTCCTCGCTGCAGCCCGGCCCTGCTTCTCCACCGAGCTCCAGGGTGTGTCTGGAGCCATCCCACCTCCTGCAGCACCGACAGGGGTGCCGGGAAGCGGATGGACAGCGGATGGACAGCGGATGGACAGCCGGGTGTCCGGTGCTGCTCTCCTGCCACCCTCGCAGCCTCCGGTGTTGTGTCACTCGTCGCAGCTGCTGTCGCTGTGACCATTGTGGTTTCAGCAGGACCTGGAGATGCAGCACCAGCAGCAAGGACTGTGCTGAGCATGAGCGTTGGAGTGAGGCAGGGGGAAAGCTGGGGGTGTTCACCTGGAGAGGAGAAGCTCCAGAGAGACCTCAGAGCCCCTTCCAGGGCCTAAAGGGGCTCCAGGAGAGCTGGAGAGAGACTGGGGACAGGGGATGGAGAGACAGGACACAGGGAATGGTTTCCCACTGCCAGAGGGCAGGGATGGATGAGATATTGGGAAGGAGAGAAGCTATGGCTGCCCCTGGAACCCTGGCAGTGCCCAAGGCCAGGCTGGAGCAGCCTGGGATAATGGAAGGTGTCCCTGCCCATGGCAGGGGGGTGGAGTGGGGCGGTCTTTGGGGTTCTTTCCAACCCAAAGCAGTCTGTGACTCTGGGATCGCAGGGATGCCAGGAACAACCCGTCTGGGGGTGCTGTGGCAGTGCAGAACTGGCCGGGCATCGCTGTCACTCTGCTCTGGCTGCAGCCTGCAGCTGCCAGAACCTGTCAAGCCAGGCCATGCTCCAGCATCTGCACCTCCTACGCCTGGTCCGGGGTTTGTCCCTCGGTGTGGAGGCCATGGAGAGACCCCCGGGGTCCTCCTGCCAAACGAAACCCAGCCAGCATCTCCCAGCACCCGGAGCAGGCCGCGCTGTGCGTGGGAGCAGCCTGTGGGGCACAAACATGTTACAGAACAGCAGCTGGACCCCGGCCGAGCCAGACTTGCTAATTAAACACTCATTTATGTTTAAGCCAGGGTGATACTGCCTGCAGCTCACCACTGCATTTGCTTATTAACCTGGATTTTGTGCCAGCTCGGTGCATGCTCACCTCAGTGCTGGCAAGCCTGGCACAGGCAGCGAGGAGGAGGAGGAGGAGGAGGAGGATGAGGAGGATGAGGAGGAGGAGGAAGGCTGCTGGTAGCTATCGAAAGCAGGATGTGCCTCTCCCACGCTGGAGCTACTTTTTGCAACTCCGGAGGAGCAGGAAACACCGGCCCAGCTTGGCAGGGACTTTTCAGAGCTGCCTCTGAGGTTCAGGAGGGATCTGGGTGTCCGGACATGGCAGAGCTGAGGCGCTGGGACACCCCAGGGTGCTGTGTGACAGAGGGACCCACCTGCCTCCCCCTGTGCCGGAGTGCCACAGGCCTGCCCTGCGCTGCTGTGCACAGGGGCGATGCCCGAGCCGGTGCCAGGGCCGTGCGTCCGAGCGCCAGGCCCTCAGTGCGGGGCCGGGCTGGGGCACGGCAGGGCAGGAGAGTCCTGCGGCCACACGGCGCCGTGTCAGGGGCCAGCCCCCGGCCCCGTTCCCAAACCCCTTCCCGGTTCCCAGCCCCATTCCCAGCCCCCTGCCCCGTTCCCTGTTCCGTTCCCAGACCCTTTCCC
>VYXC01011524.1:117881-161591 GCA_013397175.1 Platysteira castanea
TCCTGAAGTGCAGGGCTGGATTCACTTCCCCCAGCGTAGCTGTCTGTCAGCTGTACCAGGTTTTTTTCCTGAGCCAGAGACTCACAAGGGAAAACTCATCTTCCTTGGAGAATGATCCCTGGAGGTTAACAGACTGTCTCCAGAGGAAGGTTTTGCCAGGGCAGGTGGCAGGTGTGTATGTGCATTGACAACAAAGGACACCTTGTGTCTCATCTGGAGGTCCCAGTTGGCAAAAATGTACCCCAGGCCCATCCTGTCCCCAGCTGGAACAGGCTTGGGCAGCCCCTGGGTGCTAATTTACTGAAGGATTAAATACACCTTGAGGACAAGCCAGTACTTCCATATCCATTACCTGTCCCCATTTGGACTAATTGGTGTTGGATTACCAAGTACTGGAGCTTGCAAAAGGCAACAGCAGCAAAACCCTCAGTGACAGAAACTATAATCCTATAAATACAATGAATCTTTACAGCAGTGATTAGTAACAGCCAATCTAGGGACAAAGAAAACATCCACTGTGGGTGCAGCCCTTGAGGATACACACTGAGCACTCAAGCACAGGAATGTTTGTCCTGGCTTTGGAAGAGGATCCCTCACCCTACTGAGATATTTAAATGTGGATTCAAAATTGCTGCTAGCAAGAACTTTCCTTGCTTCTTTTCTAACCCGTGAGAGACTTCTCTTTCTCACAGAAGCTATCAGTACAGTTCTGTAAGCTATGGACACCTGTGACCTTGCTAAAAATTGTTTCTAGTACAGTAAAAAATATTTGGACAACTAAATGTTGTAGAACTTCAGCCAATGATCCCTAAAGGGTGGCTGATCCTCTGACCAATTACACCAAGAAGCACAAAGTCTGTAAGAGAGTTGTAAAATAATTAAATAAATCATTCTTGCTGCTGAAATCCTGCCTGTTGCCTCTCTCTTCTCCCCTACTGCCATGAGACACAAAAACATTTAAATATTGAAGCTCAGGAGATCCCTCCTGCTGGCTACCTGTGGCCTGTGCTCTTCCTCCTCTGGCTCCTGTGTCCATGCCCTCTCAGCCCGGTGCCTCCGTGGGTAATAGTGAGCATCTCTGGTTACATTGGAGAACATGTGGATATTCCCTGGAAAAGAAACCAGGACAGACCCGTGTCTCACCCAGCGGCTGGAACTCACCAGGATTCCTACTTAATTCTTCAGGTTTATTCTCCACAGCCTGAATTATAGTTGGGAGATCTCAGAGTAAAAAGCACAAATCACCTCAGAATTAAACACCACCACAATGTTACTCCAAAAAGCCTACCAGAAAAATTGTAGTGTGCTCCAATCCATCTTAATTTAAATCAAGCTGCAGAAACATGTTCTGATTTTTATGATTGTATCTCATATTTTAATGCTGTTCTTGTCACATTCACTTGCAAGGCTGTGGCAGGAAAATGAATTTGCTTCACCAGGCTCAGGCCATGAATTATGGTCTTTCATAATTACTGAATGTGGTCTTCTACCCTCATTTCTAATTCCTCTGCCTTCAAGCCATTAATAATTTCACTTAATTATTTTATAATAAGGAAAGAGATTTTTAAAAGAGTAAAAAAGGAGAACAATTCAGGATTTTCTTTCTTGCACACGGAATGCGGTTGATTTATTTTTAAAAAAGCTACAATGAGGGGAGAATTGCATTTGCTGCTTCAATTTGAAGCTCAGGATCTGATTTTATCACCATATGAATATCTTAATAATAGCTGTGCTCTCCTCTTTTGAAATTCAGAATGTCTTTGTGTTAGAGAATTGAAATCTGTGGCTTATCATCACAACAGAAATGCAAAACTATTTTTAAGCCCTGGGAAAGATGTCACATTATTTTATACTCTTATCCTGTCCTTTTTTGAGTTCCCCAAAGAGTTCTGCAAGAAACCTGGGCAAAGGTGACCTCTGCTATTGTGTCAAAACCTCTGTTCCACTGCTTGTTCAAAGATTTTCCAAGCTCTAGGCATGTGTGCAGTCAGAGCTCCAACAGCGAGCCAAGCCAGGCTGGCTCCAAGGAGGAAAGTTTCTTTGGGGAAAAAAGAAAGTTTATTTCTATTCTTCAACATTGCTCAGACAGGATTTTATCAAGCTGTGAAACGAAGCAGCCAGTGTGGGAAAAGAAGAATGGCTTTTATAGGGGTACCTAGAAAGAAAGTTTTCCCAAATTTTAAGTTTCTCCAAGAATTTCTGGCAGCGGTTTCTTTTGTTCCATGTGCATTTATTTTTTATGAGAAGAACTTGTAGCCTCTCCTCATTACAACTGCAACACTCTGCCACGTGGAGTCTCCTTTGAGTTTATTCACATTTAACATGTAACTATTTTTCCACTGAACATCCATAGAGGAAAACTGCTCAGTAAAAACAAAGCCACAGACCTGCCCCCAAAAGCCCAGGGAGGAAACTCTTGTTTACTACCGACACTCACTACTACAAAATAGTATTTTTATTTTCTTACTCCTTGCTGCTTTGTTAAAAATCCCTATTTTCTCCTTCATGCCAGTCTCCCTGTTGAACCTGCCATGCCCCGTACCCAAACTCCTCCCACAGCACCTCAATTTCCTGTCCTCAACTCCAAACACCCTGTTCCCCACAGGCCCATTCCAGGAGGGTAATGTCCCACAAAAGGCACATCCAGGTGCAATTCCTTGCACAGTCAGAAATGCAAAACTTGCAGACTCCAGTTGGAATTACACCATGCTGGGGTTGGCTCACTTTGGATATCCACTGATGCAAGTCTGGGAGCAAACTGAGGTCCCCTTAGCTGCAAGATGCACCACTCACAGCAAAGTTTAGTAAGGAACTCCTTGTCTCTGTGTCTTCAGGCTGTAGTAAATGGTGTGTACCTCACTTTCTGTGACAGCTTGGAGGTGAAAAGCTCCCAGAAGTGCTAAAACAATTCCTGAGATGCTGCCAGGAAGGCCCTTGAGGTCCTCACACCTCTCAGATTTCTTTTTAATCCACTGATCTTGCAGGATCTATTTTTCCTACAAATTCAAATGCCAAGGCTGGACTGAAACATGCACGGAGCTCCTCCAGGTACAGCTCCACTGCTGTGTCACTGGATCCTGGATCCTCTCCTGGCACGCAGCACTTGCTGAGCTCCCGGGCTGTAATTTCATTACAGCAGAGGCTGCTGTGAGGCACAGGAGCTCCTGTTTCCTCTGAGGCCACAGCTCCATGAGCTGGGCCATGCTGGCCTGGAATGCTGTCAGGTGCCTCAAGTACAACCCCATCATGGAATTGTTCACATTGGAAAAGACCTCTGAGGTCACTGAGTCCAACCATCACCAAAGACATCTCTGATCCCTTCTCATTCACACCCTCTTTTACCTCCCACGCCACTGCTGGCTTCAGATGATGGAGGGAATAAAAGAGGCAGAAATAAATGTGAAAAGGTTTCTGCTCTTCTCAGATGTATCACCAACTCCCTGAGGAGTCCCAAGGCAAACTGACCTTCCTCATGGTTTACAGAATTACAGAATATGCTGAGTGGGAAGGGACCCCCAAGGATCATCCAGCTCCTGGCCCTGCACACACACCCCAGCAATCCCACCCTGGGCATCCCTGGCAGCGTTGTCCAAAAGCTCCTGGAGCTCTGGCAGCCTCAGGGCTGTGCCCATTCCCTGGGGAGCCTGGGCAGTGCCCAGCACACTCTGGGGGAAGAGCCTTTCACTGATCCTCAGCCTGAGCCTGCCCTGGCCCAGCTCCAGCCGTTCCCTCGGGGTTAGTTAGTCCATAGCCCTTCAAAATCCCTGCAGACAGGTACTGACCTGTAGGGAAGTGCCCACCAAAAAACACATTGAATATTTCTTCTGGTGTGATGTCTGCTTCGAATTCTGTGTAGTAATTGTAGTGCCTGGCCTGGCCAGTGCTGACATGCTCGTGGTCACTCCCGAGTTCATCGTAGCGGAGTCGTTTCTCAGGGTTGCTCAGAACTGCAAAAGCATTGCCTATTGCTGGAGAGGGAATTAAAACCAGTGTTACAATTTCCAGAGCTCACACTTTTATAAGTGGAGTAGCAAAAAAAGCCCAAACAAGCCTAGGAAATTTGTCCTGACCAAAGATTGAGCTACTTTCACAGAAGATGTGTAACAGCTCTGGCATTACCTGTGATGGAAACCACTTCTGCTGTCACTGAGGCCAGGAGAAAGACAAAAGTGTTCAAGTCCACAGAGAGACTGCAAATATTTGTAAAATTAAGGTGAGAGTTCACTTCAACCAAGAAACTGGGGGAGAATGGAGCATTTTATCAGCTCAAACCAAATGCAAGTTCGGTCTGAGTGCACCTGCATATACCACATAGAATTAGCACAAAGTGAATAACTGCAAGGACCAGTTAAAATGCAGAGGGCTATCCCAAGGTTTTCCTGCTGGCAGAGATGCTCCTGAAGCTGTGTGGCACATCTATTTCACACCTCACATCCAACCACTCAGAAGGGTTCGTTTGGCTCATCTTCTTCTTTGATCTCTGACAGAACAAGTTCATAGAGAAATACAACCCAAACACAAAGAAAGTAAGAACATCCCTTCAGAAGCTCCTTGTTTTAACAGACTATGAATGCATCACTTGCTTTCCTTGTGCTGGGCTGCATGGAAAGGGAAAATATTTATGAGTTTAGACAGTAACACTGCAACATAACTGAGAACTCCAGACACAGCATATTGGATTGAATTTCATATTGCCATACACATATATATAAATAAAACTTTATTCACGACAAGGAGCAGTTACTGATGACAAACACCCCTCGCTCCTGCATGGGCAGTGTCAGTTCCAAGTTCTGAAGCTTCTGCAGTACCATGGAATCCCAGAACGGTTTGGGTTGGAAGGAACCATAAAGATCATCCCATTCCACCTCCTGCCATGGCAGGGACACCTCCCACTGTCCCAGGCTGCTCCAAGCCCGGTCCAGCCTGGCCTTGGACACTTCCAGGGACTCAGGAGCAGCCACAGCTTCTCTGGGCACCCTGTACCAGGGCCTCAGCACCCTCACAGAGAATAATTTCTTCCTAATATCCCATCTAACCCTGCCCTCTGGCAGTGTAGAAACCATTCCCCCTTGTCCTGTCCCTCCAGGCCCTTATAAAGCTCCTCAGAAGCACCTGGGATACATTTCCCATCGTTTCTAAGGGAGACGTGTATTTTGCAGACGGAAATGCAAGCCCTGCCGAGCCGCAGCGGGGTTCTGTGAGGACGCTGCTGTGTCGGTAACCCCGCCTGGCTCCGTGGGCCGGCGGGCGCCTCTGCACCGGCGCTGCCCCTCACGGAGCCCCCGGGCCCCCTCACCTTTGAAGGCCTCGGTGGCCCCGGGCGCGCGGTTCTTGTCGGGGTGGAACTTGAGGGCCAGCCTGCGGTACGCCCGCTTCNAAGGCAGAAATCAAATGTGAAAAGGTTTCTGCTCTTTTCAGATGTATCACCAACTCCCTGAGCAGTCCCAAGGGAAACTGACCTTCCTCATGGTTTACAGAATTACAGAATATGCTGAGTGGGAAGGGACCCCCAAGGATCATCCAGCTCCTGGCCCTGCACACACACCCCAGCAATCCCACCCTGGGCATCCCTGGCAGCGTTGTCCAAAAGCTCCTGGAGCTCTGGCAGCCTCGGGGCCGTGCCCATTCCCTGGGGAGCCTGGGCAGTGCCCACCACCCTCTGGGGGAAGAAACTTCTCCCAAAATCCAGCCGGAGCCACCCTGGCCCAGCTCTAGTCATTCCCTTAGTTAGTCCACAGCCCTTCAAAATCCCTGCAGACAGGTACTGACCTGTAGGGAAGTGCCCACCAAAAAACACATTGAATATTTCTTCTGGTGTGATGTCTGCTTCGAATTCTGTGTAGTAATTGTAGTGCCTGGCCTGGCCAGTGCTGACATGCTCGTGGTCACTCCCGAGTTCATCGTAGCGGAGTCGTTTCTCAGGGTTGCTCAGAACTGCAAAAGCATTGCCTATTGCTGGAGAGGGAATTAAAACCAGTGTTACAATTTCCAGAGCTCACACTTTTATAAGTGGAGTAGCAAAAAAAGCCCAAACAAGCCTAGGAAATTTGTCCTGACCAAAGATTGAGCTACTTTCACAGAAGATGTGTAACAGCTCTGGCATTACCTGTGATGGAAACCACTTCTGCTGTCACTGAGGCCAGGAGAAAGACAAAAGTGTTCAAGTCCACAGAGAGACTGCAAATATTTGTAAAATTAAGGTGAGAGTTCACTTCAACCAAGAAACTGGGGGAGAATGGAGCATTTTATCAGCTCAAACCAAATGCAAGTTCGGTCTGAGTGCACCTGCATATACCACATAGAATTAGCACAAAGTGAATAACTGCAAGGACCAGTTAAAATGCAGAGGGCTATCCCAAGGTTTTCCTGCTGGCAGAGATGCTCCTGAAGCTGTGTGGCACATCTATTTCACACCTCACATCCAACCACTCAGAAGGGTTCGTTTGGCTCATCTTCTTCTTTGATCTCTGACAGAACAAGTTCATAGAGAAATACAACCCAAACACAAAGAAAGTAAGAACATCCCTTCAGAAGCTCCTTGTTTTAACAGACTATGAATGCATCACTTGCTTTCCTTGTGCTGGGCTGCATGGAAAGGGAAAATATTTATGAGTTTAGACAGTAACACTGCAACATAACTGAGAACTCCAGACACAGCATATTGGATTGAATTTCATATTGCCATACACATATATATAAATAAAACTTTATTCACGACAAGGAGCAGTTACTGATGACAAACACCCCTCGCTCCTGCATGGGCAGTGTCAGTTCCAAGTTCTGAAGCTTCTGCAGTTCCATGGAATCCCAGAATGGTTTGGGTTGGAAGGAACCATAAAGATCATCCCATTCCACCCCCTGCCACGGGCAGGGACACCTCCCACTATCCCAGGCTGCTCCAAGCCCGGTCCAGCCTGGCCTTGGACACTTTCAGGGATTCAGGAGCAGCCACAGCTTCTCTGGGCACCCTGTGCCAGGGCCTCAGCACCCTCACAGAGAATAATTTCTTCCTAATATCCCATCTAACCCTGCCCTCTGGCAGTGTAGAAACCATTCCCCCGTTGTCCTGTCCCTCCAGGCCCTTATAAAGCTCCTCAGAAGCACCTGGGATACACTTCCCATCGTTTCTAAGGGAGACGTGTATTTTGCAGACGGAAATGCAAGCCCTGCCGAGCCGCAGCGGGGTTCTGTGAGGACGCTGCTGTGTCGGTAACCCCGCCTGGCTCCGTGGGCCTGCGGGCGCCTCCGCACCGGCGCTGCCCCTCACGGAGCCCCCGGGCCCCCTCACCTTTGAAGGCCTCGGTGGCCCCGGGCGCGCGGTTCTTGTCGGGGTGGAACTTGAGGGCCAGCCTGCGGTACGCCCGCTTCAGCTCCTCCTCGCCGGCGTCCCGGCTCACCCCCAGGATCTCGTAGTAATCCCGGCACCGCTTGATCCTGAGGGCGCACACGGGGTTATCCCGGGGCTCCCCGGACCCTCTCCCCGCCTTTCCCCAGGCCCTCCGGCCCCGCTCCCCGCCGCCCNCACCAGGAAAGGCCTTGGCGACAGAAGCTGAGCATGAACCCAGGTGGGCAAGAGGCCGATGGCCCCTGGGCTGTGCCAGCCCTGGGGTGGCAGCAGGAGCAGGGCAGTGCCTGTCCCCGAGCTGGCACTGCTGAGGGACCTCGAGGGCTGTGTCCAGTTCTGGGCCCTCACTGCAAGACATTTCCCAGTCACCTTCATCATTGCTAATGGTGTTGCTGGTTTCTCCTCATCCCACCTGCCAGGGACACCTCCCACCATCCCAGGCTGCTCCGAGCCCTGTCCAACCTGGCCTTGGGCATTTCCAGGGATCCAGGGGCAGCCACAGCTTCTCTGGGCACCCTGGGCCAGGGCATCACCACCCTCGTTGTAAGACCCTCAAGGGCCTGTGGGAAGAAGGAGGTCAAAGGAAGGAAAATGAAAGCAGTGGTGAGACCCTATGGGATCTCAAAGGTCCGGGGAGATTTGTTATAACTCTACAGTCACAAAAAACCTGCTTGTAGTGCTCCATATGTGGAGTCACAAGTCTCTGGGAAGCGGAGCTATCTGGATTCATCTAACTGGGAATTACCTGGGATTTTGTGTTAAGCAGATTCTGGAGCCTGGGTGAGTGACAACATTTTACTTTTCATGAATATTACCAGAAAAGCTTCATTTATTGAAAAAACAACTTCTCAAACTAGCTGGTGCAGATGTTAGAGGTTGAAGGTGCGCTGGCTCTTACCAGGAGCTGTGAAAACGTTGCGTTTGTTTTGCTGAACATTTCCTTACCAGCTGCAAAGCACAGCTGCCTCTTGCACTGCACAAGGGGATGCTGCTCTTCCGGCCTACCAGGAAGCTTTGGGAAAGCAGTGATGGAGATGATGGAAACTTGGGCTGCCAGACTCCAGGAGCTGAAGGAGCTCAGCATTTTGCTTGCGACAACTCATTGTACACTGAGATAAACCCTGCTCTATGCAGGGACTTTGTTCCTTACACATCAGCTGAGTCTTTGAGCGTGTGGGGAGATAACGATCTGCCTTCCTGAAGCTCCGTTATTATTAATAATAAAAAAGTGTTTAGGTTGGCAATTTGCATTTCAGCAGCACCTTTAATTCACGGCTCTCCAAATGCTTTACAGACATGGATTAACAAGGCCTCACAACAACCCTGTGAGGTAGGTGGATGTGACCATCCCACTGCTATGGGGACAATGAGGGCACCGGGGATAAGGGGCTTGGAGCAGTCGTGCTGGGATTTGACCTAAAACTTGGGCATTTAAGCCCCACCCGGCCTTCAGCTTCAGATCAGGCTTTCCCAGTGCACGGGGCTGGCTCGACGTGAGGCTACGCTGATTAACGAGCCCGTGACTGCCTGGCACAGACTATAAAGGCCATTAATCTAAGGCAGAGGTTTATTAGCAGAGTAGAATGTGCCTTGGTGCTTCTTGCTGCTGGAATTATCTGAGTGTTTGAAGGCATATCAAAAATAGAGTTAGATATCAACCACCGAGCGTGGCAGGCTGTAAATGGAGAAAGCCCTTAGGCCCCAGGTGGGGAAGCTATGTAGGACACTACTGTAAATGTACTGATCAGGAAGGACATCATAATTTATATACCAAGTCCACCCTTGCTCTTTCCCCGAAGGAAAAAAATAAAGAACCTAGAAAGCCACTGCTGGTTGTCACGTGTCAGCTTCGAGCTCTGGGCTCTTGTCTTCATAGCACCTGCCAAAAGAACAAAACGTGGGACATCAGCAGCCTGGCTGGGCTGGTGAGGGGAGTTGAGCAATGTGTTCTCCCAAACTCAGTCCCAGCTTTAAAACAAGCGAAAATGATGTGAATTCCACGTGTGGGATGGACCTGAGAGCACTGCTGGAGATGTGCTTCAGCCACCCGTGGGGTAAGCTGGGCTGGAGGGTGACACCTTGATTTCTCACAGACAATTTAATGACAAACCCCTTTGCAGCTGGCCACAGGTGATGTCACCTGTGTACACGAGGTAAACTTGGCACCCCGAGTTCAGCCAGCCCAGGTAAACCTGCGATGGGCACCCAAACTTTTCACCAGGCTCACTGGAAGCAGTTTGGACCTTTATAAGTTTGATGGCAGCTGGTTTTTGTTATATTTCTGAAGGAATTAAAGAGCACAGAAATACCTCAAGGCATGCTCTTATCCAGCCAGAGAAATGATCCCCAGCTGACTCCCTAAAAAGCAAGGCTGAAAAGGGAAACCTTTTCTGACGGGGGGTAGCTCATGCTGTTGTTGGTGTTGATGTTCTTCATGGAGATCAGAGTGATGCTGTTCCCCTTCTGGCTCGTGTCTGCTGAGCAGCTGCCGAGGAGAGAAGGAGATATTAATTACTCTGGTGACAAGAGAGGGAATCACAGAACCACAGAGTCGCTGAGGTTGGAAAAGACCCCCAAGACCACTGAGCCCAACCTTTGAGCAATCACCACCTTGTCAAGCAGACCAGAGCACTGAGTGCCATGTCCAGGCGTGCCTTGGACACCTCCTGGGCCAAAGTTTCATTGCACACAGCTGGAGGCAAACTGGCAAGGCCAAGGCTGGTACAGGAGACCAGCTTTGGATTCCACTGCCCACGGAGCTGCTGTCCTGATTCTGGCCCATCCGTGGTGAGTTACAAGGCTTAGGAAGGTGGAATTCCCCATTTTTCCTACCCTGATGTGCATTCCTTGCCAGTGGATGACTTTGAGGATCAGGGAGCCTTAGGCATTGTCCTATTTTCTAGCATGTTCTGCCTAAGTGGCTTCAGATCCCTTGGATGATGATCTTTCAGAGTATTTAGTGACCACTGATGTTGATGCAAATTTGGCACTTAAATACTTACAGAATTTTGTCCCTGTGTCCCTCGTCCCTTTCCAAAGCAGGGTTTATTTGTTTGGTAGGAAAGTAGCAGTGGGAAACAGTAATGGGCATCTTGGGAGATATCTAAGACTGCTTTGAGATCCAGAAACTCAAGTTTAGACCTCAAGTTTGTGTCTAGACAAAGAAAGATGAGCAATCTGCTTTGGGAAGGTGCTGAGTCTTCTCTCAGTGCAGCTTTGAAATGAGGCCCCTAAATATTGACCTTCTACCTATTTCTCGATCAGAGGCTGAAATATTATCAAAGCTGATTTTTCCTTTTCTAACTCTCTCAAAGATGTCTTGACATGCTTCCTTCCCCCTGAAATAACCAAAGCAGACTCTCTTCCTTGCTAAGATTAGCTCTGGGATAAAACAGGCTCTTTCCATCAGATGTGGGTAGTGTGAGCAGCCTTACCTCTCTGATACCATGGAGGTTCCTGGCTTCTGTTTGTCTGGGGGGAGAAAAGCAGTTGGTGATGTAGAGGTGAGAAATCATCCTAGCCAAGCCATAAAATAAATCAGCTCCATTCTGAATTATGTTGTACAGGGATATAAATGAAATCTGAATGAGATTGGAGACGCTGTGGGGGAAACTTGGGAGTTAATTAGAGAAAACCCTTCAGCTAAAGGGACATACAGAACCTGCTGGCCCTGCTGCCTGTTCGGTCACCAGCATCCTCTGGGTTTTAGGAAGGCATCTGCCTTGCCCAATGGTGGGCACTGCTTTGTGGGAAATGGGATTCATAGGGAAAAGGAGTGTCAAACTCCATGATTTTTGCTGGAAGAGCTGCCCACCTCTTGGAATTTGAGCTGCAGGAAACTCGAGACCATGTCCAGATGAGGCTGGGCTGGGGCTCTCTAGCACTGCATTCCTGACTGCTCAATCCATGTCCCAGCCTGGCTTCCAAACCTCCCCACCACTGTATAAGCTTTTAAAATGCATCTTTTCAGAACTGCCAGATCCACGTGGAAACTGGTGACTCGCTGATTAGGGAAGTACAGATTCCCCCAGACAAATACCTTCCGAGTCCTTGGAATGGTTGCACTTGAACCTCAGGCTGACCACGCTGACCAGGATGATGACCACCACTATCAGGATGACGACGAAGCTGATGACACCTGGGGATGGAGGAAAGAACTGTCTGAGTAGCAGAGAGACTTTGACATCAAAACTTGGGTAGGAAATCAATACCTTCATTAATGTGAGCATGGTACGTAATAGGCAGAGAAGCAAATAGTTGTTAGAGCAAATAGCTTTATCCTCCTGTGTTTTAACCTCAGAGGGCTTCTATGAATACTTAATCAATAAATACTTAATTGATAAGGCAGTGCCAAGAAGGCAGAAGTCAGCTGATTACACTGGGGATTGATAGGAGTCCATATGTTCTTGCTACAGTTGGTAAATCTTATCCCAAAAGTGTGTAAAGCCAGATAAATAAGTAATGTAACAGGGAGAGACAAGCTAGAGCTGTGGGTGATGTTATCTGTCCCATAAACCATGTTTAAACACTTTAAATCAGCTGTAGATTTGATGCTGACATCAGGCCTCAATAAATCAAACAGTTCTTTGCACGGGAAATTTGTCCTGCTAAGAATCCCTCGGACTTAGAATCACGGAATCATGAAATGGTTTGGGTTGGGAGAGACCTTAAAAATCCTCCTGTTCCACCCCTGCCATGGCAGGGACACCTCCCACTGTCCCAGGCTGCTCCAAGCCTCATCCAGCCTGGCCTTGGGCACTGCCAGGGTTCCAGGGGCAGCCACAGCTTCTCTGCACACCCTGTGCCAGGGCCTCGTGAAGTTGGGTGTCCAAACCAGCGTGGCCTGGTGAAACAGAGCCCCCTCCTCTCCCCAGGTGGCACAGGACCTTACCAAAAGCTGCCACCGTCAGTGGGGATTTCTCGTCTGTTGGGCTGGGCTCAGGCAAGCGGCTGGAGGAGTTCGGTGTTGGGGTGCCAGGTTCTGAGGTGCCTACAGAGGGGAGAAACGTAGATTTATGTAAAAGTCATTCTTCCATGGCTGGGAAGAGGATTCCTAGCAATGCTAGAGGACCTAACTTTCACTTGCATTTCACTGAAGAAACCAAGTTTGGATCCTGGCCAGGCCCATCAATCTTAGCAGCGAAGTGAGTGAGATCTGTGTGGAATCATTGCCTGGTGGGGCCCCTTTTATGGACAAGCTGAGAACACCCACAGGGCTTCCTTTGGGGACCCCAGTGAGGGAAGGTCAAGGTCAGCCCTGGCAGTGTGTTTGAGGGGGGAGTTTGTCCAGTCTCTCTCCTTTTACAACCTTTTGCTGTAGTGGCACCTTTCCTGCTCTTCCCAGGCTCAACAAGTTGCCCTGAAGTGCTGCTTCTGCAGAGCTTTACAGCCTTTTCAGGGGCTGGGTGGGATGTTCAGCCCCGCTCAGGAACTCCCTGGCCTTTCTCCACGCTGCCTGGAAGACAGCAGTGTGATGTCCTTGCTGCTGGCCGTGTAGAGGAATATAAAATATGGAGCAGGAATCACCTCTCTGTGAGGAGGAAGCACCTTGAGTCACTGATGTCGAGGTGCTCTCATTCCTCACGGGATCCTGACCTGCACAGAGAGACACAGAATGTGAGTGCTGACCTCCAGTGTCATCTGAGAACCAAAGGAATCTGTGGGCACCTGGAGAGGAGAACGGATTCACAGTAGTGCCAGCAATATCTGGGGAAACATGGAATTAATACTCCCACCTCTGTACTAAAATCTTCCCACCAAAACCACTTTGTACTATTTTCCGTGTCCAAATGGAAACCTAGGGAACAAAAACTCAAATACCCTTTTGTAAACTCTTTAGGGTCTGCAGTCCCAGGTGCAGGTTTGGGGCAGAAACAGTGAGGGAAGGCTGGAAGACAGAACTGGGAAGGTAATAGATTTGCTATAATTCATAAACATTGAGACTAAAATAAATCTAATTAGGGGAAGAAATGTTGCAGAATGTGGGTGTGGATTGACTATTTGGCTTGTCCCTGGACTTGAAATGAGTGGATTTGCTATCCTGAGTTACCTAGAAGTAATTAAACCCTTTTGACTTGGGCTAACTTGCACACCATACGTAGTCTAGCTGTGGCAGCACAGAGGTTTGTCCAAGCAAGGACTCCAGTTCTCAGTGGGATAAACGGGCTTGTGTGAAGCTGCTGGGTTGCTGACAGCTGCTTGCAGTGCCTGTGCAAGGAAATGTAAAGGCAGCCCGTGTGTTTCACTTGTACAGAGAAAGAACATCCTGTGCTGCCTCCAGGCTGTTGTTGAACAGCCAGAGTGCCTGCATCGACCTTAATGAGCAGCTACAGGCCCTGTCAGGAGACTCAAAGTGATACTTCAGAGCTTCACAAGATCATCTGTAGGTCAAGCAGGATCTTCTTCCCTGCTCTCCCATCCTCACCTTCCCAGCAGCAGCGCTGGCCAAAGGGGTGTGGTGCCCAGAGAGCTGTGCCCAGCTCCTGGCACTGCCCTGGGGAGCAGCTGGACCCAGGTCCTGTCCCACAGCAAACATCCCTGTTCTGGAATGGGGTTTTGCCAAAAGCCAGAAGAAAAAGGGGAAAAAGGCCTGAAATAACCAATCTAACTG
Organism: Platysteira castanea; assembly: GCA_013397175.1. Taxonomy (NCBI): domain Eukaryota; kingdom Metazoa; phylum Chordata; class Aves; order Passeriformes; genus Platysteira; species Platysteira castanea. The sequence goes on from VYXC01011524.1 coordinate 131,840, forward strand.
TTTCAGAAGCCACACACAGTCTGGAGAAGCAGGGTGTGCTGCTGTGCAATTTTTTCCCCAGTCACTGAATTCTTTGTTTCATTCTGAAATTGTTCTTCTAGCCACGGGCAGAAGCTGTTTTGCTGAGCCTGCCATGGATACCCCATCCCTGGGAAATGCTGGGTCTCACACAGTGGGAGAGCTGGCTTTTGGAAGCATCAGCATCTCTAGTCAGAGATGTGTGGAGCTTCTCAGGGATAAATTAGGGTTGGAATGAACAGCAACCTGCTCTGAGCAAAGGGCTTCTGGCTTAGCAGAGCACAGCCGTGCTGCGTGGGCATCTCTGTGGGCAAAGCTGACCAGGGGTTCCTCACCTTGCTTGCATTAGAGATCTGAGAGGTACTTGGAGAGGCAGAGCAGTTTCTTGACCATTGCAGATTTCTGAGGCTGAATCTTAACTGGGGAATCAGCTCAGTTGTCAGATTTCAGTCTTCCAGTCACTTGAATTCTGCCCTTAGTCTGAGAAAACTCTTACTGAATCCTCTAATTTGTGCCTACAGGTTGGGTTAAGCAAACTGTCAAAAGCAAAATTATATTTATTTAAAAGGATTTTAAAAGGGCTGCCTTCTTCTAAACGTAGACCCATTGTTCAGCTGCTCAAGTTCATCCCAACAGAGGATGTTAAGAACATTTATCTCATGTTTTATCACTGCCTATAAGGACACCAGATGTGATTTTGGGTGTTAATGGTGGCTCAACCCCCCAAAAAGACTCGTGCTTAGAGAACCTGTGCCATGAGAACCAAACAAGCTGATTGCCATGAAATTATCTGATCTTATTGTTACTCTCTAAAAGAACAAAGTACCTTGAGGTGTTGGAGAAGGAGCTGCCGTGCTTCTGTTTCCACTGGACCTATCATCTAGAAAAAGAAAACATGGAAAATACAATTAACTTGTGAAGCCTCTACAAATTCCACTGTGGAGAGCTGTTGGGTGTCCATGGAGTAAAGATCTTTATTGGCATGATACTTTCCCTCCAGACAGACATCAAGATGCCCAGTTAGCAAGGTGTGGAGTCAGCTCAGAGAGTACCTGACAGGTGAGCTTGGCAGAGGGAGGCTGGGGAAGCTGGAGCTGCTCCAATATTTGAGAAAGCACGATCTGGATTTTCTGATACGGGCTTGGCCTGGCTGTGTCCGTCTGGGGAGCTGGAATGAGCTGCTCTTTCAGCAGAGACTCAGAGAAATTCAATATTTGCAGAATTGCTGAATAACCAGCACAGTACGGACTAGCCCAATATTCTGATGCCTGCAGTTTGGCTTGGATAACGAGGCACAAACTGGTCCTGCCTGAGCAAATATTTGAGCTTTCCATCCTTACCTGGCTCAGTGGCTGCTGCTGGGGTTGTTGTAGTGGTGAGGGAGGGTTTGGCTGCAGTGGTTTGACCCACAGAGGTGAGGCTCAGGGTGGTCGGTGGTGTTGATTTTACTGACGGATCTGCAGGGAAATTGTAGTGTCACTTCAAAAAGTTCAGCTCAGAAACTGCCCAGAGAGGCCACAGCTATTGCAGAGCCCTCAAATTCCTCGAGAGTTAGGAATAATCTTCTAGGGAAAGCATGGAAATAGCCTTCAACCTGCTCAGAGTGAAGGAGCTCTCGTACTTTGGAATTCGCTTTTGCTCTTTTCACTGTGAGGAGATGCTGAGCTGGCAGAGCTCAGCAAACACATGGGGAGAGCCAGGGGCTTGCCACTGCTTCTTTCCCTGCTTTGAAAAGTGGAGGTGTTTTGTCACCAGAACTGCCTGGAGCTGCCCTCTGTGATCATTTCCTTGTGTTCTGAAACGCCAACTTTCACATTTCATTTCACTGAGAGTCTCCAAGCACAAATAATTCAGCTCTTGACGTGATCTGGAGGCTCCGTCCCCTGCCCCAACCTGCTGCTCCAAACTGCACCTGATCCAGAGCAAGATGTGGGGGAAAAAGCTTTGAATAATCCCTCTGCAAGGAAGAGTGGATCACCAGCTGGGAATTTATAGGCAAGTTCCTTGTCTACACTTTTCTTGGCTTTCCAATAAATTAAGAAAATGGTGAAATGGTTTCAAGGTTGGTGTGGTTGGGATTTTTTTCCCCCTTTATCCAAATGCTTCACTGAAATATTAGAATTTAGGATTAAGTTTCTTTTAAGTTTTTTATTTTTTCTACAAGGCTTGGAAGCAGAAGCAGAGATCTTTTTGAGATCTTATTCCTTGGTATTTTTGGGGTCCTTCTGGAAGAGTAGCTATGCTTAGATTTTTTTTTCCCTGAAACATAGCAAGAAGAGATCTGACTCCAGAAATCCAAGTGGGCACTTGGATTTCCACTAATAGATGTGGATCTGGAGCTGGAGAGATCATTTCTTGTGTAATTGATTTTCTGTACATGTCAGAAAATCATATAAAGGTTCGGGTTGGAAGGGATCTTCAAGATCAGCCAGGTTGGATGGGGCTTGGAGCAGCCTGGGATAGTGAGAGGTGTCCCTGCCATGGCAGGGGGTGGGATGAGATGAGCTTTAAGGTCTCTTCCAACCCAAACCATTCTGGGATTCTATGATCATCTCATTCTCCCTATTCAATTCCGTGGTTTTTTCCCCCCTTGGTGTTGCTCACACCTGTGCCTTGATCCCTGTGGGGTGAGTTGGCTGGATCAGAAGCCCTGCCACCACAAAATTTCCTTCCTCCTCACCACTGTCCTCTGCACAGCCCCAGTCACTGCTGGGTGGCCCAGTTGGGCTGAGGTCAGACCAGTTACACACTGGGATGTCCCCGAGCTGCTCTCCTCGATCTCCAGCTGAGCATTACCTGAGCTGTGGTTCTTTGCTTCAGGGCTGGGTGCTGTTGGCTGGGATTGACCTGGAACACAAGCAGAGGCACGGAGGTGACATTTCCAGGTTGGTGAGGTCCACAGGGAGGGTTGAAGGATGGGCCAGAAAGGGGCCAGTGTAGCCAACGAGAGCAGAAAGGGTCAGAAGAGGTGCCAAGGAGAGGACAAATGTCACTGGTGTGGCTGTAGGGACCAAAGGGAGCTTGGCAGCTCCGTGGATCCAGCTGGGGAAACAGGGAGCAAAGGTGAGGCAGAATTCCTCTGCTTTCCCCAGGCTGCCTGGAACACAACCTCACTCCCTTCCAGAAAAAAGAGAGCCAAGCCAGGTCACTCTCTGGGGCACAGTGCCCTCCTGGAGGTCTGGGGGTGAATGGTGATGGGTGGGGCAGGCAGAGGCAGGATCCTGGGAGAGGATCCCTCAGCAGATGGGACTTTTGGATCAGGGGCTCTGCATTTGCATCCCCCCATTTCCATGGGCATCCACATCCAAACAGACACGTACAGCACATCACAAGCCACAGGTACCTGTTCCAGCGGGGCTGGAGGAGTTTGTGGAAGCTGTAGGACCTGAAAGGAAAGAGCAGGAGTGTGAGTGGTGCTGATCTGGGGTGGTCACTGACACACTGCTGGTCTTGTTCCTTGTGTGCTTTGGGTTTTCCTCACCCTCTGCCAGAATGGCTTTGAAATATGGGATCCCCCCAAAAGCATTAGCAGAGAAGTAGTAGCAAAGGAGTTTTACTGAGTGTAAAACTATCAGGCTGTGAGTAAATTAGCACTGGAGTTTATCCAGGCAGGATAAATGTCCTCCTCCCCAGCTGGAGCCAAACCCTTTGGGGGGCTCTAAAAATCCATGGGGTCATTCCCTCCCTGTGAGCTGTTTGCCTCAGCTCAGCCTTGGCAGAGAAGGCTGTGACCTGTGTCCTGGTGCTGTTCAAAGAGCTGAGACACACGTTTGGACACTTTGTTCCCTTGAGACCTTAAGGAATGGGTGGATGAGGTTTGTGAAGTCTTCCAGGAGCTGATGGGACTGTTCTCCTTCTTATCCTGTGTATCCTGGGAAGCTGCCTGAAGCCTGTGGCTGAGCCTGGAGCCCTCAGGAGCTCTCTTCCCTGTAAATCTGGGTAGTCCTGTAGGTCCATACGAGGTTGGAGGTGTTTCACTGGGTCCCCAGTTCCTCAGCTGAAAGGTGGCTTTGTTTGCTTTGGTTTATTTGTTTGCTTTTCTTTTGGATTCATGACAAAGCATCCCTGCCCCAATCTCTCATGTTTCCTACTCTCAGCATCCATGATATTTTCCTTTAAGCCCCAGCTCCCTGTGCTCCTGGAATCACAGAGCAGAGTATTTTTGGTTGGAAGGGAACTTTCAAGGCCATCTAGTCCAACCCCAAGGGTTAGATGAGATGCCAATTAAAAATGCTGCCCTTGAAAAGAGGAGAAAGAAATATCCCACACTTGAGGACAAGACCTGGAAAATGTAAATACTCTTTAAATGCTCGAATGAAACCCAGCTGGTTTAACTTTGGGAAGGTGACTTTGAGTCTGTCATTGCTGGAATGCACGTCCTAATTGGGATTTTAAAATGGTTATTGCTGGTGACCCTGGTGCTCTCCGTGGTTAAGTTTAATGAAAGAAATGACACTACAGGTACAGAAAGAGCTGAATCTGATGCCTCTGGTGATCCATCTCACCAGAGTCCCACAGGAGCTGAAGGATTTGGGCAGAAAGGGGCAGCAGGGGAGGTTGAATCCTTCCAGCAGGCTGTCCCCTCATGATGCCTCAGGGCTCCGTGGTGGGAGCAGTGCCTTTGCAGGAGCAGGGGAGGGTCCAGCCAGGGCACAGCAGTGCCCGTTTTTGGCCAGAACCTGCCCTCCCTGGGGGCAGATGCAGCTCAGCTGCTGCTTCACATCTCTCCTGAGCCAGCTGTGAGAGCTCCTCCCCAGGCCCCTTTCTCACCGAGGAGGGGACCAGGCAATTCTAAAACCCTGTAGCTCTGGCCTGTCTCAGATCTCCAGCCTGCAACACCCCATAATGGCTTCAAACCGAAAGACAACAGGCTTAGTTTGGATATATGGAAGGAATTCCTCCCTGGGAAGGTGGGGAGGCCCTGGCACAGGGTGCCCAGAGCAGCTGTGGCTGCCCCTGGATCCCTGGCAGTGCCCACGGCCAGGTTGGACGGGGCTTGGAGCAGCCTGGGACAGTAGAAGGTGTCCCTGCCATGGCAGGGGTGGGATGGGATGAGCTTTAAGATCCCTTCCAACCAAAACCATTCCATGATTCCATGATTTGATACCAGGAGCTGTAGGGGTGGTCTGTAGATGACCTAGATGTAGATGTAGATGATCTTTGGGGTAGGTCCATGAGCTGCTGGTGCCTGGGGGAGGCTGAGGGCCCTGCAGGGAGGGGTGTCTGGAAGGAGACCCTCAGCCCTGAGTGTGGTTTCCCAGGGCCTGGCTCAGAGCTCAGCCTTGGCACCCTTTGGGTGCAGAAAGTTCCTGATTTGATCTCATTTTCCTCATGGAATTGCTTTGGAGCCGTGATTGTTTTTGCGTCTGAGGCTTTGTGACAATGATCCCAGCCAGACAGGAAGTGTGTGAACCGTGGTGAATACATAATAAAATGTGGTCTATTCCCAGACACGGCTTGGCTGTGAAAATCAGACTGGATTTTCAGACCTTTTCCATGTTTTTCTCTTCTAGTTTACTGGGCAGCAGGCTGGGAAAACTGTCCTGTTCAGCCCATGGAAGAGGGGACAGGATTAGATCTTTGATTACACAGAGAGGAAGGGACTGGTCGGTTTTCTAACTCTGGAGCAGGATCAGAAAACAAGGACCTTCATCTGCAGCAAGGAAAGGAAGGCTGGGCAATAGGAACCTGCCTTAGCACAAGGATGGTGAGGTGCTAGGAGTGACCGTGTTGGAGAATTTATGGGGTATCCTTCCCCAGGGGTTTTGAAGAGCAAGTAAAAGGAGCATCAGGGCAGTAAGAGACAGGGTTATGGGCAGCTGTACCATCACCTACTAAATCAATTAATATAATGGAGAAAAAAAGTGGTTTAGGCACGTTTGCCCTTCCTGAAGAGGTAGAGATGCTTCTTTCGAGGAAGGGGGATAATTCTGGATATTGGTGTGCAAGTGCCTTAAGATACTCTCTACATTCAGCCCAAAAAATGCAGCACTGAGATCATCATGGGGGGTCAATACCCTCCAGCAGCTGCCAGACTCAAACAGCTCCTCTTTCTCCAAAATTCCCTTGCAGGACCCATTGTCTTGTTTTCCTGCGGGGAGAAGTAGCTGTGACACATTTATGGAAATGATCACAGGTCCTTTTTCATGGACATGGCATGTGGAAGCACCCAGAATGGCTGGAGAAAGAGCTGCTGCCTGCACTTAGCCAGAGGAAAAGGGGGATGAAGGTGCTGAGCTGGCCATTTATTCCACCATTTTTGGTGCTGGTGAGGAGAGATCTGAGAGCTCGAACAGAGCCTCTGGGCCTGGGAGGAAGCTGAGGGTGAGGGAGGTGACCTTGCCCTGTTCTGCCCTCCCTGATGGGACCATCCATGGGACAGCTCCAGCATCCCTGGCGCTAGGACAGGAGGAAGAGGATTGTACTCAGCACTTTCTTCACTGCAGCTTGTCCTGTCACTGAGGGTCACACTGGAGCACTTCTGACGTTCTCTGCTTGCAAACCTAAACCTTGGGGTTATTGTGAAAAAGATGGAGAAGCAGTTTTTTCCAGTGCTCAGTTCCCGAGTTCCCGTGGCTGGGCCATGCCTGCCCTGCTCTGGAGCTTTGCTGTGGAGAAGTGCCCGGCCTTGCTGTGGAGAGGCCGAGGCATGGAGATCCCCTCCTGGCATTCTGCTCCGGAATAAACGGCCCTGGCTTCTCTAAACATCCACACTCCATTTCAAAGTGCAGCAGGCCTGGCTCTGACTTCTGGCCGCTGCTGCTTGTTATGCCTTCCCTGCCAACTCAAATAAGCAAAAGTCCTGTTCTAATGGGTGTTTTCTTTTGGGGAGGGTGCTCAGCATCCCCGATCCCACAGGAGGGGATGGATCTGTGCAGAGCAGGATGAGACCGAGCTCCCGCTGTGGGGCTGGGCAGCAGGATGGGGATGAACAAAGCTTGCCACGTGCCGTGGCTCCCTGCGGACATCCCAGGGGATTCTGGAGTTGGAAACCATCCCCTCCTAGCTCTGCTGCCAGCATGGGGAACCCTGGCTGCATAAACAGCTCCCAGCAATAATCAGGATGTGTCCAGCACAGCTGGAATTGCAATAAACATCAAAGCCCTTCCACGAGCGCAGGCGCTGCCAAGGAGTTCGCTGCGTGTTTGGGTGCAAAGGATTTACAGCTGGGTTGTGCAGTCCTGGGTGGAGACTTGGAGCTGGCTGAGGGATTTATGATGGGAAATATGGCTTTCTGCTCGTGCTGTCATGGGAAAATCCCAGTTACCCACGGGAGCTGCAGGGCTGCAGAGGAGCACGTTGGAGCTGCAGCTGCGCTTGGCACTCGGTGCTCGCTGCTTTCCGGTGAATTTTTCCAAAGGGTAAACAGGAGAATTTTGGAATTCTGGTTTTGGCAGTTGTTTTTCTGTGGGGTTAGGTGTGTCTGGACTGACCTGGAGCCTTCTCTCGTGGCAGCTGAGATATTCCCAAAGCCAGCAGCTCACCCCACTCGCTCCTCAGCACAAAGGGAGGATGATGTCAACCAAAAGACAGGTGAATTTTAGGTATTTCTGCTTTGGTGTTATTTTTGGCGATTGTAGACATTTAAAGCATGGTTTTTCTAGCTGCTGACCAAAGAGAGGGACTGACTTTAAACCCCCAGACTTTGCCAGGGCCTCCTGTAGAGACCTGGGCCAGCTGTTGGAAAGGTTTCAGCAGGGTTTAGATCAGGCTCAAGATGGGCTTGTGGTGTCCAGCCCGTGTTAACAGAGGGCTGGAGTCACTAGGGGGGACCTCTGGCACTGGTGTGGAGTCAGAGGGGGGGACCTCTGGCACTGGTGTGGAGTCAGAGGGACTGGTCCTGTCCACTCAGAACTGCTGATGGGGAGGGACCATCTATTCCCAGTGACAAGGAGCCCTGGACTCGTCCCTTCCCTGGCAGTTTGGGGGGAAGATGTATTTTCCATATAATCAACAAAGGCTGGGAGAAGAGATGAAGGATAACCCTGTTTTTTGGGAAGTGCAATGCTGTACCTCAGTGTCACCCTGTGACAGAGGAGGAGATTTCAGAGGAGATCCAGCAACCTAAAAATAGTCTTTTCAACTCAGATATTGGCACTTCTGCCAGATGACCCACAACAGAAGAACACCAACCACTTGACACGGGTGCAGCTGTTTCCTGGGTGAAACACGGCAGCAGTGAGCAGCACCCAGTCCTTAGGACTTCCACGTGGAGAAAAATCCTCTATTAGGAGCCCTGGAAAGCAGAGAGCACCACCAAAGCCTAGGTCCTGTTTTATTAAGTGCCTAAATAAGGTATCTCTGCCTTGAGGGTCTCACAGCAGAACAGGTGGGGTGGGAATTGTGGAGGAGAGAGAGGAAAAGTGTTGTTCTGCAGGCTGGATAACTGACAGCCTAAATCAGGGCCAGATCCACGGAAGTATTCAAGTGTCTAATCCCCAAATGGCGTGGGGGGGTTGGCAACTCACTGCCAAGTGGTTCTGAATGGTAATGACTCAGTCAAAGTGTTATGGAAAGTTTAGAGAGCCAGGAATTAATCCCGGATCTCATCAGCAATTAAAATTAATCGTTGCTTTCCTCTGCCCGTCCTCAAGGGCTGGGCCTGGGCATCCTCTCCAAGCATCACATTCCATGCTCCTCTCTGGTGAGCCAGTCTGGAAGCAGATCTTAGTGGGAGGCAATTAAAACCCACTTGGATGTAGAAAACAACCCGGGAGACAAACGATGTGGGGAGGCTGCGTGCACAGAGCGGCTCTGCTGCTCCACTGCCGTGCCCAGGGCTGGTTTTTCCATGCAAAGGGGTTGTTCCTGGAAGGAAAAGCAGCATGGGCCACTGCTCCACCAGGCTGCTGCTCCACCACCCTCCCAGCTGCTCGCTGGTCCCAGTTTTCCTCCTGACCTGCTTATTTTAGAGCTGTGTTTGTCCCTGGTGGTTGCAGTGCTGGTGGTGTGGGTCCTGCCCTGCTCCTGGCTCTGCTGCTCCTCAGGTTTGGAGCTGGGTCTGGGATTTTGGAGGGGAAATCATTCCATGCCCAGTGCAAATGAAAAATGGGGGCACCACCAATCCAGGCTCAACGGGAGCTGTACCCCAGCCTGTGCTTTTTGCCTACCTACAGGTTTTTAATAATATTATTTATTAGCAGACCTCAAAGCACTTTACAGAGGAGACTTTCCAAGTTTCTTCCCAAACTTATTCTTTCCAGTAATTCCGAGATTCCCCAGGTTTATTTGAGTGCTGCCCTGTGGTGTTTGTGCACCACCAAGCAGGAATGTGATCTGCTGGCACTGGTGCAGGAGACAAGGGGCTGGTGCCTAAGGGATTTCTCATCATTCCTGTTCTTTCCACCTGCTTTTCTTGACTGTCCTGGCTTGAGTGCTGGGAGAAGAGATGAAGGATAACCCTGCTTGGAAGAGATCCCAGTCTCACAGAAGCAACAGCTACAGGCCAGGTAAAGCATCTTGGCCTGACAGTTCCTCTGAGTCCAGATTTTAGGTGAATGAGCGTGGTGATATCAGCCAGGTTTTATTCCCACATTTCATAACTCTTTATGTATCCCCCCCATCTCCCATCCCCACAGCGTGGGCAGCAGGGGAGGGGGGACTCTGCCCCACTCAGGTGAGACCCCACCTGCAGAGCTGCCCTCCTTCAGCTTAAGGACGTTCCCCCTTGTCCTGTCCCTCCATCCCTTGTCCCAAATCCCTCTCCAGCTCTCCTGGAGCCCCTTTAGGCCCTGGAAGGGGCTCTGAGCTCTCCCTGGAGCCTTCTCTTCTCTCCCCCAGCTCTCCCAGCATTCCCCCACGGCAGAGCTCTCCACCCTCTGACCATCCTGGTGCCTGCTCTGGACTCAAACGGGAACTTCTCCCTTGCTGAGGTGGTTGGGTCGTGCTGGGTGGGGTTTTTTGGGAAGTGGGGCCAGGATCTCTCCCAGCTGGGGCTGGGCCTTTGCTGGTGCTGCAGCAGCCCCAGGTCCCCTCTCCAGCCTGGCTTGCCAGCAGGAGCATTCCTGCTTTGGGACAGCAGCAGCACCTCCTCCAAGGACACCTGCTGTTGACTCACCTATTGTAGATGGGACAGAATTCCTGGAAGCTGCTGCACTCGGATCTGCAGAGTCACCGGAGGGGTTTCGTGTTACCGAAGGGAGCAGTTTGTTGTGTGAACAAACATTTCTCCAAACCACCTCCTGCTCTCTCTTCCTTGTTCACCACGTCAGGGCTGGGCTGGGCTCGCCCTTGGCTGAGGAATTAGCTCTGGGATGCCGTGGTTTGAGGATGAAAGTCTGGAATCTGGGTGCCTGTCCTTTAGCTGCACCCCATCTTTTTGATTATATGGAAAATACATCTCGAAATACACGTCTGGTTTTGAAATTCCACATTTCTCATGGCCTTATCCATCCACAGGCTGTGGCACAGATAAGGAGAGCAGTGGATGGAACAACAACAGTGGGAAATCCTGCTGGGTTTTCATCAGCTTTGAGGAGGAATTTTTTCAGTGGAAATCTTTTGTCTGGAAAACGCCTGCCCATTGTAATGGGGAGGGTCCATAGGAAGAGGTTTGTTTGGACAAATTTTCTGCTAAGTGTTTCTGGGGGGAGGAAAAACAAATTGGAAATGTGCCAGACCTTCTCGCTTCAGCAATTTCAAAATAACAGTTTGAACCTCCCTTATGTGAGCCTCCCTTTAGAAATAACCACGAGAACGGAGAAGTTTAATTTAGGAAATGATAAATTAATAGAAGACTGAATTTGCACCAGGCAGAAGCAAGAAAGGCCTGTGTGGGAACAGGCAGGTGTTAGAGTCCAACCAAAGCTAATTCTCTGTCTCCTCAAGGTTCCTTGCATCTCCCCCAGGGTGGGGAGCCTTGTTCCAGAGCCCCTAATTCCCTTTTCCAGCTGCCTGTGTGCCAGGAAATCAGCGGCATCACAGCCCCCTCTGCCCCCTCACTAAGCTGCTGCTTTGCCTCGTGCAGAAGCTTCCCCCAGGGGCTGCACCACCTTAGGGGCTTGCTGTAAAATTAAAAATGAAATTAAAAAGCCATTTCAGAGCTGTTGGGTCAGTGCAGAAGAGGGAGCCAGGGCACATTCAGGGAAGGCGGGTGGTTTGGTGGGAGAGGTGTGACAGTGCCCTGACCAAGGGGGCCAGTCCCTGCCCTTGATTTTAGACAGGTGGCTTTGAGAGGACAGAGTGATGCTCTCGGGACTGAAGGATGGAGGGTGGCATCCCACCCAGCTGCTGCTGGCAGCTGGAATTTGGGGCAGTGCTCTGGAGTCCTGCTCTGTGGGTCTCGGCGTGGTGCAGCCGTGCCAGGGAAGGGGCCTGACCCCTCTGTGGTGTTCCTGTCCCATAAAAGCCCTTCCAAGTAGTTTTAAGAGGAGAAAAAGCCTTCTGGGTGGGCATTAAGGAGTGTCTCAGGGTGGCCAAGGGGCTCAGAGCCTCTTGATCTGGTCCTTGATCGGATCCCAGGCACACATCCCCCTCTGCTGAAGGCAGCAGTGTTGCCCTCTAATGAAGAGAGAAAATTTCCAACCCACATGCCCTTATTTCTTGGAATTATACAGCTACAAACTGAATTGGTTTCTGTATTCCGTGGAATGAGGTGATCATTCCTTTCCAACACAAACCATTCTATGATTCTCTGCCTTTTAAAAATCCCATTATTACCAGCTCAGTGGCTGTAACCCGAGGCAACTTCTATGGTTTAATGATGAAACCTCGGAGTTGGAGACACATTATTTTATATTCCTTTGAATGTATTCCAGCTCCCAGCTACTACAGCTGTCAGCAAGGCAAGAGGTGCCTGACAATGCAAGGAAAAGCAACCTGTCATCCTTTGGAGCAGGAAACGGGCTCCTTCATCCCACACCTCCACTCACATGGGAAGGAGAAGTTAAAGCAGAATCACCCCAAAGCAGCAGAATTATTACAGCAAGGACAAGGTGTGCTCTGCACGAGCCTTGCACGTGGGCTTTGTAGTTATATTAATGAGAGGAAAAAGTGCAAATAAAAAGTACTCTTGAGGAAAATAATGTCCTGTACATTTAAACATTCCACCTTTACTCTGATTTGACAAAAGCCACTTACTACAAACGCCTCAGCATCGCAGCCCTCAGCAGAAACACTCCTTTCATTAACCAGGAAACAAAAGTTTGGTATTCCAGCACTGCCAAACAAACCCTGTAAACCTGACAAAGCCACATTTCCCCAGCAGCCTGACTCCTGCCACCCCCGAGCCGAAAAGCTGAGCTTCCCAGCGGCGGCTCCCACCCCTTCCAGCCTCTGCCCGCTTCCCTTTGGATCCCCCGTGAAGCCGGGACCCCCAGATCCCCCCGTCCCGCAGCTCCCCGGGGTGCTCGGAGCAGCTCACCTGGGAGCAGCAGGAGGAGCCCGAGGAGGGGATGGATGGACGGGAGCAGCATCTCCGCGCTGCTTTGGGCTCCCGGAGCCTCTGGCCATCCCGGGAGGGACCGCGAGCAGCGATTCGCCCGCCCGGGCTGACTCTCACCCGGCTTCCTGTTAAAGAATAGGAGGAAACGGGCTGAATCCTCCGGGGAACTGTGTTTTTTCAGCTCTTTATGGCCGGGGAGGATGTGAGCCATCGCTAACCGGCGGCAGAGGAAACCTCGCCGAGTTTTGCCGGGATTGGGCTCCCGGCAAGGAGGGATGCCCTGCTCCGGGCCTCAGCGGCCTCTTTGGGCTGCTGGGGATTTTGGGAGGTGTTTTGTGTGGGGTAGGATGTGCCCCCAGGTCCCATCCCCCCCGCATGAGGGCTGTGTTGGGCCTCCCTGGGGTGAGAGCTGCTGGAGGAGTCTCCTTACCACCTGAGAGGGGGTTTCTCCCACATCCAGGAGGAATTTGGGAATAACTGCTCCTAGTGGGGCCAGGGCAGCTCAGCAGCTGGACCTGCCCTGTACCCTGGGCCTCCCTGGGCAACCCCAGCGTGTCTGGGCATTGGGACATGCCAGCTTTGGGGTGGTGGCTTTGGGGTGGTGGCTTTGGGATGGTGATTTTAGGATGCCAGCTTTGGGATGGTGGCTTTGGGATAGTGGCTTTGGGATGGTGGCTTTGGGATGGTGGCTTTGGGATGGTGGTTTTAGGGTGGTGGCTTTGGGGTGGTGGCTTTGGGATGGTGATTTTAGGATGCCAGCTTTGGGATGGTGGCTTTGGGATAGTGGCTTTGGGATGGTGGCTTTGGGATGGTGGCTTTGGGATGGTGGTTTTAGGATGCCAGCTTTGGGATGCCAGCTTTGGGATGCCAGCTTTGGGATGCCAGCTTTGGGATGCTCTTCTTCAGGCAGCACAGCCTCCCTCCCTGCAGGACACACAGCACATGCTGGGCTTGGACCTACCCCATGCCCAGCTCCTTGAGAAGGGGAGGAACTGGAAAACCGGGCTGGTTCTGCCCCCACCCAGCCCGAGGGGTTCAGGGACTTGGCGTCCTGGCCCTGACCTCGTGTTGTGCTCACCTGTGCAGGTCCTGCCTGGCACAGCGTGAGCTCCAGGGGTTCTGATTTATCCTGTGCTGGGGAGGAGAAGGGTTTTAGTGTCCCCACCTGGGAAAGACTCCTGTGTCCTTCTCATGGGGTCCATATGGGTGTTCAGGATGCAAAGCCACAGGATTCTGTCTCCTGCTTTGAGGGGCTGGTCCAGCCCCCTCCCACAGCCCCCCAAAAGCCACAGAGCCTCAGCCAAAAGGCAAAGGAGCTGCTCCTTCACTGCGTCCTTGCTTCCCACAGCTGGCAGACAGCAGCAGGATGGAGGGAATGATCCCTGTGCATGGCACAGCTCCTCACGTTCCGTGGGTCTCTTCAAACCCCTCCAACCCCCAGGAAAACCTCCAGGCCCAAGGCTGGTGGCCTCCACAGAAGCCTTTGCTGGGACAAACCCCTGCCAGCAGCCCCCCCACCCTTTTGTCCCTTGCACAGATGTGACGCTCAGAGATTATGCTGTAGCTTAAGGTTTTACTGAATCCTGAAATGAGTGCAAATACCCAGCAGCTCTGACACGCAGTTAAATCTCCTCTGGATGCTCGGCTGGATGGTGGAAAAGGCATTTCCCACCCCGTCCTCCCCACGTGCAGGAAGGACAGAACCCAGAAATTCACCCCAGCCTGTCTGCTGAGAGCCTGCAGGTAAGAGCAGTGGTGTTTTGGGCTGGAAGGGTGGCAAGATGTGTTTTGTAAGGGCTAAAACTCCGTGGGATCCATGTTTTCTGCTCTGGGATGTGCTCAAGGTCACTCCCAGCGGCAGAGGGTGTGACACAGGGCATCCCTGGGCCAGGGGCACGTACCTGTGTGCCTGGAGGGCATCCCTGCAGCCGGCGGGTGAGGGGAGGGGTGTGCCAGCCCTGACCTGGCACTGGCCCCTTCCCCTGACCCCCCAGCGGGTCACGCAGCCCTTTAGGTTGGAAAAGCCTCCAAAATCATCGAGCCCAACCACTGGGCTGGAGGCCCAAAGCATCCAGAGCTCGCCGTGGACTCACCCCGCGGCCGCGCTGGCGAACGGGACCCCTGGCAGGGACAGTCATCCCTGGGCTGTGCCAGCCCTCGGGACACGGCCCCTCCAGCCCGGAGCGCGGCCTGGGCTCGCCGTGCCGGGCTGTGCCGAGAGCTCTCGGGCAGAACGGGGACTTTTTACACCCGTCCCTTCGCCACATCACCTTTTCTCGCCCCGCCGGTGGCGGGAGGGAGGTTTCCTGCAGCCGAAGGGGGGGAGGGTGCTTGTCCCCAAACAAAGGCGTCCTTGTCCCGCCGCGGGGACAGGAGGGTCGCGGGCGGGGCTGGGGGCAGCGGCGATGGGGCAGCGGCGATGGGGCAGCGGGCAGGGCCGATGGGGCACGGGGCAGGGCCGATGGGGCAGCGCTGCCCGCAGGACGAGCCGGCGCTGCCTCGTGTGCCCCGGGGAGTCCCGGCAGTGCGGGGCCGGGCCGTGACGTGGCAGCTTCCGAGGTGAGTGAGTCTGGCTGCACCTTCCCCGGAGCTCGTCCTGCTCGCCCCGCCGGCAGCTCCCAGCCCCGCCGCTGCTGGAGACGATGATTCCCGGGCAGCAGGGACGGCCAGGTACCCCGGGGGGCTGGCAGGGCTCTCCTTCCTTCCTTTATTCCTTCTTTCCTTCCTTTCCCGCTGCCCCTGCTCCCACCCGTGCTGGCTCCCACGGGACCTTGTCTCTGGCCACGGGGTTGGGTCCCCCTGGGATGTCCCCGTGGGGTTTGGTCCTGGATCAGCACCATGGGGCTGGGGGGCAGAGGGGAGGGCGGAGGGCTCCCCACAAGGGCCAGGTGCGGTGTCCAGAGGTGCCCAGGACACGGGCATGCAGGGCGCTGCCTCATCCTACAGCCCCGGGCTTAACCACCAAAACTGCCCCCGAGCTGCGAGCCCGGGGGAGGGAACACTTACGGGATCATCCCATTCCCTGGCAGCTGCGAGGGCAGGCAGGAGCTGCGGGCTCCGCATCAGGACAGGGACGGGCTCTGCTCGCTGGTCACCCTCCGTGTCCCTGCCGCAGGTGACCCCGCTGAGCCATGAACGCCTCGGTGCCCGGCAGCCAGCTGAGACAGCCCGAGCCCTTGGACGTGGCCGCCTTCACCCCCGTGTCCATCGTCAAGAGCGTGGCCAAGCGCTCGGACGCGCTGCCCGTGATCTCGGTGATCGTTGCCATCTTCGTGCTGCTGGCCGTGCTCATCATCCTGGCCGTGCACTACGGGCCCCAGCTGCGCACCCTGCAGATCACCCTGTACCACGAGCCCATGCCCCAGCACATGGATGGTGGTGTGCTCCTCACGGACTGGAGGCAGCTGGATGCCCACGGGAATCCCCCGGATCTGCCCGGCGTGGCCTCGGCTGGCCTGAGCTGCCGCTGCTCCTGCAACCACCGCCTTCCCCGTGGGAGCGCCGAGCCCAATGTCATCGAGATCACCTACCTGTGACACGGCTGGGCAGGGCCCAAGGGTCGTGTCCCACTGGAAAAGCAGGGGCTGGGATGTTCTGGTATCCCGGGACAGGCTGCACCTCCCCAGGATGTGTCTGGCCCCAGGAACGCTCAGCCAGGAGCTTCAGTGACCCATCACTGGCCCCCAAAAGTCCAGCCCAGGGGTGCCGCTGTCCCCAGGCAGGAGCTGGGTCCCAGCCCGGGCTCTGGGGCTGGCTCAGCCTACGTGGGGCAGCTTTAGCCTCTCTTCTGGTTTTACCTGCCCTGGTTTTACCTGTCCCACGCTGCCTGGGAGTGGCCAGCAGAGCTGCCTTGGTCCTTGCCCCAGCTGGGGAGCTCCGGGGCTGTGCTGGAAGTTGCATCACCTGGAATTGTGTTCCAGTGAAAGATGTTTCCACACGCGGTGTCCTCATTACACTGTGGATATGGCACAGAGAAGTCTCCAGCCCCTCTTTGCCTCATGCCACAGCCCCTTTTCCCCCCGTGGGGGGCTGGAACATCGTCCTGCCCCCTGCCAGCCCCCCCAGCCCCTCGGGCAAACAGCCAGAGGAGAGGAGGGGAGGGGAGAGGAGAGGCGGGGAGGGAGAGGAGGCAGCTCCTGATTCCATGTGGGGTGGAGCCAGTGACAGGGGACGTGTCCTGGCCCCGGGGGAGGTGGGTGGGAGAAGAGCGGTGACACAGCAGAGGCAGGAGAGGTGACAGTGACACATCACAGCTGGCTGAACATCTGGAGGCGCTGGCACCAGAGGGGAAGCTCACCTGGCTCTGGGCAGAGCCTGCAGCATCTCTGTGCAAGGGGATGGGGAGCCCTGTGGTCACCCTCCCTGTGGTCACCCTCCCTGAGGTCACCTTCCCTGAGGTCACTCTCCCTGTGGTCACCCTCCCTGAGGTCATCCTCCCTGAGGTCACCTTCCCTGAGGTCACTCTCCCTGTGGTCACCCTCCCTGAGGTCATCCTCCCTNCTGAGGTCACCCTCCCTGTGGTCACCCTCCCTGTGGCCATCTCTGTGTCCCCCTCACTGGCTGCTGTCACCAGAGGCAGCCATGGTGGGGTCAGCACCTGCAGTGGTGTTGAGGTGGCTCTGTCAGCCAGGGGAGAACCTTGCTGAGGTGGCGCAGAGGGAGCAGGAGAGGTGAAACCTCCTGAGCCCTGCAGCTCCTGGGGGTGTCAGACCCTGGTCCCTGTCCAGCCCTGGGGTCTCTGCTGCTGGGGGCACCGGGGTCTCTTCAGTCCCAGTTTCTCCTCCCGTGGTGGCAGCAGGACCTCGGCGTGTGGCAGGGAGCAGCCTCTGGCATCCCCCACATGGGTTTATTCTGCTGGACAGTGCCAGGAGCCAGAATGCAGCTCCCACCTCTCCTGCTCTGGAAAATCCAGGTCTGTGTCTGCCCTCAGATCCCTGGCACAGATCCCTGTGGGCACAGCTGGATAAGAGATGGGCTTCACCTTCTCCAGGTGCTGGGGGTATTCCCGACATGGCAGATGCTCCAGGGTCCCTCCTCTCTCTTATTTCCAGCCCCTTTCTTGCTTTAAAGCTGGGTAGTGGTTGGACTTGCTGGGAACTTTTGGTCTCCACAATAAACATAATTTATATTACTTTTTGGGAGGGTTGTTTTCCCTTTTGGTTTTGATCCCATTTGTTTTCCAGGGGTGATAGGGCATTATCAGCTCTCCCACAGCCGTGTTAGAGGAGATAAGGGCTGTCATTTCCATTGGAAATCGGGGAGTCCTGCTCCCCTCTGCATGTCAAAACAGGGCTTTGTTTGCAGTGTGTACATCCCTACCAGCACCCCTGGGGGCATAATCCCCTTTAGGAATTTCTCCTAATTAAGAATCCTTCCTGTGAGGCTGGGCAGGCCCTGGCACAGGGTGCTCAGAGAAGCTGTGGCTGCCCCTGGATCCCTGGAAGTGTCCCAGGCCGGGTTGGACAGGGCTTGAAACCACCTGGACAAGTGGAAGCTGTCCCTGCCCATGGCAGGGGTGGCACTGGATGGGATTTAAGGCCCTTTCCAACCAAAACCAGTCCATGATCTCTTTAAATGGCGCCTGTAGGTTGTGGCCACCCACACCAGGAGCTGGAGAAACCCCCATGTGACCTTCACAAGATCTGCACTGTGGCCCCAGAGAGGCTGCACCCTCCTCTTGGGGACATCAGCCGGTGTCACCCGCCCTGGGTGAGGCAGCAGAGCTGTCCCCCAGCTTTGGTGGCTGTGTCATTCCAGCTCAGGGAGCAGCTTGGTCCGGCACAAAGCCTTTAATGGGAGGAGCAGGAGCTTTCCTGGCAGCTCCCTCTGAAGGACACCCACAGCAGGGAAACCTCGTGTTTAGAGAGAAAAGATTAAAAACGTCTAAATATTAATAAAGAGAAAGATAAAATGGGTAATTATTGCTGGCACTCGTTGATTTGCAGCCGCTGGGGACTCGTACAGGTCTGATTGATGTCACAGTGTGCCGTGGCCCGGATCCATCACTCACCCTGAGCAGCACAGGGAACCCACCCGGGGTTGTTTTTCAGGTGTTTCGGGGTGTCAGACTAAAACCAAATAAAGCTGGCAGTGAGTGGTGGTGCTGAGGGAGCTCCAGGGTCCCCAGATTTGCCCCACGCTCCCATCCTGCCAGCAGGACATGACCATCTCTGGAAAGATCCAGCACTGAAGCCCCAGCCTGGGAGAGTTCTGCCGTGTGTTTCATTTGCAAACAGAAATTTCCATACAAGCTTTTGGAGCACAGGCAAGAAATCACTGTAAGACTCAGAATAGCAAATGAAATCATACAGGAGAGCGACAATGTGCTGCCAGCTTTCTCCTCCAGAAGGACATCAAGGGTTAGATCTCAACTCACTGCTTTCTCCCACACAATAAAACATCATTTCTACAGCTTCTCCTCGTTTCTCTTTGGCCGGCTCTGCCTCTCTCTGCTCACAGCTTTGCTTTTTGTAGCACCGGGCTTTATAAAACACGTCAGGGTCCTGGAGCAGCAGAGCCGTGCATGGCATTACCATAAAATTATTCCTCTCCATTCAAACACCCAGCCTGGCCCAATTTACTTCACTTACAACTTTCTTCTCCTCCTTAATAATAATCCTTTTATGGGCACGGAGCAACAATAACTCTGCTTATTGTCCCCTCTGTGCAGGGCAGCTCCTGGAGCACGGCAGGCAGGAGCTGCTCTGCTCAAAGCCAGGCTTTTGCCTGGGGAAGCTTTTGCATCAATAATTAACTCTGTCCTAATCAGGGATGGCCTGCACCCCCTTTTATTTCCTTCCTAATTAAGGTGTTGCCCTGCAGGAGGGGAGGCACTTTTATACCCCCTCCCCAAATAGGGTTTAGTGGGGGTTACAGCGGGGTTCGGGGGAGACTTTGCTCGTGATGCTGCAGAGCTGTCTAAAACCGTGTAAAACCGAGGAAAACGCCCCAAAATTGTGCAAAACCGAGGGAAACACCCAAAAACTGCAAAGCTGAGGGAAGCACCCAGAGCAACCACCCTAAAATCGTGTAAAACCAAGGGAAACACCCCAAAATTGTGCAAAACCGAGGGAAACACCCAAAAACTGCAAAGCTGAGGGAAGCACCCAGAGCAACCACCCTAAAATCGTGNGCGCCCCCTGCCCCGCTCGGGCAGCGCCGGGGCCGGGCGGGGAGGGCGGCGGAGCGCAGCGCGGAGCAGCAGTGGGCTCTCGTGGCCGAGGGACCCAACTGCAGAACCTTCCCCGGGCCGCCCCGGCCTCGGCGGGCACCGGCGGCTCCGGNTGCAGCATCCCCGGAGCCCCGCGGGGCCGGTGCTCGGGGGGCGAGGGCGGTCGCAGCCCCTCCGCGGGCAGAGCCGGGGGCTCCGCGCCCCCTGCCCCGCTCGGGCAGCGCCGGGGCCGGGCGGGGAGGGCGGCGGAGCGCAGCGCGGAGCAGCAGTGGGCTCTCGTGGCCGAGGGACCCAACTGCAGAACCTTCCCCGGGCCGCCCCGGCCTCGGCGGGCACCGGCGGCTCCGGACAAGGACATTCCTGGGGCACCCCGGGAATGCGGGGCTGCGGGGGAGGATGAGCGGCCCGGCCCAGGCTGGAGCGGGCGGCACGTGGAGGTCACCTTCGGGCAGCGATTGCTGCTGGGTTTGGGGAGATGATGGGCTCGGGGAGAGGCAGATCCTCAAGAGAAGGCGCCTCCACCTCTCGCAGAGCTCTGTGCCTGGTGCGAGAGGGGGAATCACGTCCTTCCTCCTGAGAAAGGGCTCCCAGGAGCCTCCCAGGTCCCTGCAGGCGGCTGGGGAAGGTTCTGGGTCTCCTTGTGCACCTGCAGCCAGCTCCTCGCACACCTCATGCTCAGGGAGGGGTTGTTGTCCTGCTGAAAAGGGAGTGGCACTTCCAGGGGAGCAAAGGCTGTCTTTGAAGGGCTGAAAATTCATAGAAGCACAGAATACCCGGAGTTGGGACCCCCAAAGATCATTGATCCAGCCCCTGGCCCTGCACTGACACCCCGGCAAGTCCCACCCTGGGCATCCCTGGCAGCGGTGCCCAAACGCTCCTGGAGCTCTGGCAGCCTCGGGGCCGTGCCCATTCCCTGGGGAGCCTGTTCCAGCTGCGGGATAAACCCCACGATCCCTGGGGATGGGGAGAAGCAGCCGTGCCTGTGCTTGCTCCATCTCTGTTTGCAGCCGGGAGGAGCCCATCCCTCCTCAGGGTCCATCCTGTGCCCGTGGCCTCGGGGTCCTGACCCTCGGGCACCATTTCCCACCCCATGGAGCAGCTGCAGAGCAGAGATGGAACCAAGTCCTGCTCCTCTGAATGGCCCACAGGGTATGGGAAACCCTGAGCACCTCAATGAGGCTCAACCTCTGGCAGTGGGAAACCATTGCCCCCAGTCCTGTCCCTCCATCCCTTATCCCAAGTCCCTCTCCAGCTCTCCTGGAGCCCCTCTAGGTGCTGGAAGGGGCTCTGAGGACTGCCTGGAGCCTTCTCCAGATGAACACCTCCAGCTCTCAGCCTGTCTTCATCAGAGAAATTAGATTTGAAAAAGGCTCTTCCCTCATTTGAAGCTGCCCTGGGCTCCCTGCTGTGGCACGGCACAGCTCCTGGGCCCAGGCTAACACCGTGCCAGCCCAAAATGACAAAGTTTGAAGATCTCCAGCTCGAAATAAGCGGGTGGTGCTGCTCTCTGCCGTGTGATGGACGGGGAGAGCGCTGCCTCCAGCACAGCTCTGCACCCCTGCGAGCTCGGGGTGTGCCCACGTCCTGCTCTGGAGCCTGGCAAGCAGCAGAGGAGCCAGGTTTGCACTCCTGGAAATGGCATTTCCAGCTGCTCTGGGCAGCGACAGCAGCGGGCAGGAGCTGAAGGCAGCACTACAGTGAATGTATGAGGCACTGCAGTAACTGAATGTGGCTGAGGCTCTTTCTGAGCTTTAAATGAAACGGTTCAGGTGCAGCCTAAACCTTGGTGGGGGAATTTTGTGTTCACAGGCACCACATTGTCCGTGGAGGCCCTGAAGCACGTTGGGAGCTGCCGGGGTGTGAACAGGAAACAGGAGGAGACACGTTTTGTTTTCAGCACCAGATCTCACTTCCCTGCCTGTGCTTCTGGCAAGTCTCAGCTCGACCCCGTTTTTCTTTCCTATTTTCTTGCAGCATTACTTTGTCCATCTCCCTCCCCAGCACTGATTTGCAGCTCGGGGATGCTTTTGCAGCATCCTCCTGCCAGCTGGGAATGTTCTGATGGCTGAGGGTCACAGGCCTGGTCTGTGGGGATTTATTCCCGAAGAATCATAAATAATTCATGCGGGAGCTCCTCCAGCTCCTCCTGGGCAGGCCAGACCTGTCACCAGTGCTGGGGTCTGTACAGCCAGGCTGGGGACAGCGCTCAGGGGGTCACAGCCTGGTGACAGTGACTTCTCCTCCCAGCCTTTCCCTGGGCAAACTGGTGCTCAAAATCCCACCTGGTCACCATCTTTGGGGAGAAAAAGGAGCGGTTTGGAGGTTTGGAATCCTCCCAGCTGAGGGTGGGGATGGCAGCAAGGGGGGTCTGGCAGGTGGGTGCTGGTGTGGGGGAATTCTCCTCCTGTGGTGGCAGTGATGGGTTAAACACGGGGCACTCGGGGGCATTGGCTTGTTCTGCAGCAGGGCTGGGAGGTGATGGGAGAAGGGAATCCCTCATGGGGCTCCTCGGGGACCCCCAAAAGCCCTGGGCTATCACATTTATTTCCCTTCCCCCGTGATGTTCCAGCGCGGTTCTCCTGTCCCGCTCCACCCCTGGAAAGGAAAAGCATTAAGAAGACGCGAGGTGGAGGGATAACAATCCCAGCAGAAGGAAGTGGCCTTCCCACCTCCCCTCCCAAAATCAGGGCACGGGCTGGGAGACATCCGGCTCTCCACCCGCAGCTCCGCGGGCAGCGGGAGCGAGCGGGAGCGAGCGGGAGCATCCCTCCGGGAGAGCCGCGGGCTGCGCGGGAGGAAGCGCCAGCACAAAGCAGGGAAGTGACTCGGCAAAGGTCACCTGGAGCTGGGGCCGAGCCCAGGAATAGCAGCGGGGCTCCGGCCACCCCCCGCGGCACCGTCCCCTCCTCCCGCTGTGCTGAGCGGTGGCACCGACCCAGATGAGGGGAGAGCTCGTGGCGCTGGGGTGGGGTTGGTTTTGCTGCTCTTTGGGGCATCAAAGTTTACCATAACCAAGGAAAGTGATGAGAGCAGCGATGCAGGAGCCTCACCTGGGAAAACCAGAGCTGTGAGGGGAGCTGGGAGGGATGGGAATAGGTTTGGGGGTACAGGGGGTGCCCATCAAGGCTGGAAGAGCATGAGGAGAGGGTGAGGTGGGCACAGGGCACCAATGGCTGCTGGGGGCTGCCTGGAAGGTGTGGGGACACCAAGGTGACATCACTGGTGGGGCTCCAACCACACCTCGAGGGTGCTCCACAACAGCCAAGGAAAATTCCACACGACCTCCCCTGTCCTGAACGCCTTCAGTCACCTCGAGACCGAAGTAAACCCAGCCTGGGGTCTGGGGGCTCTGCAGGCTCAGGAGGAATACATGGAACAGCTTCAGGCTGTGCTACCTGGGTGTGCACAGCTGGCCAGCTGTGCTGATACCGGTGCCACAGCTGGGCAGCCTGAAGGTGGGGGCTCGGGGCTCGGTGCTGAAATAAGGCCAAGAAGGGATCTGGTGGTGCAGGAGTGACGCCAGGGAAATCAGTCCTGAGCCAAGCTGGGATGGAGCACGTGCCAAGACAGGGAGTGGCGGGCGCTGACGGATGCAGGGATGGGGAGAGGCCGGAATGGACAGAGGTCGTGTCTGCCAAAGCCTCCTCCTTCCCCGTGCCCTCCCGGCTGTGTCCGGTGTGGCCACGCTCCCACCAGCTCATTTTGGAGTGTCCAGCTGGAATCGGTGACAGCATCAAAAGCTTTTGGGAAAGGTGACTTGGGCACATCGCCTTCCAAAGGCAGAGCAAGGAGCGGGGACTGCCCTTGGATTTAGGCAAAATGAGGAGTCAAAGTCTGAGATGTAGCAGTGGGGGAACGAGGCATTGGGTCAAGGCAGGAGTCCATCACCTCTTCCTGAAGCATAAGAGGTTTGTGGTGGGTCAGGGGCTGCAGGAATCACACCTTCTGGGCAGTGTGCTCTGCAGGTGACAGACAGCGGGGCCGGTCCCCGCAGGTTGGGATCGGAGGGCACTTCCACACCCCGTCACAGCTGGGCCCGCGCCGCCCCACGAGCCCCCACCCCGCCCCGCATTGTACCAGCCCGGTCCTCCCTTTTCCTGTAGGTGGGGTTTCCATAGGATGTCGGCCGGTCCATCCCCAGCCCGGCCAGCCGGCCGGTGGCTGCCCCCGGGACGGTCCCTCCGCTCCGGGCCGTCCCAGCCCGGGGAGCACCCGGCTCCCGATGGCAGCGCGGGGGACAAACGCCAGCCCCGCTCCTGATTCCCCCTCCTTTCCAAGCGCTGGCCGGCTCCCGCGTCTCTCGGAGATGGGCGAGGATGCCGAGGCCCCGCGGAGGCCGTGAGGACGCTCCGGGGATGCGGTGGCCGGAGGGACAGCCCATGGCAGCGCGGCGGGGCCGCGGGGGCTCCGCCAGCCGCGCCTTCGGGCTGAGCCGCTCGGCGCTGCAGCTGCCGGCGCTGTGGTGGTGGTACCTGTTCCTGAGCGCCGATGCCCAGGAGGTGGCCACGTTCACGGTGCAGTACCGGGTGCTGGAGGAGGTGCCCCCGGGCACTGTCATCGGGAGCCTGGCCGAGCACTTCGAGGGCGGCGAGAGCGGCGAGGCGGCGGAGACCTTCCAGCTGATGGAGACCCCCGGGAGGTTCCCGCTGCACGTGGGTGGCGGGGATGGGGTGCTCAGCACGGCCGGGCGGGTGGACAGGGAGCAGCTGTGCCGGCACAGTGATCCCTGCTGGGTGTCCTTCGACGTGCTGGCCGCCCAGAACCCGGCGCTGATCCACGTGGAGGTTCAGGTGATGGACGTCAACGACAACGCGCCGCGGTTCCCCACGCCCGAGCTGGAGCTGGAGATCTCGGAGAGCGCATCCCTGCGGACACGGATCCCGCTGGATCGAGCCCTGGATGCTGACGCCGGCCCCAACGCCCGCTGCTCCTACGCCCTCTCCCCCAGCGAGCACTTCGCTCTGGAGGTCGTCTCCAGCTCCGATGGCACGAGGCACGCGGAGCTCGTCGTGGTGAAGGAGGTGGACCGGGAGCTGCACTCCTCCTTCGAGCTCGTGCTGATGGCCACGGATCACGGGGAGCCGCCGAAATCAGGCACTGCTTTGATTAAAGTCATTGTCCTCGACTCCAACGACAACAGCCCCGTGTTTGCAGAGAGCTCCCTGACCGTGGAGGTTCGGGAGGACGCCCTGCCCGGGACCCTCCTCGTGATGGTCACGGCCACCGACCCCGACCAGGGTGCCAACGGGGAGATCGAGTACAGCCTGAGCAGGCACGCGCCCCCCGAGGTGCTGAGCACCTTCAGCATCGACGCCCGCACGGGCAGCATCTTCCTGAGGCTCCCTCTGGACTACGAGGAGACCCACGCCTACGAGCTGGACGTGCAAGCGCGGGACCTGGGCGCCAACCCCATCCCGGCGCACTGCAAGGTCCTGGTCAAGGTCCTGGACGTCAACGACAACGCTCCCGACGTCCGCGTCACCTGGGCCGCGCGCGTGCCCGTGCTCTCCGAGGCCCTCCCCAAGGACAGCTTTGTGGCCCTGGTGACCGCCAGCGACCCCGACTCGGGAAGCAACGGGCAAGTGCTCTGCTCCCTCAGCCAAGGGTACGAGCACTTCAGGCTGAAGAGGACCAACAGCCACAGCTTCGCGCTGCTGACCAACGCCTCGCTGGACCGCGAGCGGCGCGCCGAGTACAACCTGACGCTGGTGGTGCGGGACATGGGGGAGCTGTCCCTGGCCGTGCTGAAGCACCTCACCATCTGCATCAGCGACGTCAACGACAACGCCCCGGCCTTCGAGAAGGCCGCCTACGAGGCTGCTGTTGCTGAGAACAGTGAAGCCCCTGCCTTCCTGCTCACTGTCCATGCCACCGACCCCGACCTGGGCTTCAACGGGAAAGTCACCTACAGGATCCCGGACCCCTCTGCTCTGGGGCTGGTCTCCGTCGACCCCATCACTGGGGATGTTTTTGCCCTCCAAGCTTTTGATTACGAGCAGGTGAGGAGCCTGGAGTTCCTGGTGACCGCGGAGGATGGAGGGCATCCCAAGCTGGCATCCAACATCTCCATCAGGCTGGCTGTGCTCGACCGGAACGACAACGCGCCTGTCATCACCACGCCAGCGCTGGTGGGAGGGGTGGCCACGCTCTCCGTCCTGGTCAATGCGGACACCGGGTGCTGCTGGGTGGTCTCCGGGAATGGGAGCACCCAGGGGGCTGCGGCAGTGACCAATTCCACTCTGGTGTCGTGCCCTGGCAGTCCCTTCCTCTTCACCATCGTGGCCAGCGACGTGGACTCCGGCACCAACGGGGCTCTCCAGTATGATCTGGTGGGTGGGGATGACGCCGGGCTCTTCATCCTGGACCCCCTCCTGGGGCAGGTGTCCCTGAACACCAGCAATGCCAGCAGCCTGGCCGGCAGCCAGCGGGAGCTGCTGGTCCGGGTGAGCGACCAGGGGGACACCCCCCTGCACACCCTGGCCCGGCTCCGCGTGCTTTTCCGGCACCACGGGGCCTTCTCCAAGATGTCAGGCTGGGATCCCGGCTGGCCCAGCCTCTCCGTGGTGGTGCTGATCTGTGGGGCCGCTCTGCTGGGCGGGTGCCTGCTGCTGCTGGCGCTGACCCTGTCCCTGCGCAAGAAGGACAAGAAGGATGGCATGGCCTACAACTGCCGGCAGGCCGAGGACGCCCGCAGGCAGCAGCAGCTCAAGAAGCCGCACAGGCAGATCCAGAAGGCCGACATCCACCTGGTCCCGCTGCTCCGGGGCCGCCCCCGGGAGCCCGAGCCCCTCCGGCCCTGCCAGGAGGAGCAGCCTGGCGCGGCCACCCCCGCGGCCGGGGGGTCCCCGCAGGCTCCCCTGCACCTCACCCCCACTCTCTACAGGACGCTGAGGAATCAGAGGACACCAAAAGACCCAGAGGAGCAGCAGGGCGCCTTCGAGCTGCCCATCCTGCAGCGCCGGCCCTGCCAGCCCCACAGGCCCAAAGCCTCGGGGAAGGAGGCCGGGAGCCCCGCGGAGGCACCGCTGCATGGCAGGAGCTTGGTGAAGCCACCCATGGCAGAGCCCCAGGTGCCACCCGAGCAGCCCCAGCCCCACCAGCAGATCCTCAGGAGCCTGGTCCGGCTGTCGCTGGTGGCACTGGCGGAGCAGAGCCCGACCGGGGAGTTCGCCATGGAGTCGCCCCCGGTGCAGGTGGGAGCCGCCCCGGGAGTGTGCAGACCCCAACCCTTCCTTGCCCACCCCGGGGTGCCGGGATGTGATGGTTTTTGGTTGCTCTCTGCCCCCAGCCCTGGGCAGCGATGCCTCAATGGCCTGGGCAGGATGGAGAACCCCCTGCCCAGGCAGGGTCACCCCGGTGGGACGCTGGGGAGCGGGGCTGTCACAGGGACAAGGGGACAACCCCGCGGGCAGGGAACAGCAGGAGGGGTGCAGGGGGGGCTGGGGGCCAGGTGGGCTGCCCAGGGCTTGTTTTTCCCCCGGTGTGGGGATGCTGAGCCATCTGCAGGAGGAGGAAACGCTATAAAAAGGCCGGGGGGGCTCGGAGGGACGTCCTGGCAGGAAGCAGCTTGAGCGGCCAGCCCGGGGCTCAACAGGCTTTTCCTGCCTTGCAGCAAATCTCGCAGCTGCTCTCCCTGCTGCACCAGGGCCAGTTCCAGCCCAAAACAAACTACAGGGGAAACAAGTACACGGCCAAGAACGGCAGCAGGTAAGGCTGGCTCCCAGCACTTCCCTTTCCCTGCCTCTGCTCCAGCCCTGCCAGCCCAAAACCCTCCGAGGGCAGGAGACACCAGGGCAGAGACACAAGGGAAAGGCTCATCCCCTGGGACTGGAGGTTCTCCCTTCAGGGCATGGCTCTGCTCCTCTGGTCCTGCCTCCCAGTGGTATCCAGCTGCTCTTTGCCTCCTTCCTGGGACCCTTGGCAGGTCCCTCCAAACTCACCTGAGCTCCTCCACGGCCGTGAGCCACATCCCTTGCCAAGAACTCCGGTGGTTCTGGGTGCTCAGGAGGGCAGAGGGGCCCAGCTCTGGAGGCAGCAGCACAAGGATGGGTGTTCTCATGGCTCTGGACACTTTCTTAGTGCCTGTCAACACGAGTTTGGGACACCTGACCCTGTGCCAGGGGGCAGAGGAGTGAGGAGCTGCAGCAGGGCTGGGAACGCTGAGATATCCCAGCTGTGTGCCAAAGATACCCCCAAACTTCAGGGTGTTCCCATTAAATGACGCTGCTGACCCCGGGGTGCACACTCCTGAGGATGCCAAGGCTTCATCACTGTCCCACCATGTCCCCCTGTCCCCACCTGCCCAGGCCAGGGGCACACACAGCTTTCTCCACCTTTCCCCCTGCAGCTGCAGAGGATGGAGAGGGAGGCAGAGCAGCTCCAGGGCTTCTGGGGCAGGGCTGGGCTGTGGTGCTCCTCACCTGGAATGCAGGAGGGGAGCTCCTCTGAGTTCATGGGGAGGAGCCAGCAGGTCCCTGTTTGCTCAGGATATGCCCCTGGATCCCTGGAAATGTCCCAGGCCAGGTTGGACAGGGCTTGGAGCCACCTGGGATAGTGGAAGGTGTCCCTGCCCATGGCATGAGATGATCTTCAAGGTCTCTTCCAACCCTTCTGTGGTTCCATGATCTTGCTGCAGAAGGATAAAAACCCTCTCAGGCAGGAAATGTGGAGCAAAACCCCAAAACTCGTTATCTGATGGGCACTCCAAATGCCTTTGGTTCTGACAGTGATGCACGGGGAGGGAGGGTGCCCACAGCCCCTCTCTGGGGCGTTTTGGGGGGATAGAGACCCTTCCAAGGGCTCTGCTGGGGGCTGGAGTGACCCGGCTGTTGTGACCCCTGGCAGGGCTGCAGGGCTGGACACGGGGCTGGACACGGGGCTGGACGCTGACTGCCTGAGCACCAAGGACAGCGGGCACGGCGAGAGCGAGGCCGGGGACCGCGACTGCGACAGCGCCTTCGAGCTCTCCGTGCAGCAGCTCGTGGGAGAGGAGCTGGAGACCCTCCTGGAGCCACAGGCAGGTGAGGTGACCTCGCTACGGGGACATTATGGGGCTGAGGGGGGCTCCAGCAGCGGGATCTCCTCGGGTAACACGCCCCAAGCCCAGCCAGCAGGTCCAGCTGGCCTGCAGCAGCCAGGGCACGTCGCATCTCCTGCGGCAGCTCTGGCAGGGGCAGGGCTTGGGGCAGCTCGTCTGGACCATCCCAGGCTTTTGGGATGAGGCACAGGGACTTGCTGAGCCTCACGTTGGATTTTTCCATGTGTTTGTGGCTGCTCTTCCCTGCCATGGATGTGGTTTAGGGTTAGTGATGGTGGGCTTGACCTCTGTTGGTGCTTAGGGGTGAGGTCCAGTTTCATGTTAAAGCTGGGGAACTGCTTCCCACGCTGGCCCGAGCCCTCCCCTCCTGGTGCCCTGGTCTGTGCAGAGGGACAAAGGTGGACACTTGTCCTTGTCAAGCCCCTCAAGATGTTGTGCACCCTCAGAGCCCCACTGGGCTCCTCTTCATCTCCTGTGACCAACCTGCTGCTGATTTTATCCTTTTTGAGGTGGCCAGGATTGTGTGCAGAGTTCAGGACCCACTGGGGGTACAAGGAGGTTTTCTGGTTTGCTCCCCGTTCCTGTCCTGCCCAAGCTCCACGCTGAGCTCTGTTCGTGGTGACTCCCACGCGTGGAGGGAGAGCCATCAGCACGTGACAGGTTGCTGTTCCCTGGGACAATTATCCAACAGCTGGTGACCCAGGAATTCACCAGCACAGAAGAGAAACCAGCCACGTTTTGCTGGTGGCACTCAGCATTATCAGGTCCTCCAGAAACCCTCTGCTTTTGGGTGTTTTAGTGGAGTCAACACCAACGTTGTCCCCTCTCCATGTCATTTGTCACTGTGTTGAGCAGATACTCTGGGGCTCTGCTAATGACCTCCCTTGGTGGGGAAGATTAATTATTCCCACCCTCGCTTCCCAGCTTTTAACACATATTAGTCCCTGCAGAACCTGGCTGTAAATTCAGGCACAGCTCAGTTCCTGCAGGCCTGGCTGGTGCTGTTCCACCAGCTCAGGTGCCCTCTGCCATCACAGAATTGAATCATGGAAAGGTTTGGGTTGGAAGGGACCTTAAATCCCATCCCATCCCACCCCTGCCATGGCAGGGACACCTCCCACTGTCCCAGGCTGCTCCCAGCCCC
>VYXC01011524.1:164757-225668 GCA_013397175.1 Platysteira castanea
CAGGGTGATGATTCCAGCCCTGCCCCGTGTCCCCAGTGCCACATCCCCACTCCCGGGGTGATGATTCCGCCACTTCCCTGGGCAGCCTGCTCCGTGCCAGCACGGACTGCTGGGGCTGTGGCTGGGTGAGTTCCTGCTGGCCATGCCCAAAGAGGCTGCTCTGTGCCCAGGGGTGCCAAACCTTCCCCAGGAGCCCGGACCTTCCCGCAAAGGCGGCCGAGCGCAGCCGCCGGAGCTGCCGGGCTCCTTCCTCCTCTCCCAAACACAAACAGAGCCCTGGACTTGCATCCTGAGCGGGAGGAAGGAAGCACTGCTGGTGCTCAGGAGGTTCCTAACAGCTGGCTGGGGCTGGCCGGGCCTTTGTGCTGCAGTCCCGGGCAGCTCTGGGGTTGTTGATGCTGCGGGATGAGCTCCCAGCGCCGTCTGTCAGCTCCGATCCCCGCCAGCCCAGCGCAGCTCCCGGCAGCAGGGGAGACATAGAACTTTATGGATGATAAAAACAACCCCTGCTCCCCAAACACCGTTAAAACAAGGCAGTAAAGAGTTATTGGTCAAATTAAACATACCTAATTATGAGGTTCCGTGGCCACGGGGCCGTCAGCCCAGCTCTCCCTGCAGAGAGCAGACCAGCTGTGCCCTGCTCCAGAGCTGAGGCAGCCAAATACTCAGGGAATGAAGTGGCTTCTTGCAGACCGGGGAGGAGAACGCTGCACGTTTTACAGCAAAACACTCGGGTGATGTCTCAAGGAACAGTCACTGAGACTGCAGAGAGAAACCCGGGATGTGAAGCAACACAAAAGAATTTGGGGGCTCCAGCTGAAACCAGAATCGGAGGGCTGTGCCTCCCTTGTCTCCTCACCAGGCTGGAGTCCCAGCTCTCGTTCCCAGCCCATCCCAGGGCTGCTGTTTGCCATGGGAAAGGCCCAGCTGCTTGCTTGGCTGAGGAAGGAGCCCTGCTCAGTCCCTGGCTGCAGATCCCACGTCCCAGCTGTGGCAGGGTATTGGTACCCTCTGGAACCAGCAGGATAACAGCACTGGAATGGGAACCCTCCTTTCAGATGCCACTTTTTATGCCAGAGCTGCACAATTACTCCAGAAACGGCAGCCCTCGCCACCCTGGGACTGCTGGGTTTTGTTACCAGTGAGGTTTTGCTGCTCCCAAACCTTTTCCAAATGGAGTGGTCGCTCCAAACCCCCCGAGGTTCTGGGATGTGCACTGGGAAGGAACAATGAGGGGCTGGAATGCAGCCTCTGTGCACCACAGCACGGACTCTTGTTTACCAGCTCCCTCAAAAAGCAAGAATCCCCGTTTCCCTTCCTGCTGGCTGACGGGGAAGCTATTCCAGGCTCCCCCTGCTATGGGGTCCTTCCTTTATTTTCCAGGAGATGTTTATTCACGGACAGTTATAATCACTTCTTCTCTTGCCAACACTATTTTAAGCATAAAGATTTCCTCTGCTTGGTGTTTATCTCCTCAAAATAACGACAGGTCTCAGTCAGATCCCTGGAGAGCACTTGCTTCCTCAGGAGCAGCCACCCCTGGCTCTCGGGGTCTCGGTTGTGTCAGCCTGGATCTCTCCTGGTTTCACCTCCACATTTTCCCCTCTGCTGTGGTTCCAGCTCCCTCTCCCACAGATGGATAATCAGATTTGTGTGTGACTCCCCCAGTCACGCCCTGTACCAATCCACCCCGGCAGGGAATGCCCTGACCAATCCACTGTGATTCCACTTGCCCATTTTGGGCCACAATCAAATTATTGGTGCACTAACGAGCCTGCCCCAGCCCCCAGCCCAAGCTCCCCTGCTCCTCAGCTGTTTCCAATCGAGGAACAACGACTTTAGAGCTCAATTGTTCGGTCCCAGTCTCCAACCCTCCAGCTGTGCGTTTTGTAATCCATAATTTCATTCTGCTGTTATTGTTTTCACAATAACTCATTTCTTTTCGGTCTCAATCTGCCTCCTTAGCAGCAAATTCCCACCCTGGAGTGACCCTGAAGGGAAGTCCACTATCTTTCTGTCCAACACTTCCCCCTGGAAAGCTTTTCATTGTCTGCTCCCCTTCAGCCAGTCCTAAACCCTCCCTCCTTTAGGCTTTGCTAACAATTTAGTGAAGTGCCAACTGAGACTGCAACAAACGAGAATGAACAGTGATTCTAATGGTTAGAATTATATAAAACCAAAACAAAACCTCCAGTAGTTTTAAATCTATTTTGTTTGGCTTTTTTTAGCCGCTGCTTTGCACGGTGTCACCGGTGACCCGTTACAATCCCCGCGCTCAGCTGATCTTAGATATTTTCATTTATCAATATTTTTATTGATTTTTTTTTGTTGTCCCTCCCCAGAGCTGGCCCTCAAGAGGCTGACAGCTGCTGACCCAGCGTGGGTGGCCCGGCTGTCCCTGCCCCTCAGCAGCAGCTACAAGGACAACCTCTTCTCCCCCGACTCCCCGCGCTCCCCCGAGGACGAGGAAGCCGCAAGGCAGGAGAAGCCCAGGACCTTCGAGACCTTTGGCAAAGGGGCTGGGGCCGACCCCGGTGGCTCGGGGACGAGGCTGGCCAGCACCTTCCTGTCGGAGATGAGCACCCTGTTCGAGATGATCCTGTCCCAGAAGGTGCAGGCGCACGGCGGGGCGGGCGCGGGGCTCCTGCGGCAGCTCTCGGCCCGCGGGCACGGCCTGGGCCTGGGGGACAGCGTGCCAGGGCTGGAGCAGCTCGGGGGCTGTGGTAGGGAGAGAACAGGCAGGGATTTGGGGTGCCCAGCCCCGTCCCCAGCCCCAGCAGGGTCACCCTATGACCACGTCTAGATGGGTTCCTCCTTCGCCTCATCCCACCGAATTTCTCCGCGGCTGATTTCACCTTGTTTAGCTCCCTCCACTGCCCGTCCTTGCCTTCCTCCTCTCCCACCCTGCTCTCCCAGTGCTCTCCCAGCCTCCCATCCCACCCAGCAGCACGAGGGCCCTTTCCTCCCAGGACAGGCCCAGGGAAGGGGGCTGTGAGAACAAGCACAGCACAGTGAGATACACCCGTGTGATCACAGCCTGTGAAAATACCTGTCAGGGCCACCGCTGCGGCTGGGCTCCAGGGTTTCAGTTATTTAAATAAAACTGGTTTTTTCTAACACTACCCTCCCTGTCAGCAGCGTAGCTGACACAATGTATGTGCAGAGAGCCTGAAGTGGCAGCTGGGGAAGGGGAGATGTGCCTCTTGTCTCCCACTGGTCCTTCCAGCTTCTGTGGTTCTGCCACTGTGAACTTGGCATGTTGTAAAACCCCCCAAAATCAGCACTGGCATCTCTGCCGTGGCTGCTCCAAGTGCCCACAGTTCCCTCCTCTGTAAGGACTGGATGTGGCACTCAGTGCTCTGGGCTGGGTGACACGGTGGGGATCGATCACAGGTTGGACTCGATGATCTCAGAGGTCTTTTCCAACCTTAATGATTCCGTTCTATTCTGTTCCCTCCTTTGAGGCCATTGGATTTTGGAGCACAGTCCTTATCCAAAAGCAGACACCAGATGGCTGGAGTCTGCCAAAGGTAACCTGGGAAAAGGGAAGCGTGAAAACACTGTTTTGAAATATTCAGGCACAAGCCTCACCCTTTTTATGGGTTTTCACTTTGATCCGCCTGTCTGGGAGCTGTAAGACGGTTTTGGGATAACAGCATGGGTGGGAAAACGAAGAGCTGGGTGGCAGAGAAGAAGCACACAGGTGTTTGTGCCTCTGCACCTCTGGAGGAGGGAAGGGCAGTGCTGACCCTGCTGGTGCAGCAGTGTGGGGATGGCAGCTGAGGGCTCCTGGGCTCTCTGGACCATCTCAAGTGTCCTGCCCCTGTTCTTCTCCACAGACCTGGAGGTGACAGTTCCCAGCTTCAGGTGTGTACACACCCGAGCCACAGCACCAGACAGTCACACAGATAATTTAAAGCAGATTAAATGAGAAAGTTACCCCTTTCTGTTGCTCCTGGGACCAAATGACAAGAGCAACAGAGTGAGATTTCCCCAGGTGGACTTTTTAATATCCAAAATGTTCTGTTTGATTTGGAGCCTCCAAAATGCCAGAGCGACGAGCCCAGGTCTGGCATCCATCCACGGATGGGTTTGGCCTGGCCTGCTCGTGCTGCTGCTCTGCTGTAACACAAATCTCTTGCTGGTTTGTTTTACAAACAAAACAGGTTCTTGCACCAAAACAATGTCAGAGAGCCAAATTCTAACTGGGATGCAGCTGTGCAAAGCATGAGGGAGGCATTTGTGACTGAGGAGCTGCAGCCCCGTGGGATTCCTCTGCACCTTGGGAGCACAGGCAGAGGGACAAACACCCAGCACGACCTCACAGCTCCCTCTGCAAAGCTGCTTTGATGTGCCTGTTAGAGGACAATCCTTACACAAAAATACCTTACAACAAGCAGGTTTAAAAGGAGACAAATTCCTCCCTCTTGGTCCTATTTCCTGATCCTGTAAATTGCCTTCAGCCCCCCCAGCCCCTCTCCCATCCTGACCACTGCGTAAGCACGCTCTGGATTATCACAGCATAGGAAATCCACCCCAGGAATTTCCTGCTACTTGTATCCTGCTTGATAAAGGAAATGGTCTAAGAAAGTTTGGTCTGAGCAGAAGGAGAGAGCAGACCAGAAGAACAATCAGATGTGTTGAGGGCTGGCTGCGCCCCTCCCTTGCTGCATGGAGAAGTTCAGGATGGGGCCTTTGTTTTGCAGAGCCTGATCTGCACAGAGCACCACGGCCACAGGAAGCTGGACAGTTTGCACAGATGCCCTTGAACCAGTCCAAACTGGTGTGAACAAATGCCTTTTTCCAGATTCAGCTGCCCCAGTGGAAGGAATTATCACACCAGCTGCCTGCTGCTGCTGCCTGCCAGTGGTGCCTTCCCGCTGGGAGCATCCCTTATCCACTCTGCTGAAAATGAGCTGGCGTGCTCAGCAAACAGGGACAGGAGGAATTCTGAAGCAAACCTCGCTCGTTGTGTCTCAGAGAGGTGTGCCCTGGGGAGCAGCTCGCTGCCAGGGCTGCAGGAGTACGAGGTGGGGACAGAAGGAGGCTGGCAGGGTGCAGGGTGGCTGGGGACAGCTGTCACTTACTGGTACATGTGGGGCTGTCACATCCGTAAAAACCTGGGTCCTAATGATGAGAATTCACTCTCTTGCTCGCCCAGGTTTGGAAGCAGATTAAACTCCTCTAATGGCAACCCAGGGCC
Source organism: Platysteira castanea (assembly GCA_013397175.1). Lineage (NCBI taxonomy): Eukaryota > Metazoa > Chordata > Aves > Passeriformes > Platysteira > Platysteira castanea. The sequence goes on from VYXC01011524.1 coordinate 169,961, forward strand.
AGCCCAGACTCTGCTGGTGGCAGGGACACTGTGGGGACGTGCTTGAAGAGAGCAAATTGCCTTGGAGGGTCTGGGCCAGGCCAATGCCAGGGTTGGTTGCCAACGTCCCCATGTGGTGGCTTGTAAACCTCCCTGGGGGACCACGAGCAAGACGTGCAGGGCTACTGGAGTTACAACCCCAGGTCACAGCACCGTGGTGCAGAAGCACAGGATGGTTTGGGCTGGAGGAGACCTTAAAGCTCATCTTGTTCCACCCCTGCCATGGCAGGGACACCTTCCACTGCTCCAGGCTGCTCCAGCCTGGCCTTGGGCACTGCCAGGGATCCAGGAGCAGCCACAGCTGCTCTGGGCACCCTGTGCCAGTGGCAGGGTGGGAATCTGTGCCTGGCTCTAACACAGAAATGCAGGTGCAGAAACAACATCCCAGCGTGGAAGCGAAGGGGAGCAGAGGCCTTGGTGGTGTAGGAGACATCACAAGGTTTATTCTCAAACCCTACTGATTTCAAAATGCCTCCTGTTCCATGAACAGCAAGCTTTCTCCTCCCACTCCCTGCCAGCCTGCTTCCAGTCCACACCAAGGGCTGCCTTGCCCTCTGCCTGCTCTAGTGCCAGCAGTGCTGGGGCTGCCAGCCCTGCAGCTCCACTGGCACTGTCCTGGCTCCCAAGGCACGGCTCCAGCCCGCACTGCTGAGCAGCACCACGTGCAGTCTGTCTGTGCTCCACGAGTGGGGCAGGGGCAGGGCACACTGGCCTGGCTGCCTGCTCTGGAGCCCTGCAGACACAGGCTCAATAGTCCAGAAATTGGGGCTGGAGGAGGAGGCTCTTAATCCCGAAGGGAAGGGGTGCTTTGTGTGCACATCTGGAAGTACAGAAAAACAAGGTGTTAATGACACTGTCAGAGGCTGGATTTGATCATTCAGTCATAGAATCACAGAATATCCTGAGCTGGAATGGACCCCTGAGGATCATCAAGTCCAACTCTTGGCCCTGCACAGACACCCCAACAATCCCACCCTGTGCATCCCTGAGAGCACTGTCCAAATGCTTCTTAACTCAGGTTTGGTGCTGTAACCACTTCCCTGGGGAGCCTATTCCACTGCTCAACCACCCTCTGGGTGAAAAACCTTTTCCTGGTACCCAGCCTAAACCTCCCCTGACAGGGCTCCAGGCATTCCCGTGGGTCCTGTCCCTGGTCACAGGGAGCAGAGCTCAGAGCTGTCCCCTCTGGATGACACTGAAAACCACCCTGAGCTCTGCCCTCAGTCTCCTCTTCTCCAGCTGAACAAACCAAGTGCCCTCAGCTGCTCCTCACAAGGCCTCCACACCCTTCCCCATCCTCGTGGCCTCCTTTGGACACTCTCTAATGGTTTAATGTCTTTTTTATATTGTGGTGCCCAAAACTGCCCCCAGGACTGGAGGTGAGGCTGCCCCAGTGCAGAGCAGAGCAGGACAATCCCTCCCCGGCCCAGCTGGTGATGCTGGGCCCGGTGCCCCCCAGGACACGGCTGGTCTTTCCAGCAGAAATGCTTCTGTGACACATCATACTCTGGGAACAGCTTCTCCACTTCAGCTGGGCTGCAAAGAGCCGCTAAGAAGTAGAAAGAACGGAGAGGAAAACTGCATTTCCCTCCAGTACAAAGAACTCCTGCATGCCGTGGCCCTGTGCGACCCCTCCTCTGGCAACACAGGCCCCACTTTCACAGGGTCACCTCCCAGGCAGTCCCACAGCCCCGGTGCCCTGCTGCCCCTGGTACCTTGCAGCTCCTGCTGCCAGGCCCGCAGCCTCTCCCGGGCCTGCCTGTTCCCAGCAGCCGCTGCCTGCCCGTAGTGCCTCAGTGCTTCTGCCAGGTCCTGCCGCACTCCCAGGCCCTGCTCGTAGCAAACGCCCACGTGGTACCTGCTCTGGGCATCCTGGCACAGCCACCAGCACAGGGAAGGAAACAGAGAGGCTTTAACACCTTCTTTAGGGTTTGCTGCTCTGTCGTCACTCACCTTCTCGAGTTCAGCCCTCTGCCCCTCTGTATCTTTGTAATTCAGTCCCCTGGAGAGAAGCGGAATCTCTGACTCTGCTCCTTCCTATCCCTTTCCAATTAAATTCACTGATTTCCCTTCAACACCCGGGGCTGTGTCAGGGGAACAAAGGAGCAGCTGGCTCTGCAGAGCACCCCAGTTGTCTCAGAGGTCAGAGCTGAGGTGTCTTGGGCAGCCCTGACTGCGCCACATCCTGATCCCACCCAAACTCCGAGCACGCCCTGGGACTGCCCTAAGACAGTTTGAGCCCAAGTCTTGTAAAAACATCTCAAATGGCACGGAGGTGCTTGCTGCCAAGGGCTGGGAGATTGCCCTTTAACACAAGAGTGCAGCACTCTCCTGCTCAGCCCCACCTCATTCTATTCCAGAAGAAATCTCAGGCAGCAGAAATGAAGTAAATGAAGCAAATATGCACTAGAGAAAAAGCACCTGAACCACTCAGACATATGTAACTGCTGGGAATGAACTGGAAAGCAAAGGCTGTCACTGCAGTGAAGCCAAATCCAAACCCATGACATGTTTATGTGTCAGCTGTGCACTTTATCTCTGAGATCCAGTGGGAGGAAAAGGGTCTCAAGCAGCAGAAGAGCAGGATGACACTCCTGAAGACATTAAAAAGACTGCACGGACTCGTGGTCACACAGACCTTTCCAGCAACAAAGCCAGCAGCACAACGTGAGGAGTGTGACTGCCAGAAACATGAACTGAACAAGGCTTTGCAAAAATGAAAAAAATAAGAGAAAGAAGAAAGAAATAGAAAAAAAAAAACAAACCAACTAAGTAGCAAGTTTTAATAAAGCCACGAGAAAAGAACATATTGCAAGTGTTGCTGTCTGGGATGTAGCTGGTAGAGGCAAGTGAAGAACTCAGTGAGTGGGTGCTTTGCAAAATGTTGCAAGTCTCAAGTTTATGACAGCAATAAACTCCTTTGGGGATGAGATAAACACGTTGAAGGATTGGCACTTCAGCTGTGACAAGAGATAGGGTTCAATCAGGAGTCCTGCACCACCATCTCTCCCAGGAGGAGCACCTCAGAGCCACGACTGCAGCGAGGAGATCCCCAAATTAGCACGGCAGCAGTGACTGCCACGCCCTCGGAAATCGGGAGGTCAGGCTCAGTTCTCCAGCAGAACTCTTTAATAGGGGTTTACATTCTGTGGCTGCATGTGTGAAATAAGAGAGGATAAAAATTGGGAACCAAAGTAGAGCATGGTTCTCCTGCTGGAAAAACACTTGTCAGAGTTCCCTGCTCGGCTCTAGCAGAGAGGAACAACCAGAGAAACGCTGAATCTGTGACTTTTTGTGCTGTTTTCCTTTCTCTGGAGTTGCACTAAGCAGTGCTGTCCTTGGTTCATCCATACCCAGCGTTCTTTCAGCCACCTAAGCATGAATTCCAACTCCAGGGTAATGGGAAGTGAACCTGTCCACGGAGCCCTTCTCCCAGGAGATCCCAGGGAGCCTGTGATCAGCCTGCCCTCGAGGCTGAGGCTCTGGAGCATCCACAGCCAGCATCCACTGAGCAACACAGACAGGGAAGGATGCTTGGGGGCTGAGAACTGCCATGGCTGGGACCAAAACGTGCCAGGGGTGCACCTGAGGACCTGCAGTTACCTGACAGGTTTTGTGTTGTTAAGGCATTACCAGTAAATGACAATCATCTGTTTGATGGGATAACTCAGTGTGATACTGCTCAGCATAAATATCTGATTCCAGGCTGGAAAAAAGGGGCCAGTGGTGCAGCTCAGGAGAGATCCTGAGCAGATTTGGAACTAGATACTGTGTATTGTGATGTCTGAGCTGCTGGGGCAAGTCAGGCCCAGTCCCACCAGACTGACAGTGTCTGCATTGTGGAAGGAGGGTGAAAACCCAAGTGGCAAAGTTTACAGGGATGTTACACCATTCAAAATGGTCAAACTTACTATAAAGAATTAATTAAAGAAGATCTGACACGACTGAGGAGTGGGCAACACAATCACAAAGGAAACAGTATTGCCAAATGCAAGGCAGAGCTTACAGCAAGAAATTTGGGTATCACACTGTGAGAGCTCCCTGAGAGCAGCTCATCACTGCTCAGTGTCAGGCAAAGGGCAAGCAGCATTAGGAATTATTGGGAGGGAATGCAGAACAAAGCAGAGGATCTCATTATGTGAGATCCATGGCATTCCTCCATTCTGAGTCCACTTTTAGTCCGAGCATCTTAAAATGGTCAAAGGAGAATTAGAAAAATAGAGAGAAGACTGACAAGCAAAGTAGAACAGCTTAACTACACGGAGAGGCAAACTAAACCAGCACTCTGCAGCCTGCAAAAGAAATGACTCAGAGAGGACACACTAAAGGGCACCACAACCAGAACTATTAGCCAGCAGAACAGGCAATAGCTATTCATTATTTCCACAGCACAAAAGCCGTGGGAACTGAAGTTAAAATGAACAAGTTCTTCAGAAAAAAAAAAAAGCCCAGCCATTACAATGCAGCTGAAAACAAGGGGACAGTGTCGCAGTGCTGGAAAGAAACAGAGCTGTGGGATGCAGAAACCTGGCTGCAAGACATGGGATCCACCCTTCTGCTGCTCTAAATGCTGGTGGGGGTTCAGGAGAGTGCTGTGCCCACATTGTGGCACTGCCTTTCAAAAAAGAGAAGCCTGGGTCGCTCGGAGAAAGTGAAAGCAAGAAGGTTGTTGGGGATCTAACACGACCTGTGAAGGGAAACAGCAACAATGGGGGAAGGCTGAATGGAGATTCAAGTGTTTAAATATGTTAAAGGTGCCTGAATTAAAAAAATAAATCCAGAAACAGTCTTTTCATCCTCTCTAGAGAAGGAAAGAAACAATGGGCTGATTTGGAAGAACAGATTTGAGACAGACACAACGAAGTGCTCCAAGTGATGCAGTAGTGAAAGATTTTGACTCAAGAGGGTGTAGATGCTCCATAATGGGAAACTTGTACAATTCTGGAAGCTGGATACAGGCACTGGTGCTGCAGGAACTCCTCCAGCCCAACAGGGCTGCCTCTGCCTCCGTGTTCTGCAGGGTCTGTGCCCAGGGCCTGTCTCCCCTCCAAGGTTCCACTCTGTCCTTTCACCCTGTGCAGTAAAATCCTGACTCGCTCCCATTTCCAAGAAACCCTGAAATCCTCCACTGCAGGTCCCAAAGTGAGGACAATGCCCAGCAGAGGGATTACTCACCCCACTGTTTGCTGCCAGCAGCAGGTACTTCAGACCTCTCTTCTCCTGGGGCTGCAGCCCCCTCATGTAGAACACTCCAAGATAAGCCTGTGCCTGCAACAAAACCACACGGTGCAGATCAGCCAGGATTTTAATTACTCAGTTCTTCTGCTGATTTTGCAAGCTGCTCAAATGCTGGGGTTACTGTGGCAGGGTGGTAAGGACCCTGCCTGTGCAGGGCTCGTGGGACAGGCAGGGTTGCCCTAGGAAAAATCAGCAGGACATGGTAAACACAAAGAAATCACATTTGAGATCCAGAGTGTCATTTCAAACTTCCCTGTGGCAGTCAGAGCCAGGGAATGGCTCCCACTCATGACCTGTCCCTAAGATCCAGCAGATGCACCCCCAGGACAGTGTGCTCCAGGAGGCACGGGCACTGCCAGCCTGGCATTCCCAGGACAAGATGGCACACGCCTAAAAGCATCTCCTGGAGTGGGAAAGGAGGGCAGGAGACAGATCTGCACAGATGAGTCATCTCAGAAAGTCACAGACACAAACTGAGGATCTGTTCTTGCTTCAAGCACTGGAAGTTCCTCCAGCACAGCGACCTGCACTCTTGGAATTGAGATGAAAACCGAGCTGTGTTTTCAACCACAGGTCAGCTCTCCCAAGCCAAAGGTTTAATATAAGAGCCACATTAACAACAGCGTGGCTCCCGTGTGCAGGGCTGTCTCCCAGACACTGCCAGGAATATAAACAGAGAATCAGAGAATGGTTTGGGTCAGCAGGGACCTCCTAGCTCCAACCCCCCTGCTGTGAGCAGGGCTAAATACATCGGAAAGCTTTTCCTCCCAGTGCCGCCGACGCCGCTTTCTAGGATGTCTGGTGGCTCCAAGCCTTCAGTCAGGACTCTCTGCTGGCTCTCTCCTCTGACCTGCCAAGCTGTGGACACCCACCTCTGTAAGCCCAGCCACTGCTGCTTGCTCCAGGAGTGGCACAGCCTGGTGCTGCCTGTGCCAGGGGCTGCCGGGGCCGTGCTGCAGCAGGTACCTGGCGTAGCGGTACTGGGCCGTGGGGTGACAGCTGCTGGCTGCCTGGCAGTAATAAAAACCTGCCTGAGGAAGAGAAACCCAGGTAAGGCATGCCCTGAACTCCCTTCAAGCTTAACCTCTCTGTCTAGACCCATCACGAGCTGCAGCCCTCCCCAGAGCCCTCCCACACCAGCTGGGTTAGGTGAGACAGCGGGCTGTGACCACCCCGGAGCCCTGGAACCACCCTGCCTGCTCCACTCAAACTCCCCGAGCTGAAGGGGGTGGCACTGGGCCAGCAATGACTCAAACCAAGCTGCCTTTGCAGCTCTCCCCAGCTCCAGCAGCTGCGGGCCAGCTTGCACTAGGTGGCAGGCTGGAGTTACGGGAGCCAAACTGGAGATCCGAGAAGCCCTGGGATGTGCAGTGGTGTCTTAAATACAGCAACATGACAGGTTTCTCCTTGGAACCCCGCTGGGTGCTGGTAGCACAGCCTGTGCACCTGGAGAACCCTCAGAAGCTGTGGGAAAGGAGATCTCAGAGCACCTCTCAGAGGGGATTGGTGACACTGAAAGCAGCTCTGCCAAAGCTGCAGTTTTTATTATTTCCAGCGTTTTCTACCCAGTCTTCAGACCTCGGGCACTGCCCAGCCTCCCCAGGGAACGGGCACGGCCTCGAGGCTGCCAGAGCTCCAGGAATGTTTGGACAACGCTCCCAGGGATGCACAGGGGAGGGATTGCTGGGGTGTCTGTGCAGGGCCAGGAGCTGGATCAGTGACCCCTGCGTGTTCCCTCCAGCTCAGGACATTCCATGACTTTCCCACCCGTGTAAAACCTCCAAGCACCCAGCACAGACCCCTCTCCTGGCGTGTGCTGCCCACAGCCGACCCCACAGGCCCCGGGTACCTTCTCCAGGTCCTTCTCCGTGCCCCTGCCGTGCTCGTAGCACAGCCCCACGTTGAACTGGGCTTTGCTGTAGCCCCGATCCGCCGCCAGCTTGAAGCAGGTGAAGGCCACCCGGCAGTGCCCTGCCCTCATGCTCTCGATCCCTGAGGAGAACACAGCCTAAACCCCGGGAAAACAGGGAAAAGCACACGGCCACAACCCGGCCTCCACTGCAGCAACCTCCCCCACAGCCACTGGGCCTTCCTCGGCTCACGCCAAGCGCTCTGGGCCACTTCCAGCTGGCTCGCCAACCCTCACTCCACAGTTTCCCTAAGAAAAATGGCAACTCTGCATTTTAGGGATTTTTCTAGGCTCGTGGCAGAGAGGGATCACAGGCTAACACGGCGTATGGCTCACACAGAAACAACTTGCTTTGCAGTGCTGCAACTAGTGGTGTATATAGGGCAGGGACTTTTCTTAGATCATTGCATCTTCCTTCTGCTTTTCTTAGAGCTTGCAATCCTGCAATTGCTTTTTCAGCTTGCCAGGAGAACTGTGAGCTCACACAATAAAAGAAGGATACAAGGATATGACATCTTGTGTTGCAAAAAAGACAAGAGATGGCTTAATTTCCAACTACAGATGTCAGGACAACAGTGCAGGCTTCAAGCAAGCCTGGATTGAAATATGCTGAGATAAATCAGGTGGCACGATGGGACAAAGGGCAATAAATCTCTCCAAGCACACTTAAAATTGCTGAAAGGAGGCTTCAGCTTGGGTATTTGCCATCCCTGCCTTCTCACAAGACCTGCAACCATTTGGAGGTCCTCCAAGATGAGAAACCTGTGGTTTAAGGGCAAAACAAAACCAACTCCACATTACCAAGGATATTCAACGCAATGGAAATATCAATTCGGAAAATCTGCTGCAATTGGAAAGCGGCTTCCTCTAAATGCCCTCGCTGAGCTGGGTCACCCTGCGGAGTCAAGGAAAAAAGCTATTAAAGACAGCTAAATCAGATCAACCCTAGAGGAGATTCTTGCTCGGGAACCAAGCAGTGAGACCTGTTTGTACTGTGGCACAGTCGCCAGGAGGGTGATGCCTTGTGTCCACCCAAAAACCTCGCTGTCCTGCACAGCCACCTCGCTGGGGAAGCTGTATGCACACTGCTGCCCTGCCCTCTGGCCAGGGAGCTTGGTGCAGCCTCTCGGGCATCACCAGACCTTTCAGGATTCAGCAGATGCCTGATCCTACCCGGAGCAGTCTGCAGCTCCTCCTGAGGGCAGCGCAGGGACAGCTCCGAGCTCTGCTCCTGGGGCAGGGACAGCACCCAGGGAGAGGCTGGAGCTGGGCCAGGGAGGGGCAGGCTGGAGAGCAGGGAAAGGCTCTTCCCCCAGAGAATTCCCCCTAGGGAATGGGCAGAGCCCCAGGGCTGCCAGAGCTCCCAGGGATGCCCAGGGTGGGATTGCTGGGGTGTCTGGGCAGGGCTGGGACTGATGATCCCTGTGGATCCCTTACAAATCTGGATATTCCATGATTCTAAGATAACTCCCCCCTCCAAAAAGAACATCACCCTTCATTCCCTGTCCCACATCACAGCCCCTGCCAAAACATTCTCACACCTTTGCATGGGCTTTGCCCAATTCCAGCCGAGCCCACCCCTCAGCTGCACTGAGCACTGCCCAGGGCTGCTGAAACCCTGCAGGGCACACACAGCTCCTTTCCTCCCGGGCAAAGAACAGTGTGGGAGGTGGGAGGAGGCTCAGCCCAGCCCAGGTGCACGCCCCGAGTGCCATCGAGTGGCAGCAGAGCTCAGTGCACACCGGGAAATGGGGAAATGCCCCTTGGCACCCACAGCTCCACTGCTGAGCTCGGGGCTACTCCCAAGAGGCCAAGACAGGGACCAAGGCCCCTCCTTGAGCTGCTCCATGACCAACTCCAGGCTCTTCCTACAGCCCTGCAGCAGTGGCACCTCCCAGGATGGGGAGATCCACGCTCACACCCCCAGCAGATCAAACAAATGCCTCCTTGGTGCCCTTTGCAGCAACTCACTCTGCTACAAACTGAATTTACTCCTCTCTGCTCACGGTGCCCTTGAGCAATTGCTCAGCCGACTGATTTTTTAAAAAGGGAATTATCTGCATCTGAGATGCGAATTGGAAAGAATTGGCAGGTTTAATCACAACAAGAACAATAATATAATTTATGGCCTTGTGACTCTCGAGCTGATGCACTCTCTTCAAGCCCCAAGTGCTTCCCTCTTTAACAGACAAGAGCCAGCCCTGATTTGCAGCGTTTGGAGGAGTGACACCATCTTCCCCAGTCATGGGTTGTCTGGTAAACACCAAAATAGCAACAGCATGTAATCACCTAGTGAAAGATTGCATCAAAATGCAAATACACAGGAGCACACTGGTGCTGCTGAATTTGTTACTTTGGTTTGGTTGCCTGGTTTGGTGTTTTTCCCCCGTTTTCTTTTCAATGCTTCCCTGGCAGCAGCCCTGTTACAGAGATAACTCCAAGGACGAGGATGTCAGTTTGTAAATCCTGGAATTTTGCTCTAAAGCAGAGGCCAGTATATCCTGTCTCCCTTCTATTTTTCCAGTCTCGTGTGTGAGTGTTGCTCAGGCTGTGCTTGGGGTAGCTCTGGGCTGAGTTCCTGCAGGGAAGGTGCAGACAGAGGGGGTGGAAAATAAAACCATACCTTTGCACTGTGGAGAACTGGCCCCACCCTGGAGCTCACAGGGATTTGGAACTCTCCTGCATTAAAAAAAAAGCCAACAAAAGAGCAAGGTTAAGCAATGCTGCATCTTTGCCTCTTCCCATCCTCTCTTCCAGAGCCTGATCTCCCATTCAGTCAGGGACCTCAGGAACAGAAGGAATCCCAGCCAACCTGACCTTTGGAGCAAGAGCAAGCACGAGCCCCAGGAATCCAGCCCCGTGGCTGCAGCTCCTCCAGAAAAGCCCCTGGTTTTGATCTGAAGACACTGAAAGCAGAGAATCTCCTGCTTCTCCTAAATGTGTGTTCCAGGAACTCGTAATCACTGCTTTAAACCCCTGTGCTTCACTTCAAATTAAAGTGCTTCTACTCTGGGTTTCTGCTCCCAGGCACTGGCTCTTCCAGGTTTTTTCTTCTTTACTAAAAAGCCAATTCCTCCTTTTGAAAGTCCTGACACGACTAATCAGCCCCTCTTGATTCCTGTCTGTGATTCTACAAAGACTGCACCATTCACGTCTTTCAACTTCAGCGCTTTTCCACCAGCCTTGGTTAATTTTATGACTTTTTGCTACTATTCCTGAATTTCCAACGCTGCTCCTGAGGTGCAGCCCCTCTCAGCAGTGCCACAGGAAGGGTGGCATTGCCTCCTCACACCCAGCTGGCTGCAGCTCCCAGCTTGCCCAGGGCATCTCACCCAGCTCTCAGCTGAGGTGCTGCCTCCTTCACTCCTTCTCCAGGTGCAGGGTGCAGCTCTGCTTCTTCCAGGGGATGATCGACCCTCTCAGATACCCCAGGACAGCCAGTCCAGCACTGTGTGACCACTTCCAACCCAAATTATCTGACAGAGCATCTGCAGCCCGAGTGAAGCCACCCTGCTCAGAGCAGAATTGTGCTGGCAGTGCTCACAGTGCCATTTACTCCAGCCCCTCTGAGAGGACAGTGACCTCCACGAGGAGGACAGACAGCCTGAGGCCAAGTATTTTTAACCTGCATCACCACAAGCAGCTGGATCCTGCTGGGCATTGAACTCCAGGTGCTGGACCTGGATCAGTGTGAGCCAGAGCTGCTCACACCAGGAGTAGCTGTGCCCTCCCCGTGTTTCCCTTTCAAGCTGCATGGGAGCCAACACAAGTGGAGAAAATGTCCTTTCAGAGCCTGATTGCTGGTGCTGTTTGGCTCCACAAGCAGCAGCAATGAGGTGTGCACCAGGCAGGAGCCCTGCCCCGTGTGCCAGCTGCAGCCTCATTATTCCCAGACAAACAATTCCCCCCTGGCTGAATTCAAATGTGTGTTATCTGAACAGGCCCCACTCACCCAACAAGCAGGATCACTATGGCAAACATGATTTCTATGCATCATTCCACCAAAAGTAGTGTAATCGGTGAATTTATTAGTTGTGCTTTCTGTTTCTTTGCAGAGCAGGCATCAAATTATCTGATATTTCTCACTGTAAGGCTCTATCATGTATCTCCCTCGTGATGTAATTTGGGTTTTCGCCACACATACAACTGCAAATCCCATGGAAAAAATGGTCTGTGCTCAGAATTCTCCCACTACTTGTTTGAACAGCATTAGTACATCCACACTTCCAAGAAACTGTACATTTTGCACAGATGCCTAGTCCTAAATCAGAGACTCCTTGTTTACCATGAAAATGTTGTAATTTGGACAAACCACTGAACCATGAAAAATAAACAGCCACTAATTCTGAATTCTGTCAGCCTGCAGAAGCACCTCGTGCCCCTCTACCACTGGAAACCCCTCCTCACTCCAATCTCCACAGATTTGGGTTACCAGTCCCAGAGGACATCTGGAAGAAAACCCAGGGACCAACTGATCCTGACCCCCAGCCCCAGCTCCTGAAGGATCAGAGAGTCCCAGAATGGTTTGGGTTGGAAGGGACCTTCAATCCCATCCCATCCCACCCCTGCCATGGCAGGGACACCTCCCACTGTCCCAGGCTGCTCCCAGCCCCATCCAGCCTGGCCTTGGGGATCCAGGGGCAGCCACAGCTGCTCCGGGAGACCTGAATTCCCTCAGAACTCACCTCTGAGGCTGGGCAAGCTAAATTATTCTTCAGGTTATGTTTAAAAGATGGGAATATCACAGCTGGAATTGTCTGTGCAGCTTTATTTCTACTTCTTCAAACCCATGTGATGATGGAACATGACTGCACATCCCTTTTTCCATGCAATCCTGCAGCTTCCAACGTTCTGGATGCCCAACGCTCACATCTTCAGCAGTTAATAAATATTTTTGTCTTTCCCCACTGTTCATCCTGGACTAATCAAGTGTTGCTCACAGCTAGCTCCAAATGAAGAATTAATAATCTTCTCATAGACAGCCTAGATTGCTCATCCCAAAACATCCACCAGAACCAAGTCACAACAAGAGCTGGCCAAAATCCAGCGTTTCTGCCTCATGGAAAATTTCACTGTTTCCAATTGGTTTCATTGTGCTTTGAAATGAAAACACACTTTTGCAATGTCTGTAATCTCAGAATTGAAATAACGAATTTTACAGTTCTGCCAGGGGTAAAATACAACTCCCCAGGGCATCATTCAGCTGCTGTAACACTGAGACTGGCTGTAATCACCTGCTTGCTCACTCTGTGCCTTGAACTCCCAGCAAAAAGCCTCTGAGTGAGGCAAGAACTGCATGGAAAAAAAATAAGATGTGAACACAGAGCTGAGGACTTGCTGGTAGCAATATCCAGAGTGCTATTTAAAGCAAGTTTTGAGTTAATTTCCTGAAGTTTTCTTTTTAAACAAAGGAGCAGATTTTTATCCTGTTGTGCTCCAATAAAATCAGAATGGCTCCTGTGGAAAGCTGGGATGTTGGGATCCATCACACAGATCTTTGCCACAGCAACAGCAGATTGTCACTGCGCAGAGAGATCAGCACCAGCAAGTCTGGAAATGAGCTGAAACACCCAGAGAAAGGGTAAGGATGTGGAATTGTCTCCAGAAGATCCCTTGCCATGGCTGGCAGCAGCAAAGTGGAGCAGGGAAGGTACATTCTGCTCCACTCCAAGGTCTGTTCTCTCATGGCAAGGCTTTGCTAGCAGATTCCCCTGCATCATCTGCCAGGCGTCTGTCCTTCCCTTCCTTCTGCTCTCCCCAGCTTCCTGCTGCAGCCTCATTTTGCCAGCCTCACCCTCTTTCAGTAGCTAAACACCAGGGGAAAAAAAAAAATCCTCAACCTCAGGCAGGTTTTTCTGCGGGAAGCAAAATGTAGTGAAAGAAAGGGATCATCAAGCTTCACTTTCCACGGAAAGATTCCCAGGACTTCTCACATGACAAAACCCTGCATTTTTTCAGGCTCTTCAGTGCAAATTACCAAATCTCTTCCCCCTGACTTTTCTCCATAAATTCCCACAAAATGGATGCACAACATAATGTGGAATGTAACCCCGAGGACTTATGTATGGAGCAAAACCAAATTATTTCTGACATTTATTATCTCTGACAAGTGACAGTTGGAGATGCTTGGGCAGAAAGGGTGAGGAGCTGGGATTATAAAGTCATGCTCTCCCTGGCAGAACTTTCCAGCAATCAGCTGTTCTGTGATCTGAGCAGGAGGCTTGGCTGGACCAATTAACTCGAATTTCAATGTGTAATTTTACCTAATCACTTCTTGGAACCCACTTGTACTTCTGGCCTGTAGCAGCCAGTTCCACAATTCACCTGGGCACTGGCCAACACAAAGTGCCTTTTGCTTTTTTCCAAACTTGCTGCCTGACCCTTCTGTGCTGCCTTTCAAGATGAGGATTATGAGAAGGCTGGTCCCCATTCTCTTTCTCTCAACACTTTTAGTTTCACACAGCACCAGCACATTTTCTGCCACTTCTTTTTTTCAAGCTGAAGTCAGTCTCTGTTTGGATGTAATTGTCTCCTTGTCATCTCCCCTCTGCAGTTTTGTCCCTGTTTTTCAGACACTGTCTTTTCCTTAAGTGTTGAAGACGTGGCTGCATCCCAGACTCACAGGAACCCTCGGCACTGCCTTGTCCTCAGTTCCTTCCTTCACCATAATTAACATTTAATTGGCCTCACTGCTGCCGAGCACTGACATAACCTTATCAAAAGCATATCCACAGTGACTTCAGATGTTCCCTCTGCAAGACAATTATTAATTTGACACTCCTCCCTCTGCACGTGTATTTACAGCCACACTCCCCTGTGTACACTCGTCCAACCCACCTGGGGATCACCCTGGCTTGTGCAGTCTTTGCCTGTGACTTTCAGATTTGACTGTCCTGAATGATTTTGTACCATTTGCTGCTTCTCCTGCCTCGCTCATCACCTCTTCTTTCCAAATCACTGCTGACTGTGCTGAACAGAGAGGTTTAACAAAGGACAGGGGAATCCTAGAGCAATGGCTCTCCACTGTGAAAACTTTCTTGTGCTTTAAGGAGTTACCAGCCCAAGAGTAACCCCTCCATGTTCCCTCACATCAGCTTTAATTCTTTAGATAGCTTTGCTTTAGGTCCTGTCTGGATGATTTTCAGAAAGCTAAAAGCTGGATTATCTTGCTCCACATGCCTGTTGACTTCTCCAAAGAAGTCTTAATAGATTTACAACTCTCTGAAGCCTCTGCAAGGGAGCAAGCTGGCCTGAGAAATGGCTTCCTAAATCCTTCCAAGACCTTTGATCCAGCCCACTCATCCCAGCATCTGACACCTCTATCCTGTAACAGAGTTTCTATCAAATCAGAATCACCTTTTTTGCACTTCTGTGCCTCCAGCAAACACCCACCCACCCCTTTCTAAAAGGCAGGCTGTGCAATCTGCCAGTGCTCATTGCCCTGGTCACAGAGCAGGTCTGAGCACGGGATTACAGATCATCCTCGGAGGCTCAGTGATTGCCCAGCTTCTGAAGAACATCTGAGCAAAGACCACGTGGCCTTAGTGACTCGTCACTGTTCAATTTATCAGTTTGCCTAAAAGCTCTTGGTGTTGACTCTCAGTGGGAGCTGTTTGTCAGACACACATTCACTCCAGGATGCTCAGCTGTGCCAGCTGGAGGCACTGCTGTCTCCACTTCTTCCCACCACTCCTCCCAGAGGTCCCTGTCCAGTCACCTGCCAGTGCTGGAGTGCTTCTTAATGTGCTCCAGGCTAAAGCAGATGGGTTAAACAGTCTAATTGGCAGTTTAGGTAAATTAACCTGGCTGTTTTCCTGGAGTTAATTAGGAGACATGGAAACAAAATGCTCCATTTGCCAACTGATGGGAATGGTAACCTCTGGCAGGAGAAGGTTTGATAAGCAGTGATAGGCAGCAGCTGAAATCAGCACAGAAGGAAGCCAAAATTCTGAAAGAAAGCAAAAAATGTGTAACAGCTCTGACCTTTTCTGCAGCACCTTCATTATTTAAATTCTTCCCTGAGAGGGTGGTGGGACACTGGCCCAGGGTGCCCAGAGAAGCTGTGGCTGCCCCTGGATCCCTGGCAGTGCCCAAGGCCAGGCTGGGATTGTGGAAGGTGTCCCTGTCCCCTGCCCATGGCTGGGAACAAGATGAGCTTTCAGGTCCCTTCCAACCCAACCCAGCCTGTGATCCTGTGATTTAGCCAACATCTGTGGCTGGCTCCCTTGTGTGCCTCTTCTACACCACTACAGGATGCTGTCCCCTCTCCAACAGCTCTCCTGAGGCCATTATCAGTGTTCCTGTATCTAGTGAGCTGTGGGCCTCATCTGATCTTCCTTGGTGTGACTTTAAATTCCCTATGTAGGACACGCTTTCCTGGGTGATACTTCAATTTTGTTGGAGCCTATCTTTCTATTTTTATAAAACTCATTTTAATAATGTCTTTGATACCTCCTTCCACTGTCTTATCTATGGCATAAGAGCTCAGCAATGCATCCTCATCCTGCAGGAAGAGAGTAATTCCTTTAGTTTCACACCATGTACACCGGTCTCCCGGATCAATGGTGCAGCATCCTCCTGAATCCTTCTGGCTGCAAACATCTGTCCCCAATAAAAGAACAGGACTGGATGCTGTAATCAGTCTGCTAAGGCAGAGCAGGGCTGGGAAAGCTGTTGTCACCTGCAGTCACAGCACAGCCCTGTCTGTGCCTTCAGGAGGTTTTTCCCTCCTGTCTCTGGACTCCTGATTCATCTCTCTGAAATTCTGCCTTTCTACTCTCACCTGCCTCCTCAAGTGTCAATAAATGGCTGCGCACTCCTTGGCTCTGAGCTTGCCTTGGGGGAACTCCAAAGTCCTTCTGCCACAAGTATCCTGCCCCGCAGCACATGGCACATACCTGCTTCTGCCCAGGGCTGGCTCTCTCCACGCCCTGAGGGGATGCCTGAGGGTGAATTCTCTGGTACAGCCTCTGGACTTGCTTTCTGCAGGAACTGGGACCCCAGCTGCTCGCTGGGACAGCCGGCTGAGGCTTCAGTCACCACTGTAACACAGAGCACAAAAACTGTGTCTGCTTCAGGGGACAACAGCGGGCTGTGGATGCACTCAGTGTCCTCTGACCACACCGACAAGCAGGAGGAAAGTTCGTGCGGCAGAACCCAGAAGGGGAAAACAAAGGTAAGGGCACACAAAGTGGGACTGCACCAAATCGTTAAGAAGCAGATATTCTCCTGTCACTCTCCCCAGGGCCCGAGAGCGGCTGCCAGCCTCTCCCAGCTCTCTCCCAGGCTCAGCTAACACAACCACGAGGCAGCAATCCCACCCGGCAGCCCCCCACCGCCCTCCCCAGGCCACAGCCGCTGACCTGAGGGCTGGGTGGGCAGCGAGGAGAGCCAGGGCCGCCTTCGCTCTGTCCTGGCGTCCGGCAGCGACCTGAGCCACGCGATCTGCCTGAGCAGCTGCAGCAGCAGCGCGCCCACCGCTCCCTGCGGAGAGGAGAACACGGTCAGGGGGAGCAGCCCCGCTCCCCTTCCCCGCTCCCAGCCGGCCCCTGGTCCCCGGCTCCGTTCGGGGACCCCCCCCGAGGTGTCCCCGGCGCTGCTCCTCACCCAGGTGACGGCCTCCCGCACGGAGTAGCGGGGCACCAGGCCGGGCAGCGGCTGCCGCCGTCCTCCTCGCTCCGGGCCATCCTGACACGCGGGAGCCCTGCAACAACCGCACACACGGGCCCCGTGAGGCCGGGCCGGGCNAGCGGCACCATCGCCACGGAGCGCGGATACAGCGGCACGGTCGCCATGGAGCGCGGATAGAGCGGCAGCGGTACCATAGAGCGCGGGCAGAGCGGCCCCGCCGCCATGGAGCGCGCGGAGAGCGCCGCCCGCCCCCGGAGGCCCCGTGTGGGCACGGCCGGTGCTGAGGGGGCACCGAGGGCGCGGGGGGCCGTGGTTTGCAAAAGGGGGAATGCGTAAAACATTTCTTAAGAAAGGGTGTTCGCCGGCGTTTGATCTTTGTGTGTTTTCCAGCCTAATCAACAAGAAGGGAGGTTTTATCCGTGAAATAGCGGCTCACAAGCTCTACGCGATGCCCAGGTGTTCGGAAGGCCGAGTACTTGTTGGTAGAATCACCTTGCTAATGATACTGACATTTCAAGAGTCAGAAATAGGAAAGTTTGTCCAGAGTGTAACAGGGAATGAGAAGGGGATTATGAAGCAGGGTGCTGCCTTATTGTTGTAAAATGTGGAATGAATTAAAATTAAGGAAGGATGTTCTTTGGTGCTTGATCTTTGTGTGCTTTCAAGCCACGTCAACAAGAAGGAAGATTTAATCCCTGGAAAAAGTGACACCTAACAAGCTCTAAGTGATGTCCAAGTGTTAGGAGGACAAATTCCTTGGAATTGCCTGGCTAAGCTTTAGGGCTGGATGTATTTCAATGATCTCAGACCCCAGGGAGGTTGAAAAAGCTTGGGAAGAAGGATGTGCCACTGATGGTGGGCACAATGCAGAATTTATAGGCCACAAGGACGTGTGGCAGGACCCACGAGATAAAGAAGAAACTGATAAAGCCAACTCAGCACCTGGGCTGAAATCAGCTTCGATTGGGTAGAAGGTAATTCCAGCAGGGGCAGGCCACAAGCACTGACCCAAAAGAGAAGGGCTGAGCGTGGGGCTAATTAGCATGAGAAGCGAGAGACTCATTAACCAATGGAAGATAGAATCCTAATTTGTAAGAAAACTAGGTGGCACGTAGCCAGTGAACACTGATGCCTTTGTTTGCCGAAATGTATAAGCAGTGACAAGTTCTGGTGGTGGCCGTGCTGGCTCTGGGGGTTTGCCACCAGCCCCCTTTTTGGCAGAGAACTGTCCATAAATCAAATACCTCGGCTCTGTGTGGGTCAGCCTCTTGCACCCCGGGGAAAGAACCTGTTTTGGGGTAACAGGGAGAGTCCCTGGGGAGCTGCTGGTGTTTGGGGTGGGGGATAATTCCTCTTGGGGACACACGGGTGTGGACACAGCCCAGGCTGGTTATACCCAGGTTGTTCCTGCAGCTTTGGGGTGTCTGTGAGTGCTCCCTGAGCCCTGGGGGTGCCAAAATACACATATTAATAGTGGGGTGTGCTGAAGGATTGCTGTGATTGCATTATAAACTGGATTAAGTGCTTTTCCTCACCTCAAGCAGCACCCAACAGACACCATGCCGTGCCAGTGTGAGGGGAAATCATCTTCATGTCCCCCTCACCCTGGGTTTCCATCAGGAGCAGGAATATTGCCCTGCTCAATCCAGCTGAACACTCTCTTGTTTATTTCTGTAGGCACAGAAAATCTTGGTCATTCCAGCAATTGTCTCTCTTTCTGGAATATGGTGTTTTCTGTGCTGGTAATTCCTGTTATGAGCTCAGAATTCTTGTTCAGTATTAGCTGTGCTTTATGCTTGAATGGCTGCTAGTTTAATTCCAGGTATGGCTTTCCACAAGGTCCATAATCACTCTCCTTCATCAGCCTAAACACTTGCTTTAAACTACCAAATTTCTCTTGGTGTTCCACAGCTTTTATTCTTTTCCTTTTTGTAGTGTCATATGGGACACAAATCCTTTATCCTTTTCACCCCAGATTTGGCTTAATAGTGTAATTACGAAGTCATTTAGTTGCCTGTTTCACTAAATGTGTCTGTAATTGTCTCATGTTAGTAGACTGGTGTTTGCTAAGCTACTACAGTTTGTTTGGCCATGAAAATTACATGCAAAATAGAAATATCAGCATCTCCACTCTATAATCTTGCCTTAATTTTCTCGCTCATCAGGTTGATACCACTAATTAATGCTCCAAAAACTGAACCTGCATTTGTTGGTAGTGGTTCATCCAAGATCTTCTCTCAGCTGATCACTGAATTTTTAATGCTTTGGTCCTGGTTTCCTTTCAAGTCCCCAGCCAGGTGGTGAGTGGTGCTCTCTGTCTTTTCTGTCCCTGGCAAGGCGAGAGCAGAGCTGGTGTGTTGGGAGTGCTGCTGTGAGGATTCCCCAGGAGCTGCAGTGTCCACGTTGTGTGTTTGTGTCTTGGACACTGGAGAAGGAAAATCACTGGATGGAGGTGAGGGGATGCTGAGAGATGAGGAAACAGCTCTGGGGGGAAGGACCAAGTGTCCAAGGAGGCTGGTGGGATCCTGGGGTGCTTTTCCAGCAGGTCAGGGAGGGACCCTGCCCCTCTGCCCAGCCCTGGGGCACCTCTGGGGTGCCGTGCCCAGCTCTGGCTCCTCAGCCCAGCAGGGCCAGGAGCTCCTGGAGCGGGGCCAGCGGAGGCTGCGGGGCTGAGCAAGGGCCGGGAGCATCTCCGTGCCCGGGAAAGGCTGAGGGAGCTGGGGCTGCTCAGCCTGGAGAGGAGCCCCAGCCCAGAGGGGCCCTCAGCCCTGGGTGTCCCTGGCTGCAGGGAGGGCTCCGGGCAGGGCCCGGGCTCTGCTGCGGGGCCCAGCAGCGGCCCCAGAGGCACGGGCAGGGGCTGAGCCCAGCAATTCCCTGCCCAGGAGGCAGAACTGTGCCCTGGGCAGTGCCCAGCCCCGAGCCGATGGTGCAGAGAGGCCGTGGGGTGCCCTGGCTGGGGATATTGCAGAGCTGGGTGGGCACTGCTGTGCCCTGGGCTCTGGGGTGGCCCTGCTGGGGCAGGGAGGTGGCACCGGGTGAGCCCCTGGGCCCTCCCAGCCTGACCAGTCTGGGGTTCTGGGAACCATCCAGAGCAAGACAAAGCTGAGCTGGCAAAGCTCAGAGCTGGGGGCTGCTGTGGAGGAAATGCTGAAGAGAGGATGGCTCAGGTGGAGGCAGGAGGACGTTCAGAATGTTCCACATGAGGTCCTGCTGCTGGCGTTGCCCAGCTCAGCCAGTTTGTGTCCTTGCAGCTCGAAGGCAGAGTGGAGAGGACACTGAGGAGGAGGAGGGGATCAGCCCTGAGGAGCTGCTGCAGGTGCAGTGTCTTGCTACAGCTTTTCTGCCTGCTGGTGCTGGGGCTGTGTTCCCTGCAGCCAGGGGTGGTGGGGGAAGTGGCCAATGTCACTGCAGGGCCCCTTTGCAAGGTCACAGCAATCAGGAGAGGGTTCTGCTGACTGAGAAAGGGCAAACATCAAACATTCAGTGAGGAATTGTTCCCTGAGAGGGTGGGCAGGCCCTGGCACAGGGTGCCCAGAGCAGCTGTGGCTGCCCCTGGATCCCTGGCAGTGCCCAAGGCCAGGCTGGATGGAGCTTGGAGCAGCCTGGGACAGTGGAATTTATCCCTACCCATTGCAGGAGGTGGCACTGAGGAACTTTAAGTTCCCTTCCAACCCAAACCATCCTGGGATTTGATAAGAAGGATAAGAAGAAGGATTGAACCATTCTAAACCACTTGATTTAACCTGACTCTCTGCAAGGTGATGGGGAGCCTTCTCCTGGAAACTGTTCTTAGCAGGATGGTGATTGGGAACAGCCAGCATGGATTTAAGGACAATTATTCCAGAGGCACCTGCTTGCCTCTGTGATGAGACCAGCTCAGAGCACAAGGGGAGAAAAACGGGTGGTGTTTACTGGGCTCTACCACAGAGGCACCCCCGGTGTCATTTTACCAGCCTGGTGGGTGAGTTTTGGAGTGGGTAAATGGACTGTAAATTGGATGGGAAACAGCCTGGATTGCTGGGCTCAGATGCTGGTCAGCAGTGGGTTAGCAGCACGCAGAGTGTACCAGAAGGGGCTGAGAAAACTCTGATAATTTTAGGAAAATAAATACTCTGCTCCTGAGGGAAATAAATACTGTGCTCCTTAAGAAATGTATTTATTTTGGTTGGAAGAGGGAACCAGGCTGGTTGTGGAAAGCAAGTTAAAAATAGACATGGAAGTTCTAGAAGGTTATACACATTGTGAGGTCTTTTAAAAACCTTCCAGTTGAAATCACTTTTTCAGTCGCTGGTTTTAACACTCCTTAATGCCCCTTGCCCCTCAAAGTGCAGGCAAAATGAATGTATTTCCAAGTTTTTTATTATTTTTTTGAGTCACATTTGGCACTGGAACTTCATTCTCTGGAGCTGGTTCCTCTTGTCTTATGGTGGCCTCCTTCTAACTTAAGTTTTCATCTGCATTTTTATTTTTCTGCATCTTGAGCAAAGTAACTTAGTGGGCCATGTAAGCTTTGATAGCTAATAGTTGTTTTTTTAATCTAAACCCAGAAATTTATGGCCAGAATTCTCGCCATCCCCCTTTGACCAAATATACTTCAAAGAGTGTAATTACAGGGGATATCTCGTTTCACAGCTCACAGGCAAAGCAAATGTGTTTGTTTTGCTTTATTAGGTGTCTTATAATACGTTCATACAAACCCAAATGTGCATATACACACTCTGTCAATACTGCCAACTGCAATTTATTCAGTTTTATAAATTTTTTCCACTAGGTCACTATGCTGTTAAACAGAGAGTGAAGGCAGGATCAATGCTAAAGATGGGAAGGCTGAATTTCCAAGTAAACCATCTCAGCTTTCTCTTAATAAGTTTATAAGGGATATTTCTGAGGAAGGCTAATTAATCATGTGCTTGAAACCTCTCTTAGAGCAGTTGTAGAATAAGAAAAGAGAGGAGAATAAGCAAACAAAGGTATTTGGGCATGAACTGTAGCTCGTGCTGCTGCTTCCCTCTTCCCGGAGTGCTGCAAAGCCCCTCAGTCAGTCACTGTAATCCAGAGCTGGAACTGGGAGTGGGCTTTGGGGATAGATCTCGTTGCTTTGTGATGAACTCGGAGGCCCTGGGAGAATCTCTTGGTGTTGACAGCCCCTGACAGTAAATGTCACATGGATTCGGAGGGAGCTCAGAGCCTTCTGGTGACTGCTATGAGAAGAGACACGGTGACAGCAAACCTGATTGATGAGCCGTGCCACGAGGACAGGCAGCTCTGGCTGGTGATTGTCTGTAATTGAATGGTCCACGGAAGTTATTTCTGGGTTTCCACCAACACTCCAGGAGAGTTTTCACAGGGGAGAGGTGTGAATTCAGACTGAGGTGCTCAGCAAGGCCGTGTTAACTCAGCCCTGACAGGCTTTAAAACTTACCGGGCTGGTTTAGCTCCGTGCCCAGAGCTGGAATGAAACAAACGGCACGTGGAGATGGCCAATCCTGCAGTTACCTTTGGGAACGTTCCTTTGTGGCTTTTCCCTCCTCTTTTCAGTGCCTTCTCCTTGTGGCTGAGCCATGGGATGTTGGTGCTGGAGGTTGTCCCTGGAGGTGATACGGCCGTGCTGTGACCCCGGCTCGTCCAGTGATGCTCGGGGCATTCACTGGGAGTGTGAGACTTCGGAGCCCCTGGCACTGACCGATTAAATTGGCCTCTCTCTCATTAAAACCCCTGTGCAGGCTCTGGTGTGTCACAGATCTTTAAAATCTCCATTACGAATTCCACTTTCTTGTGGGTATTTTTAGCTACCACTTGAAGAAATGATTATTGTCTCTTGCACTTAAACATATCAATTTCGGCTCCACAGACATCTCCTCTGGGCCACAGTCAAAGACCTGATCTGACTTGAACTGCTGAATCCTTAGGGAGGATTTCAACACAGCTCCGAGGGCTCGGACTTTGGAACTGTGCGAGGAGGAAGAGGGAAAGAAATTCAAGCCCTCCCCCCTTCCCTTTGGTTAGGCAGGAGCACATCCCTTACAGATTTACTTGGTTGTGCCAATTTAATGTGATTTCTTCTGAGGGCCTGGAACCACTCAAGGAAGGCTGACAGGTTTTATCAACAGAATGGAAACTGAAGTGATAAGGTGAGAGTTGTTGACCTGATAACTAACAAACAGAAAACTCCAGTGTCCCTCCAGCTAAATATTGCACTCCTCAGGTAAGTAAACGATGGCAGCAGCTGTGGTCTTGTCACTGAGCGAGAGAATGTTTGAGTGCGGAGGAGCAGGAGGTGAACTGTGAAAACAAACACATTCCGTTTGCCACAGACTATTTCCCTCTATTACTTTTAATGAGAGCTAAACTCCAAAATGCACAACGGGACAATAATATTGTGGGGAGAAGGAACTCTGCGTGCAGCTCCGAAATTCCAGACGCCCGGTTGCAATTAAGATGATTGCTGGTGTATTATTAACGGCTCGCCAGGAGTTTGGAGGCTGTTGCCAGGTTTGGGACCGACTGGTACAAGTCAGTGCACAAGTGACTGAGAGGCAGTGCTGTCCCTGAAGGAGCTGAGTTAACAGCCTGAACCCCCAGCGCTCAGAGGAGCTGGGAAATGAGAGAAGTGTGAAAAGGTGAGAGGAGCTGTGTTAAAACACATCCCCGAAGGGGCTGGCAAGAAACAGCTGGGTCACCCTAGGCAGATGTTAGTAAATACAGCCTAAGTGTGGGCGGGGGGTTATCACTTCTATGTATTTAAATTCTGGAACTGCAGTGGGGGAGGACAGCTGGGAAAGGAAGTGGAGGCCTCTAATGAGCGATGATTTGGAGGTGACGGGCACAAAAAGCGCTGCGAGTCTTTCATTCCTCCTTCCCCCCTGGTGTCTCCCTGAAAGCAGGCTGGGGTTATGTAGGAAACGGAGCTGTCACAGCCCTCCCGGAGCCCTCGGGATCGCTGCCTGACAGGGTATGAAGGCTTCAGCAGCTGAACAAAGAGGCACACGACAGAGCTCGTGTTCGGTGTCCATCTCCCCTCGCTGGCACCTGGCCTGCCCGGCACAATTGGCAACGACAAATGCCAAGCGATCCCTTCCTGTTCAACCTCTCCTTCGTGCTAACTCTGTTTCTCACGTGAAAGCAGTTCTGTGCTCACCCTGTTTGTCACCCTGCCATGTAGCTTTTCTGTTTGCTCTTACAGTTTCTTCTTGTCTCAGGTGAGGGTACCAGAGATGCGCTGGGTGCTGGAGAAGCAGAGCTCTCTGTCGATGTAAGCAGGGCCAGGGATTTAGAATTCTTTCCTCTCCTAAGAATAATAAACTTTGGGATGGTTTTGCCTGCTCTTGAGCAATGGGGTCATATATTCATAGAACAAGCTGTTACAATGTTGAGATGCATTTCCTAAATTGTGCAAACTAGCTCAGGGCCCATCACTCTGCGTGTAAAGTGTTGCTTTTTGTGGATAACCAGATTATACTTGTCAGGGCCAAAATTTATCTTCCACTTCATCATGAGGCTTGCTCAGTGCCGTGGCATCTTGAACTTTTTTGCAGTAAATGTTATCCTAATTAATTTAGTTTTTATTGGAAAACTTCTTCACTGTTCCCCTAACTTTTCAAATCATTTCTGAGCACATTGAACACCGTGGACCTTAATCCCCGTGGGACTCCACTGCTGATCATCTTCCACTGTGAAAACTCATCCTTTAGGATAATCTTCTTTTTCCAATGCTAAATTGTAACTCTGTGAGGTCCTTACCTGTAGTCCCTGGCTGGTTTAGTTTATTTAAAAGCCTTTGATGAGACCTTCTAGGCATGAGGTTTCTGGAAGCTTGGGGTGAGTTGGAAATGCAGGGAAAAACTCTCAGCTGGAGCTCTGCTATTTACATGCTTTTGACTCCTTCAAAGAATTCCAGCAGATTTAGAAGGCTTGGATTCCTTTCACAAAAGTCATGTTTACTTTTCCTTAACATGTTACTTTTATTCATGTATTCACTAATTCTCTTCTTTACTGGAGCTTCAGCCAACATGACCCATATGGACATTGGGCTTAGTGGTCTGAGGCTTCTCCAATCGCCACTGGATTTATTTTAAAAACCCGATTTTTTATTAGTTACCTTCCAGTCCTTTGATAATCACAGCAGTTTTCAGCAAAAGGTTACGTACTGAGGGTATTAGCTCAGATGATTCATATTTAACATTCTATAAAAACCTTGTGTGGATTCCATCGGGCGCCTGCTGAAACGCTGTTATTCATTTTATCTGCTCTGTCATCTCCACTTAACACCCTTAAATTAAGACAAGCCTTCTGTGAAGGCCTTATAAACAAGGTACTGGCTCTAGAGTTTCCAAGATTCTCCAGGTGAACAGAGGTTTGAAAAAAAAACGCCAAGAATTTGGGGTTTTTTGTGATTGCATCGTGTTTCCTGAGTGCTCCTTCCCCACCTGTGTGGCTCTTGATGTGTTCAAGAAGGATTTATAACATTCTTTTCTATTTCTTTAGCAAACTGCTTCTAAACTCTTTCTCCGGTCTATGTTATTGTGCTTTTACATTTAGTCTGCCAGAATTTATGTTCTTTTTAGATTTCCTTTTTCAGACACAACTTCAGCTTTTTGCAGGATACCTTTTAACTTCCAAGAGCCTCCCTGATCCTGCTGTTTTATGATGCAAGCTTTTTGTTTTCCTCTCAAGTCTTTTTTTTTGACAGGTTATATGCATTTGCTTTGAGCCTCCAATATAGAATCTTAAAATAGTCTACCTGCCATCTGAAAACATTTTACCTTTCTGGCTGCCACTCTGAGCGTTTTCTGTAACAAATTCCCTCATTTTCCAATTTTCCTCTCGCTGGAATCAGGCACAACCACTTCATTTGCCAACATCGCTTCGTTTCAGGGGATGCAGTCATGAGTTGGATAAAAGGATGAAGGGTTTGGCCTCACCCAGGCTCTGGGAAGGCTGGAAATATCACCCATTAACATTTCACTAATGGTAATTTCCCTGATTGAGTTACCTGAGGAACAGGCAAGGAAGCAGCTTGCCAGAGCTGGCGATGGTGGGAATTCCTGCCCTGGAACATCCACGTCTGTCTGCAGCCTACAGCGGCCCAAATGACAGATAACTGGGGAAAAATAAAATCAATCTGAGCTGATTTATCACCACGTCACTGAAGTTTGATGCTAGTGTGAGTGATTTGGGGCAGGCTGTTGGTGGGAGCCAGGGTGAGGAGCAGGGTCACAGTGACAATGTGCAGTTGTCACATCAGCAGATCGGCAATGACTGGGGTGTGAGAGGAGGTGGTTCTTCCCACCAGAGAACCACAGAACCATGGAATCCCAAACTGGTTTGGGTTGAAAGGACCTTAAAGCTCATCCCATTCCATCCCTGCCATGGCAGGGACCCCTCCCACTGTCCCAGGCTGCTCTTAGCCCCAGTGTCCAGCCTGGCCTTGGGCACTGCCAGGGAGCCAGGGGCAGCCACAGCTGCTCTGGGCACCCTGTGCCAGGGCCTGCCCACCCTCCCAGGGAACAATTCCTGCCCAAAATCCCAGCCATCCCTGCCCTCTGGCAGTTTGAAGCCATTCCCTGTGTCCTGTCCCTCCATCCCCTGGAAATCATCTCTCTCCATCTTTCCTGCAGCTCCTCCAGGCCCTGCAAGGCCACACTGAGGTCCCCCCAAAGCTTCTCCTCTCCAGGTGAACAATCCCAGCTCTCCCAGCCTCTCCTCCCAGCAGAGCTGCTCCATCCCTCTGCTCACCTGATGGTGGGGGGACTGTGCCAAAAGCTTTACAGCAGTCCAAATAATCAAGAGTTTAGGCCTCATGACTTCAGCTCCCATCTAACACAGCCTCGTTTGGCATCCGAATCTTTTCGGGTCTCTTCAGCTGCTCCTTGCAGAAAGCAGGTGTGTTGCCCTGGTTTTTGCTAGAGCTTTTTATTTTAACTTTGGAGTCAGAATTCTTTCTCACACAGTTTCATGTAAATAATAGCCAATGTTTATTTAGCCGCCTATTCTGTTTTTCATTCCTTTTATGATAAGAGAACTTTAATGAGCATCTTTTTTCTCCAGTGGGATTGAGAAGGAAGGGCCATGTCCTCCAATCCCTTGTGCAGTCGAGAATTGTATAAAACATAACATATGTAAATAAAGTAAGCCTTTTCCCTCCTTTCTGCTGAACTTGGCAGGTGTGAGAGCATCTTTATTGTATTTTCCCAGACACACAGGCGCTGCTCATGGACAGCTCCAGAGGTGTTTGGGATCAGCAGGGATGCCAGGCAGGTGAGCAAAGCCTTCTCTGAGGTGAGAAAGCCCCGTGGGGGTGGAAGGCAGCGGCGCTCGGGCGCTGCAGAGCACCTTGAGCCACCCCACACGGTGACAGTGCCACTGCTGAGTGGCACCGAGCGCTTAGCAACGGCGAGAGTGATGGGGATGCAGATGAATTGACTGTTTTCTGAGCAAGCTGGGTAGGAACAGAAGTAATTAGCTGCTAGCTGATGAAAAGGCATGCTTAATTATTAGTATAATTATAGATATAATAGACCAGGAATTATTCAGTAAAAGTAAGAAGGCCAATATGTTAGGAAGAAGGTAATGGGAATGGAGGAGAGAATGACAGCGCTGTGAATCCTTGAGAGGAGATGTAAAGAATTAAGATGATAAATCAGGAATCTTTTGGGTTTCTAGTCTCTGACATATCAGCTCAATTTAGCAGTGGTGGAAGGGTACACAGAGCTAACGAGGTCTGTGACTTGCAGGATTTCTTTTATATAAGAACCCCTATATATAAGGGTTTATATAATGTTGATTTAACTGATGGAATGCCAATGAAATCGAGCTGTGCTTTCATAAATCTCAGAACCTGCACAATTTCACAGGGATCTTTGCTCTTCTTCCAGCACAGCCATTTAATTCAACGGATCCTGCAGGAAGCTGGGCGGTAGCTGCTTCTGATCAATATTGGTAATTGATTATAATTGTTTGATAAAGCAGAACTGCTTTCCCTGACACCCTGAGGAATCATCTGGCTCAGAAGCTGTCGTGTTAGTCAGCCTGCCCACTGCAGCTTAAATTGCTTTCCTTGGGAAAATGGCTGGAGAAAACAGGCTGAGCTGCACTAACGTCAGGAACACAGGGTTGAAGTAGGATGTGGAATCACTGAAATGGGTAATCTGGGCAAGATTAAAGCATTTAAAGATTTTTTTTCCCGATGTCAGAATGGACACAGGGAGAGCTGGTCCTGCCTTTGTGCCAGGGATTGGGCTGGGTGCTGGTGGCAGCAGCAGTGACCTGGTGTCTCCGTGAGAATCTGCGGCTGAGAGGCCCAAGATGCCTCCAATGTTTTCTAAAACTGTAGTAATTTCTAAAATTCTGTCAGTGGGATGGGAGAGTGGCACCAGCAGCTCTGATCTAGATGCTGTGAGTCTGAGAGGAGCAGTGCCAAAGGATGACGAGCCCTTCTGCCCATCGCCCTGGCTGGGGAGGAAAATCAAGATACAAAGATTTTATTGAATTAATATTTGAGGACTAATCATTAAAATGGCTTTTGATGAATGAGTTGTGAGTCATGTTGGTCTAGCAAACAGCATTTTGATGAGGTGTTTGTGAGACAGATAGTCTGAAGATGGTAAGAGGAACACAAACCATTAACCTTAACGCTGACGTTAATGCAGAAATGATACAAATGGACAGGAGCAGTTGCTGTGGGGAGCCACTGTGGAACATCAGGGCAAACTGGGGACAGGCAAACTCTGCTCAGCCTCAGCTGGGCACAGAGTGCTTGAAAAGTGAAGCTGGATGAACTCCCAGCTGATCACTTCGTCCATCTCCTCCTTCTGCAGCAGGATCAGAAGTGCCTGGGACATTCACTCACATTTTGTAGCAGGCTCTGATCTGGCACAGGGCTCTCACTGCACCAACCCTGCACCACCAGGGCTGCTCCTGCTCCTCTCCATGCTTTGCTCTCTGTTGGCACCTCCTGTTCTCGGATTCAGGTCGTGTTTTGCATTGTCTTGCTGCTTTGCCTGCCAGCCTTTCCAAGGAGCAGCACCCAACCCTGGAGGTGCCTCTGCACCTGGGTGTTTCGGAGGACAGCAGAGGACCTGCTGCTATCTGGCAGGTAATTCTGCTGCTGATAGAGCTGCCCAGGATAATAACCTCTCTCTCTGCTCGGGATAACACCCTCTGTGCAGCCTGTGAGCCAGCAGAACCTTCAGACTGTTCATTTTTCCAGACTGCTTCCTGCCAGCTGGTGTCTGTCCCGTGTTTGTGCACTTTACTCCTGCCCAGTGAAACCACTCTGTGAGGTGGCTCCTGTATTTATGGACTTGTCCGAGTTGCCAAAAGTTTTTAATACTGCTCTCCCCCTCGTATTTGCAGGCACTCTTCACAGATTTAATCTTGGCAGATTTAATAAACACACAGTCCATTCCCTCACCCAGGCTATCAATAAAATATTGAATGGATCTTATGAGCAGCTGAGTAACCATTCAATTTGTCCTTTGCATTTCACAGTGAGCCATTGGAAACTGCTCCCGGACTGCAGATTCCAACCAGATTTGTGTCAGGACTTCAGCCAAGGTGCTCTTCACTGAGGGATGTCACGTGGGACGATGGCAGGAGCCTCAGGTGTGTGGGGTCTGCTGCTTCTTCCTCATCCACAGTCTCATCCACTGGATGAGGCAGAACTGGATTGGATCAGCTTGTTTTGTTCCTGAGGGGTTCGTGCAGACAAGAACTCATCTCCCTGTTAGCTTCGATACACTTAGAAAATATTCTGATTATCCTGCTGTTTTACTTTTCCTGGGTGTTAAATCTTTTGATATCTTAACTTATTCTGTTCGAGTTGTGGACAGCTCCCAGTGTTTGAAAGTGTAAGAACTTCGTGGGCAGTTGGGAAGGCAACAGATCCAGGGAGGGTGGGCAGAGAAATGCTGTGCCAAATGTGAAATTCCTGTGATAATTCACAGAGTCACAAGTGGTTTTCAAGAGAGTGGTGGAAGGAATGTTTTGACAAAAGGAAATTATTTCGTTTCAGTCTGAGAAATGATGATGCAAATCAGCATGACTTAAAAAAGAGATTTCAGGGAGTCTTGAGAGAATTCTGAGCAGTTTGAACTGCAAGTCTGAGCAGCCTTGTAGAAATTGTCTGGTAGATGAGAAATTGAGAAGAAATTCTTCCCTGGGAGGGTGGGCAGGCCCTGACACAGGGTGCCCAGAGCAGCTGTGGCTCCCCCTGGATCCCTGGCAGTGCCCAAGGCCAGGCTGGACAGGGCTGGGAGCAGCCTGGGACAGTGGGAGGTGGCCCTGCCCATGGCAGGGGGTGGAATGAGGAGATTTTTAAGGTCCCTTCGACCCAAACCATTCTGTGATTCTACAATAAATACAGCCAGGCTCCTGTGAAAGAAGAAATTGTGAAAGAAGAAGTTGAGAAACCTGATTTTGGGGTGCACTGCCTTCCCTGCCTATAATAGATGGGTAGCGAACATCTAAGAAAACAGAACCAGAGATTAGACTAAATTTCATAACCTTTTAACCCCGAGAGGCTGGCTCTTGTTTGCAGAGTGTTTTCTGAACTCTCCTGCAGGCTCGGTGTTGACAGGAGCTTAATCACAGCCCGGGGTGACCTTTGCACAGCTCAGTGAGAAGTGCCCCTGCGCTGGGCTTTGGCATCTCCTGCTCGCTGCACGCACGTGGCTGCAGGTTTGATCCCTCCCAAACAAGGGATTATCCCGTGCTCTGCAGCACTTGTGGAGTGTTTGATACTGTGTGGGTGGGAAGAGCTTGCATATTGATGTGAACACTCCAGTGGATGAGTGGAGGGAGAAGGAATAACCATTGCAGTGGGGATGAATGATTTGCTGTTATTCAGAAACACTGGTTTTACCCGAATTTGGTGTTTCACAGAAGAATACCACCCAGCAAGAAGGAGACCAGAAGAATATTAACCAACTCTCAGCTGTGTGTGCATTAACAAGGCTTTGGGTCAGTGCCTTTTCTGCTCTGCCTTTCTGTTGTGTGGAATTATCACCATGGGAATGCCTTGGAATGTTTGGAATAACCACAGGATCCCAGAGTGGTTTGGGGTGGAAGGGACCTCATCCAGTGCCACCCCTGCCATGGGCAGGGACACCTCCCACTGTCCCAGGCTGCTCCAAGCCCCATCCAGCCTGGCCTTGGGCACTGCCAGGGATCCAGGGACAGCCACAGCTGCTCTGGGCACCCTGTGCCAGGGCCTGCCCACCCTCACAGCAAAGATGGAACTGCTGGTGGAGGAGAGAAATCAAAAATGCCATCAAACTCCCAAAATAGAGGCAGCTGTATTCCAGGCAGGGATATTGAAATGTGACCAGGGGCTCTGTTAGGACTCTTCCTTCTCTTTATCCCCCACCTTCTGCAAGAGAGATCCCCTCCTGCTTCCTCATCCGTACAGCTTAAGGAGCTGCAGAAGTATTTCAGGTGTCATTTGTGTGTGCAGATGTGCTCTTGCTTGCTGGTATCCTTTTTTTTATGTCCCCTGCACAGGCAGGGTTGGGAATGTTGCCGGTGACGAAGCAGATCCGTGGCAATGTTCTGAGGAGAGGGGTCCAAGGCAGTGTAGAGCAGATTTATAACACTGAGGTGACTCAGTTCTTAGCAGAGAGGGCTTGGGAGAATTAACTCCCAGCGACTTCCACTGCACGGCAGCTGTTAACACATCACAGTGAATCGGTTCAGGGGAAGAAGGAAAAAAAAAGGGATTAAAATTGCATAAGTAGATAAATTTTAAAGCGACAGAAATAATAATGACATGAAAATTGGCTGCGAGACCCCAGCGACAGCGACAACGGCACGTTTTAAAAATAAATGGGTAGCCAGGAAAGGGTGCAGGCAGAGGCAGCCTGCAGATCACAGAGGCACCTGAGCTTGACAGTTTCTATGACTGCACGAAACAGAGCCACAGCCGAGCCCCCGCTCTCTCCCAGCACATTCTCCTGCTCAGCAATCAGCACCAGGCTGCCGAGGAAAGGCCTCCCACTATTTAGTATTCATTAGAGATGGCATTTTTCAGATTGCAGTGCCGAGTGTAAACAAGCCACGCTGGAGGGGGAGTGCAGAGCAGCCTTTCTCGGGGCTCTGATTTATTTCTTGTTGATGTTCACTGGCTCCACAAGCCCGTGGTAGCAGCGATTTGAAGGAGCTGTCAGGACAGGCCTGTAGCTCCCTCGAGGGCTGCAACATCTGGGA
This sequence comes from Platysteira castanea, assembly GCA_013397175.1. NCBI lineage: Eukaryota > Metazoa > Chordata > Aves > Passeriformes > Platysteira > Platysteira castanea. The sequence goes on from VYXC01011524.1 coordinate 201,978, forward strand.
GCTTTGCTGTGGCTCTGCCTGGGACCTGCTGGCCACCTGATTCATGTTCTGTGGCCACTGCAGCTTGGAACCTGACTGCAGGAGGAGTGATGCCTTAGGTTTTAATTTCTATATTTTTCAAATCCTGTACTGCCCAGTGTGTAACTCTGAAGTTCCTTGTAGCTCGTGAGCTGCTCTCTGAGGCCAGACAGACACAACAAAGCCTCTCTGAGCTGTTCAAGGACACTCGGGCTGGCCTAGGCCCAAAAGGTGTAAACTGGGACCATGAAAGAGGTGAAGAAATTGAAGAGAGCTGAAGTTTTAATTGGTGAATTTATGCTGAGATGCAAATGGACCAAACCTATATCAGTGTCAAGAACTCGTGACCTGTCATCCACCTTGGGGTCCATTCTATGGAAGCAGCCTCTGGCTCCCCAGGGTGTGCCTTGAAGGCCTTCAAATAAATCCCTGCCTTTATTCCCTTACTCCTGTCCAGTCTCTGTTTCTGGGTGGCTGGGAGAAGGCATCATGAGGGAGCCTGTCCCCAGGGCTGGGCACCTGCAGCTCTGGCCAAAAGCTGCCTGGACTCCTCTTCTAGTTTGTTTTTATTTAAATATACACACACTTCAATCCACAGGGTGTCAAACCCTCCAGAAGCTCCCTCACATGCCCTGAGAGTGCCCAGCTGCTGTCACAGCCACCCGGAGAGCCCCGTCCTGCCTTGTGCAGAGCAGGGCATGGCCCACCCTGCATCTCCCCTTCTGCTGCTGGGACAGTGCGTTTTTCCACCCAGAAAAGATCCAGGGGTGCTTTCCCAGCACCTCTGGGCCATGAATTCCTGCAAACCGTGATTCCTGGGCACTGGGAGCTGTGGTGTGGGGGGTCCACACTCACCCCGAGCTTCCCACAGCCCCCCAGACCCTGCAGTTAAAGCCAGGCCTGGAATGCTGAGGAGAGGCTGCGTGTGGGGAGCCTGGAATTACCAGGGATCCTTCCAACATCATCCTGCTGGCACGGGTGCATTCCTGCTCTTGGAGAGGAATTTTCCTTTGGGAATTGCTTCTCCGAGTTCCCATCCTGTCTTTTAGCGGGATGCTTGGTGCTGGAAATTCCTTTGCCCACCTCTCCTGGCACCCTGGCTCCCTGCAGTGCCAGGGCAGATCCTCGCCAGGCTTCCCTTTGCAGCTGGAGGTGCTGCACATCCCCTCTCCTCCACAGCCTCCCTCCTTTGGAAACCCCTCTCTTTTTCCAGAGGGATTCATGATGTTATCTGAGGAATATCTGATTTCCCCCCAGCTCCCTCGCAGCACCACCTAACTCAAAAACGAGACCTATTCAAAAGTGCAGGAGCTTCCTAAAAGGAAATTAAAAGCGGCTGCTCTAAGGATGGAGAAGATGAGGAACCAGATAAACTCACCCTATCTGAAGCTCAGAGCAATATATCACTAAGTGAAATAATTCTACCAGGGACCAAAAAGGCAATATTCTAACAGCAGAGTGGAAGAGAGTATTCAAAATCTGGGGTTTCTGAGCCAATAAAGAAACTATGGGGAAAAAATTAAAAAACCCATTAACAGTGAAGCTAAACCTGTAGGGCAGGCAAGCAACAATTTTAAGGTGCAAACTCGCTAAAGGAATCATAAAGATATTGTAAAAATATATTCAGAATCACCAGAATCGTATTTTTCCAGAGGTTTGGTAAACAGATGACCAGTCTCTAACAGGATTTCCTGTAAGAGAGGAAAGTGAAGTGAATTTTGTGTCGGTGCTGTCTGTAGTTGAGGCAGGTTGTTCTCCCATGAGAGCCAAACTTATGGGGACAAGTGTAAGGAACCGTCTCAAATTAAATGACAATAAAATTCATTTTAGGACTAATTGATAAGATGAAGAGTCAGAAATTACCAAGACCATCTGGTAATCACTCAAGAGCTCTGGAGGAAAACAAATATGCAATTATGGAGCTACAATAGTGTGTAACCTGTCACTTAAATCAGTTTCCCTGCAGGAGGGATGGAAGTTGGGAGATGTGACAACAATTGCAGAGAAGGTCCCCAGGAATGAAGGGGAGAGCTGCACATGGGCACGGTGGAGGCTGAGCTGAGCAAGGGAGGAGAAATGATAAGGAAAAAACAGAATAAATGGATAAACCCCAATGTATTTGGGAGATTTTTTTTTGTAGTGAGAAACCACAATTCACAAATTTGTTGGAGCTCGGGAAAGGGTCCTGAAAAGGCACTAAAGGATCTACTCAGGACAACTCAGGAAATGATCTCATGGGTGGGACCATGGTTCCTCTGCCTGCACTGCCCATCTGTCCTAGATGTGACCACAGAATCCCAGAATCCCAGGATCCATGAGGCTGGAAAAGCCCTCCCAGCCCATCCAGTCCCAGCTGGGCCCCATCCCCACCNCAGGAGTTGTGGCCTCACCAGAATTCCATAAATCTCACTCACATCCTCCGTGCTCTCTCCAAACCGAGGAGCCCCTTCAGTGTCTCTTCCAAAGCAACAGCCGAAAATCAGCATAATGTGGTTGATGGTTCTTGACAAACCTTGTAATGGAGCTGTAAAATCCCTTGCCACGGGATATTATGGATGCTCCAAGTTTACTTGTGCTCCGGGGGTAGCGGGAGAAGTTAATGGAGGGGAGTTAAAGCAGAACCTGTTCGACAGTAAAACCAGGGATTGTGACTCGGCAAGTCCCAAGACACACATTGTTGGGAAGCAGAAAAACACGCCAGGAAAGCGCTGCTGCATTCCCGGCGGGTTCTGAACCCCCTTCCCTGCGCATCTGGATTGGGAAGCTGCTGCTGGAGCAGGGGAACCTTCACCTGACCCAGCGCAGCCTCTGCTGGGCTTTTTTGTGTTCTGTCAGGAGCAAATGAAACGCGGCTCCGAATGTAAACACTTGTGACGGCTCCTCTCCCCGCTACACGGGCGAACAATGAATTTTTATTCGAATGCTAATGAAGATCTCACCACGAGGCTGCTGGGGCTCAGCGAGCACTAGAAAGAGGAAAGCTACACGGGAGAAATAACGAGAGGGTCTTTAGAAAGGGATGAATATGTATTGGAGAGATTGATGTCATTAACCACTCGCGGGTCAAAAACACACTCGAAGCCACTGATGTAATTTGAAGTAGGTAAACAAGTCTAGGGAAGAAAGTTTTCCTACAATCGGTGCATCTGTTGTGATCTGAAAAGGAGAAATTTGTACTCCTCGCATCGCTTTAACTCCAAATGATCTGGGCTTTGTAGTCAAAAAGCAGCTCTTTCCACAGGCGTCTAATCTGGATCTCTTTTGGTTTTCGGATCAGAGCTGAGACAAGCTCCTTTTACAAATTTCTGCTGCAGTCTACTAAAAGAGCTGTTCCTTGCCAGGAGAATATTACACACAGTTCTGAGAAAAATGAACAGAGTCAGCTCGTTTGAGAGCGAACTGATGCTTACTCACAACACTGATAAGCCTGACATTTACTGAGGAGTGCCACAATTCTCAGGCCAATCAAAAATCCCGAGAGGATGCGGGTTTTTTTTTTTTTCTTTCTTTTTTTTTTTTTTTGTTCAGCGATGCTTCTCATCCTATTGATTCAGGATGAGCTTCACCCTTCTGAAGTATTTGACTAAAAAAAAAAAAAAATCCCACGATGTAGAGCCCGGCCCCTCCGCCCGAATTCCAGGCAGCCTTGGCACATTTGTTAATGGCTGTGGTGTGGTTAATGACGCTCCGCAACTTGTCAGCGCCTTATGTGTCATTTTTCATTCCTGTCGTGTATTAAAAGCACTCGAGCGAGAGTTCTTGGTGCCTTGATTGCAATTAAAAATGGTACTTGGAACGAAGCCACTCGGCAGCTTCGCGGAGGAGCCCGGGCTCGCAGGAAATTCCTGCGGTGACATCAGGGCTGTGCCTGGTGCCGGCTTCGGGAGCATCCACGATTTCTGGCCGTGCAGGATTCCTCGGGATTAGCCCTGCCTGAAGAACACCATCAGAAGGCTCTCGAGTGCTCAAGTAGATTATGTCAAGCAGTTCCCTTTTGATCATTATTATACAGAAATGTTCAAATAGTTCTGGAATATTAGCGATGCAAAGTTTTCATTACAGTCGCTGTGATAATTAACTCCTGCCATATCATGCTCCTTATCTAGGAGCTCCATTATTCTGCTTTTATTATCATTTTGACCAACTTTCAACGTACAAAGCTGTTTCTCTGACTCATCTTTTATCTTTTTTAAGTAGACAAGAAACCCGAATAGTGGCGCGGAATTTTCTGGCAAAATTATTTTTCAGCGAAGAAAAAAATCCTTATTTATCAAAACTTGAACTTTTCACAGGAACATACGTTCCAGATGTCAAGAGTTGCAAAATCCATCACTTCAGGTGGTGGTTTGTTCCCAAATTTAATCATCACTGCTGTTAAAAAATGTGGGCTTCATTTCTGCTTTGAATCACTTTCATTTTTCAGTCCTCAGTCTTTCTTCTGTCTCGGCGAGATTAAAAAGCCTTGGTTGATATTTCCCCCTTGTTAAAGTTCTTATGGAATTGCCCCACAATTGAGCTGTTTAAGCTTCCCAGCTACAAATTCTCCTCTCCTCATATACTTTTTATGACTCTTTTCTGCCCCCAATCCAATCTTCCCTCAGCCTTCAATGGGAACACCAGAATTGGATGTACCAGGGGTTTCACTGCTGGCCTCAAGGATCTCAAAGCTCTTTCCCAGCCCAGTGAATTCTCTCATTCTCCGTGGTTCTGTTCCAGTGCTGCTGGGGGCGAGTGGATTCCTCACTCCTGGTCGCTCCTCCCATTTCATCTCCCTTCCCCTTGAATTTGGGCAGCTCCGTGCCCACTGAGACCTCTGAGATCTGCGCTCCAAGAGGAGTTTTGTGCTCCAAGAGGAGTTCTGTGCTCCAAGAGGAGTTTTGTGCTCCAAGAGGAGATTTGTGCTCCAAGAGCAGCCCGAGCTCTCAGCTGCTTCATCCCCTGCCTCTTCTTGACCTCCCTCCTCTTGAGGCTCGCAGGAGATGAAGCAGGAGCAGCCTCTTGGTGCCTGCCCGGGCTCGGCGAGCTCTGCGCAGCTCCCAGAAATTGCTTCTCTCACCTTTTCTTTGCCTTTGTGCCATTATATCCATTTATTTTATGAATAATGGCGGGGCCCGTGTTTAGTATTTCACCTCTCAGCATTAAGCACTCAGTCTCCTTTCTCTGGTGACTGATGGGGTAACTCTGCTCATCTATTTACATTCTCACTGCCAGACACTTTCGGTGTATGGTCTTTTCCAGTAAGAATTTTAGTCTGACTAGATCCCTTAAAACATTCTCTTCGATATAGAAAAAGAATCCTTCACTTTTATGACTTATGCTCTCTTTTCTGTAGTTTATGGCCATCTATTTTAGTGCGCTGTTGGGTTTGTCACTGGGATTTGCTGTTTGCTGCTGATTTTATTTCCTGTGTTCTATTTCATCTAGCTTTTTTTCCCCCTTTAATGTAACACCCTCCCATTTTTATATACATGTATTTATGGTTCTTAATTAAGGGAGCAGCTTTGTTTAGCTTCTTAGTCCGTTCTGATAAATAAAATTTCACCTATTTTCTGTTCCTGTCCCTGCACTAAGCTCTTCCTCTGCACTGGCTGGGTACACAGAGTATTTGTGTCGCCCCAGCCCTCAGCAATCTGTTCACCCTTAGCTCATGACAGATTTCCCCCAGCTCCCACTTAATTAAACACATCCGAGATGTTTTCCTCAGCCTGATTTTCCGAAGTCTGATTTCTGTGGAGTTCTGATGGAGCCCATCACCTCCGGAGAGCATCTCCTCCCCCCCTGTGCCTAATTGGAGCTGCGTGTGTGACTGGGAGGATTTCAGAGGAGCTGCCAACAGCACCCTGGGGCTAAATCTTCAGCCAGCAGCCTGACTTTGCCTTCCAGGACCCTTCACTTTAGGATCTGTGACATGCAGCAGGACCTCGTGCTCCTCCCCAGCATTTCCCACCCAGGAGTCTCAGGAGAGGCCCCTTTGTGCTCTCCCTCCAAGTCAGCAAATCTGTCAGTGCTTCTGCAGCTGCTCTGTGCTCCTGGTTTTTGAATCCCCAGCAGCACAGCCCACCAAAAATTCTCCATTTAAAATGGATTTTCAGGGCAGAGCCCTCCTGGAGCTGGCAGCTTGCTTCTCCTCAGCTGGAAGGCAGCTTGCTGCTCCTTTAACACCGCGGTCCGTGGTTCCCTGTCCCTGGGAGAGTCCGAGGCCAGGCTGGACAGGGCTTGGAGCAGCCTGGAAGGCTCGGAACCGTGGCAGGGAATGGAACAGGATGAACTTTAAGGTCCTTCCAACCCAACCCATCCCAGGATTCTGCGCTGGGCTAAACTATTTATGGTGAGAGGAGAGCAGGGGGTGAGCGAGGCCTCGTCCCTCACGTCCTTTTAGGCCGGGTTTGTGCTTCGGATTTGTTCTCTCTTTGTCTTCCCAGATTAGCAGCTCTGGCCTCAAACTGCTCTGGGGCTGTGCTGGCAGAGCCGGGTGGGCAGGGCAGGCAGGAGCTGGAGCAATTATTGAAGTGTTTGTGGCTGCCCTGGGAGCTCCTGCAAGGCAGGTGAGATCACTGAGCTCTGTCCAAAGGCAAACGCAGTTTACTCCCGTGAAAAGGAGAAACCAAGGAATGAGAGACCACTCGTCCCAGAAATAAGTCTGAAAAAAAAAAATTACGTGGTCAATTTAAAGCAAATAGGAGACAGAAAGGAAAAGACATGGATGGAGCAGGAATTAATCATGCGAGCTCACTGTAATTTCTTTCCTTGAGAAAATAATGCCTGGGAGATGAAGAGAAGGCAGCAGATGGGACATATTTTGCTTTAGGAAAGCTTTTGAAACTGTTCCACATGATTCTCTGAGAAGCAGACTAAAGAAATATGGTCTGGATCAGCGTGCCCAGTGCTCCTGGCTGGGCCAGCCTCTTACCTTGTTTCTGTGTGAGGCTGAGCCCATCTGCTGCAGCCCCTGCTCTGATGGATGCCAGGGCCTTGTGCAGGCTCAGGAGCTGCCCTGGGGCACAGATTTATTGCTTTGGGGAGGGCAGGTCCGTGGGCAGAGGCCCCTGGCTCCAGGACGAGGGGAGCACAGCCAAATTCCTCGTGCTGGCAGCTCAGAGCTGGCATCTCCTCATCCAGAGGTTTTCACTCTAAGGTGGGTGCCCTGTCGGACTGGAGATGGGACTGGAATGCTGCTGGTGTGTCCTGGGGTTCTGTTCAGTTGTTTAATTAATCATTGATTTGATCTAACAAAGAGCTGGCTTAAAATCCCTGGTAAAACCAGCTTTGAAGGTCGGGTTTCCTGAAGGTCGATTTTTCCGACCTGGAGAAAGTGATCAAAAAATCAACAGATACGTAGAAACAAGTGCTTTGTGCCACATTTGTGGGAGAGGAAACAGACACCAAAATATATAAAAAAAGATCCAACTGCCTGCCTGAAGCGTGCCAGGAACAGACATGGGAATTAGAGAAAATAAAAAATTTAACGAGAGTGAGCAATCACCAAAGTCTCAAACCAGGAGGTGTTAATGAAATGTATTATTGAAACATGGGGGGAGAAAGCTTCATTTTCTGCAGTGCTTTGAGCTCTGCTGGACTTTTGTGTCCACACTTGGTGCTGGAGGGAGCTGGTGGTGTGAGTGATGTGGGTACAACGTCAGCAGTGAGGAGGAAAGAGACTTGGGAGTGAAATCACTGAGTTATAAATTGTCACAGCAGCAGCCGAGCAGGTTCTGAGTCGTTGGTGAGGTGGTTTTTACAGGGGAGATAAGCTCCATAAATCAACATTGCAAACTAGGGTTTAACATTCCAAAGTGAGGAGGGATTTTTATAGCTGGCAGTTGTGGAAAGTCACCAAATAAACACCTGCACATGGCTCCAGATCACAGCTCCTCCTCAAGAGGAGTAAGAACATGCATGTAATTTAGAAAAATGGAAGGGGCCGAAATCAATAATGTCAGGGAAGGAAGCAGCAAAGAATGGGCTCAGCAATTAAAGTCCCAGCTAAGCAGGTCCCGTGAAAAATGGGCAATGGGATCGATAAAAAATGTAAAAATATATCTATACAAATGCTGTAACTCTGCAGCCCCGAAGAGGTGAACGAGACTGGTTTTAAAGGAAATTATTGACATAATAAATGCCTCAGAAACTTGGCAGAAGGGTAGGAAACTGTAATAATAGGGAACAAATTACAGAGGAAGGCTGGGAAGGGGTGCATTAGTGGTGAAGCAGCGGAGGGCATGAGGAATTGTCCCTAAATGAAGTTCCAGCAGAGGACATTTGGGAACAAATCAATAAAGAGAGCAGTCAGAAAGCAACAAGATAAGATGATACTCGATCAGGAGCTCTGAAAGACCTCAAACAGTAGATTAAGAGAAAGCTAAATGTAGCATGAAAAGTGTCACTCGAGCTGGCCACGCTGCAGGAGGGATGGACAGTGGCAAATGTGTCTTCAGCCTTGAGGAAAAGGTCTCCAGGACAAATGGGGGAAAGCAGGGATCACTAAATCTCCCTTCAGCCTGAATAAGTGGGTAAAAACCACAATAATAAAGAAGAGAACCAGGAGGCAATTTCATAAACGTGATTTATTTGGAAGAAGTCATTACAGTTCTTGCAGGAGGAGGCCGTGTCTCATAAATCTCCTGGAGCTCTCCGGAGCTGTCAGCAGGCTCGGAGGTGAGGCTGATGCAGCTGAGGAAGAGCACATGGACTCCCAAACAAATGCCCATAAGTCTTTCTCTAAAGGCTCTTCGGGTGGTCAGGCTGAGGCACTCAGATGTCCTCTGGAGGGAAATGAGATGGAGACAAAACGGGACAAAAAGTGGGAGGAAAGCTGGGTTTTCCCAGAGGAAGGAGCTCTGCAGCTCAGCCGCAACCAGGAGCTCCTCGGTGGTTTGGGAAAGGGGAGAAGGTGGCACTGATGGGGTCTGGGGGTGGCACAGAAGCAGCTGGGATAGTCCAGTGTGGCCCTGGGAAGAGGAGCAGGGGGTTCCTGTGGCTGTCGGGAGCAGCGGGTGAAAGTCAGAGCTGAGAAATGCAAAATAGTTTGTCTGGGAATATCCATATTCAGTGATACATTATCCTTAATTATGGCTTGAACAGAGCATTATTATCACTCAGAAATAGAGCTGCTGCAGGATAACTCTGTGAAAACATTGGAGCGGTGGCCCCAGCACTAAAATATTCCAGCTGAACGAGAAAAAAAGAAATTTAGCAAAGGGAAAAGAAGGAAAACACGATTATGTGATCATGTCACTGTATAAATGTTTGGCAAACCCACCTATTGATTAATACCCGCAGTTCTGCTCCTCCTGTCTCCATAAAGAATAAAACAGAGCTCAAAAGGATGGGTGGGAGTTCTTCAGCTCAGAGACTCAGACTCCTAAATTTAGGTTTCTACCTGGAGGTGTCAATCTATGAGGTAGAGAAACTCCAAGAGGAAATCAAAGCTTTTTCATCTGAATTCCACCCACAGAAAGTAGGTGAGGACGGGATGGTTTTGGGAACAGGATGGGAAATAGGCAGGCATGGGACAGAGACCTTGAGATCTCCCAGCTAGGAAAAAGCCAGGGGAAACAGGAAAAGTGAAGATAAGAATAGGAAAAGTTCGGGATACTCCACAAAATTATGAGGCATCAAGTCTAAATCAGAAAGTCAGACGTTCTCACATAACTGATTATTAAATTGTACTGCCTCGGGCTGGCGTGTAGGTCAAAAGTAGGAATGAATTAAGAATTCCTGGGAGGCTGATGGGGACTCACTGTCCTGCCACACGGAATTAGGGAGGCTCCTTCAGCTGTCAAAAGCCAGGCAGAGGGACCTGGGAAGGACTTGGAGCGGGTGAGGAGGACAATAAAGGCAATTTTTAGGGCAGAACAGAGGCTGTGAGTGAGGAACTGGGGAGCACCCCACCAGCAGGGTGGGACAGCAGCGTGAGAGAACCACAGCTGGGATCTCGGGAGCTGCAAGTGTGGGGTGCTCCAGCACCGTGGGGAAGGAGAGGGAAAAGCAGAGAGAAATCCTGTGCAGAAATTGTAGAAAATGAGAGAGGGGTGATGACGGCCATAAACCAAGGTTCCTTGCACAGGGAATGTCCAGAACGTGGAATCAGGAGTGCTGGCAGCCAGGATCTTCAGCACCTCGGGGCTGGCTGGACCCAGGCCACCCGAGAGCAGTGCAGCTGTCCCAGAGCTCCTGCCTGGGGCTGGAAATGCAGGCCCTGCAATTCTCCTGCTGACTCTGGCTTTTGCCAGATGCTTTTGGAACTCTGAAATTGCTCAAGCCCACGTCCAGCCCAGTTTATCTCCCTCTCTCCAGACTCCCTGCGTCTCTCTGGTGAGTGGTGTCTCATTGTCAGAGAATCACACAACTGTGAAGGTCAGAAAAGACCCCCAAGGCCACCAAGCCCAGCCTTGGGTTGAACACCTCCATGCCCACATCACCAAGTGCCCCATCTCCTCGTCCTCTTCTAGGGACAGTGACTCCTGGGGAGCCTGTCCCAAAGTTCCTGTCGCTGGAGGAACCTGAACACAATCCACGATGATCCAAACATGGGGAGTTTGGGTGGGTTGGCTCAGAGGAGCAGCTAGCAAGATGTGCAGGGCTGTGGAGAGCGAGGCTGGAGAACATCTCCAGCTCCTCGACGTGGGGGAGAGCTGAATTAGGGGTGTGGGTCCCACCACAGCTCAGTTTGGTGTCTAAAACTGTGCTTAGAGATCCCAAATTTTCCCCTTTCCATCCTGCTCTCGTTTTCCAGGTTGTTCAGCTGTGTTTTCATCCCTCATTTCATGCTTTAGAGAAACACTTGCTCCCGTTGGGAGTTTCTGTGCCAGCTGTCCCCGGGGTGTTCCCACCTGCTCAGGTGTTTGCTGAGTGCTTGGGCAGCCAGGGCTTGGCTCCCGGAGCTGGGGAGGACACGGGGAGGCTCTGGCGAGCAGGATTCCTCATCTGCAGGGTGCAGAAAAGGGGAATGATGATTTAATTAGGTGGGGAGCACTACTTAAAAGCGAAATTGGGATCTAATGCAGCTGCCTTTAAACTGCACTCCAGCCTTACATAAGAAACCCATTATAACTTCAGAAGTGGAAACCTCGAAATGAGGGGAAATTGGATGGCAACTTTGTTCTAAAGTAGGTCGAGCTGCAACATGCTAAAATCACAGGATCAGAGAATATCCTCAGCTGGAAGGGACCCCAGGGATCGTGGAGTCCAACTCCTGGCCCTGCCCAGCAATCCCAGCCTGGGCATCCCTGGAGCTCTGGCAGCCTCGGGGCTGTGCCCATTCCCTGGGCAGTGCCCAGCACCCTCTGGGGGAAGAAACTTCTCCTAAAATCCAGCCTGACCCTCCCCTGGCACAGCTCCAGCCATTCCCTGGGCCCTGGTCCTGAAATCAGAGCTACCCCTCTGTTTTTCCAAAATCTTCTTTGAGGATCTTTTTTTGTTAAGTCAGGATCTATTCATGGTGGGATTCTTGGGGTTGTCCCATGCAGGGCCAGGAGCTGGACTTTGAGGATCCTTGTGGGTCCTTTCTGGCTCGGGATATTCTGGGATTCTGGGATTCTGCCCATTAGCTCAAAGTTGAAGCTGCTGTACGTTGTGCTGGGAGCTGCTGGCGCTGCTGGAGTGTTGTCCTGTTTTTTGTTAACCTTCTGAGTTGTAACCTTGGAGTCAGAAATTTCCACACGCTTTCATGTAAATAATAGACAATGTTTACTCAACTGTCCTGTTTTTCATTCCTTTGTGATGAGGGAAAAGTTTGACGAGCATCTCTTTCCTCCAGTGGGATTGAGGAGGAAGTGCCATGTCCTCCAATCCCTTGTGGAATTGAGAACCTATAAGTATGAGAAATGAAAATAAACTCTCTCCTTTTCCTCTTTCTGCTCAACCTAGCAAGAGTCTGTCTCTTTTCTTGTGTCCTATAGCGACACTGGAGGAGGCCCCAACCTCTCCCAGAGCACCCCAAATCCACGAGCCTGGGAGGAAAACACCGGATTTTCCCTGTCCCACCCCAAATTCCTGCTTTATTAAGCCAAAAACCACCACTGCAGGCCCTTTTCTTCCACTGCAGGATGAGACTTGAGCAGTTGTCACTTCTGTCCCCAGTCCCCTTCGACCACGACGAGGCTGCCCAGGAGCCTGGGACAGACGGAGCTGCCCAAAAAGTCCTTTTCCCCCCCAAAAAACCGGGTGGGATCCACCCTGATCTGGTGTAGCCCCAACACAGCTGAACCATCACCACCGTGGGGGTGTTGTGGAGCTTCTGAGGCTGCTCTGCTTCTTCTGCAGCCTCTGAAAGGAAAAGATTTGTAATTACAGGGAAAAAAAAGGAGTGCTGGGAGTAATCCCAGAGCTTTGCTATGCATATGGATGTGCTTCAGTCTCTGGGTAGGGATGATCTGCTCTGCAGGAGGACTTGTCACCCAAGCAGGACTCTCAGCTTAGAGCTGGATGCTCCCTGGGAATCCTGGGGCTGCAGGACTGGTCCTGGCATTTTTCTGACCTAGAAAATATTTACTTCTTTTATTTTTTCCCCTATAAATCAAGAGTGCTATCCCTAGAAAAAAATTTAATAAGGCATTTTGGTGCCTGTCAGGGAGTTGCCAATTGAAATCGGGGTCAAACTGGTAGCATGGTTCTGGACTTAATTAGATAGGCTGCTGCTTTTGGGGAGAAGTTATTTTAAAGAGTTGGACACTGGGGAATTTTCTGCATGGAGTTAAGAGGAAAACAGCTTTAAAATGTGTTTCTCCGTTTCCTAGAAAATGAGGTTTCCACACGGTTTTGGATTGTTCAGCCAAATGTCTCTGGTTTTTCATGATATGTTTCACAACATATTTGTTACGTCCAGACTTAGAAAGTTAGAATTAATCAAACCTGAAATATTTATGGAGAAAGCCATTTCACGTCCATCTCTGCCATGAGACTGGCTGCTCTGATAGGGATTAGAGGTTGTTACACTAATGACTTAGACTTTTGTCTCATTGCCAGAGCACTTTCCCAATTTAGAACCTTTTCTTCTGATTAATATTTGTATTCCTCCCACAATTCCTCTTCTTATAGGAACTCGTACTGGGAATTATTCCAGACCTACATAATGTCTCTAAAATCTTTTTATCCCTCTGTTTGCTGATCAGTGGAAAGGATTTTAATGCCAGGTTAGGTAATCGAGATAAATCCGAACTTCATCTAACTTTATCCCTCGACCATGTCTTGGATATTCTGGAAACATTTTTTGTGATCCATAAATAAATTCACGTAGGATTTTGATTAATCTTTTTTTTCCTGCTCCTCTGTTTTTGGCGAAGCCTCATTACGTTAATGGGAGATCCAACAGTGTTTTACAACTTCCACTCTGCACAGCCTTGGTTAGGGCAAGGCTTTTTGGAGGGTTGAAAACACCAGGGAGTTGCAAAGGAGAAGTTTTGTGCACAAAACTTTGGGTTTTGGGGTGGTCTTTGGTGCTACCCTGAAGAGGGAAAGGCTTCTGGTGTCTCTTAAAGCTTCCCAGCCCCCTCAGCCCTTTGGATGAGCTCACGTGTGGCAGCCCAGAATATTCCTCTGACTGTCCAGGGGGGTCTGGAGCCCTGCCAGGCAGTTTCGGAACTCGAGACNGTGATAAAAAGGAGAAAGCGCCTTTGCGGGGCGTCACTCCTGCTGTGGATCTCGGTGGAGCAGGACCTGCTGTGCCTGCTCCAGACACTGAGAGATAAGAAACAATAAACAACCTGAACACGAACCTGCAGGAGTGTCCGATCTCTCTTGGCTCGGGCTCGGGACCTTTCAAGATCAAGAAACAGCCATGAAACACTCTACGAACTGTGTGGGGGTAAAATACCCGTCCCACTTACGCAGCGGGTGTAAAGTGCACAGTGATTTAATTCACTTCTTGCTGGGAAAAACAGGGAGTTAAACGTGTCCAGAGCAGCTCTGCAGCTGGCACTTGGAGCCAGCAGAGGTGTGGGTTTGGGAGAGGGAGGGCTCCTGGTTCTCCGAGCCCCAGCTCAGCACTCCTGGCTTTTTGTGTGCCCATTTTGGGACATTTCATGGCCACAGAGCAGCTTTGCACCCTCACTGGGACCAGGGCACAGCTGAGGAACAGCCTCACAAAAATCCTGGCTGGCAGCTCCTGCTCCTGCCTGTGGGCAAGAACAGAGCAGGGCTTGAGCCCAGGGCTTTTCCTGTTTGACTCTCACCTCCAGCAGAAGGCTTTGAGCTGACCAAGGAGTCAGAGTTTTCTTAAGGAGAAGAAAAGTTCAGTGTGAGTGAGTGCCAGGGGACATCCCTGAGCCTCAGAGCCATCAGCCTGGGGAAGAGGGTGGCTCTGGTTGGTCAGGAGAACTGGACCCTCCCTGGAGATATTCCAGAGCTGTGGAATATCTCAGTCCTGTGCCGTTGCTCTGGGATGCCCCTGATGCCTCAGGTTTTAACTCTCACATTTTTCAGCTCCTGCAGTGCCCAGTGTGTGACTCTGCAGGGCCTTGCAGCCTGCTGGCTGCTGTTCTCTCACACCTCCAGACACAACAAAGCCTCTCCAAACCTGCTCTCCAAGGACACCCAGACTGTCCTAGGCCCAAAAACGTGCAAACCAACATCTTTAGAAGGGGGGTGAGCTTGGGGAAATTACATCTTTAACTGAAGAACTAACCCTGATATGCAAATGAACCAAACTTATAAAAATGTGAGTAACTCGTGACTCGGGGTCCATCCTGGGTGTGGCCTTTGCCCAGGGTGCACCTTTGAAGGCCCTTCCATAAATCCCTGCCTTTGTCCCCTTATTCCTGTCTAACCTCTGTTTTTTAGGTGGCTACTCAAGGCACCAACCCTGCCTGAGCAGGGGGATCAGGGGACTCCTGTGGTCCCTCCCAGCCTTCCCCACTCTGAGATTCCCCGATTCCATGTGGCTCCAAGCCACACCTGCCCCTGCTAATGGCAGATAGGCTGGAAAAACCCCTCCCTTGCCGTGCCCCAGAGCTGCCCTTTCCTCTGCTGGTCCATTGATTGCTGTTGCTTCCCTTCTGGTTTAATAGATTTTGATAAGCTGGGCATTTACAGATGTGCTGCTATTAACACCCAGGCCCGCAGCCCCCACTGCTCATTGCTGAGAGATCCCAACATCCCTCTCCCTTCCTAACAGACTGGAAAGCATTTCATCATCTTCGAGCTATGAAAGCAAATCATCCTTCTTTCCACACGCCGACTAAAAGTCTGTTTGAACCCTTCTGCATTTTCTGCATAATCCTTCCCAATTCTCCTGCCTGCACCGAGCAGTGACCCCGCACTGTTGCTAGGATTTCTTCTGCAAACACAACTTCCCCGTGCTAAGCTCTGTCAGCCATGGATTTCATTCCGAGGTTTCTTTGTTTCCTGCTTCTGTTCATGTAGGTCAGGAGTTTTTCCTGGCGATTGATTTACAACCAGCTCCGTGTCGTGGCCGTGTTTGACATTTGGGGCTTTGTTGTCCCTTGCTGATGTCACCACCAAACTTTGACCACGCCAGTCAATTTTTTTTAAGGTTTCACGCCGAGTGTTTGACTCTGTGATATTTTTTAAAGTGTCGGGTGAAATGGCAAGAGGATTAGGGAAAAGACAGCGTTTTCCCAGTGTTGTTGATACGTATCCATCTCTCTGTATTCTGTGTTATTATGTGTTATCCATCAGGAGCTGCAGTGATAGGAGAGGGTTCAGCCTGAAAAAGGGGAAATTTAGGTTGGAATTGTTGGGATTTTGGGAAGGAATTGTTCGCTGGGAGGGTGGGCAGGCCCTGGCACAGGGTGCCCAGAGCAGCTGTGGCTGCCCCTGGATCCCTGGAATGTCCAAGTCGAGGTAGGACGGGTCTTGGAGCAGCCTGGGACAGTGGGAGGTGTCCCTGCCATGGCAGGGGTGGCACTGGATGAGCTTTGAGTTTTCCCTTCCACCTTAAAACATCCTGGGATTTGGTGATTCTATGTTTAATACCTTTATTTATATTTATTATATAAATAACCCCCCCAAGAACAATGCCAAATAATTCCCTTTTGCCAAGCCGGAGTCTTAATATCTGCATTAAAGGCTTGCAATTTAGGAAAGGAATAACCCCAGTGAAAAATGTGCAGGTTTNCCAAATTAGTCTTTGTCAAGGGTGACAGCATCCTGTGGATCCCAGAACCCCCATTATTTGTAGGTCCCAGGCCACAGAAGGGGACGAGGACACTGCAATGCTGTTTTTTCCTCCTCAGCAGTGTGTGGGGAAGAGCCCAGGCCTACCTGTGCTCCTGCTCCAGCCCAGCAGGGCTGCAGCTACAGGAGATCATCCCTGAAATCCAGGGGGCCAAGCCCTTTCCAAACCTTTCCCTTCTCCCCAGGCTCTCCCGTGCCTTGTGCTCCATCCCTGCGAGTCAGAGAATCTTTATCAAATCTCCTTCCCTTATCAGAGCTGTTATCTCCTGTTCCCAGCAGCCTCCTCATGGAATCACAGGCCCACAGAGGGGGTTGGGTTGGAGGGACCTTAAAGCTCATCCAATGCCACCCCCTGGATGGGAAGGACACCTTCCCCAGCCCAGGCTGCTCCTGGCTGGTTCCCTGTGCTGTCCCTTGGAGTGGATGGGCAGAATTCCTGCCTGGAGAGTTCCAGGTGTGCAGCTGCTCCTCCATGGCCCAACAGGGCCCTGTGGCCTCTCCTCGCTTCACTTGTGTTTGCTTTGGACTGTAAATGTTGGTGGCCACAGGCCAGGAACTGATAATCCAGACAATTAGCCAGGAAAAGTGTATTTATTTGTCCTCTCTGTTGGGTTTTCCCACAGCACTCACTGCAGGCCACAGGGGGTGAGCAGGGAGAGCCCCTGCTCCTTTGCTCTGTCTGAGCAGGAGGATTTTTTGTCTTCTTTGCACCTGAAAGGTCCCGGCAGCTCCACCTGCAGCACTTCCAATCTTCAGGGCTTTTCCTCAGTGAACCTTTCCTTGCTCTGTGTCTCTTCATTTTCATTATTAGATGGAGTGTGAGTCCCAGCCCTTCCCTCCCATCCTTATTGCCAAGAGGTCTCCAGGTTTATTTTCTGGATGTTTAATCTTGCGCTGCTTTTCTTCCACGGGTTTGGATTAATTTTATTCGGGCACATAAAATTATTCTCTGAGTGATGCTCACTGTTAAAACATCCTGTGGAAAGTTAAGATGCTCCAACCTGACTCCAGTGAGAACATTTCAGGAACCCTTCTCCTCAAATCTGAACTTCACGATTGCTCGTCTGTAATCCACTTTTAATTGCGAGTCCCTGGCATTCTGTTGCCCTGGTTTTTGCTAAACCTTCTGTTTTTAACCTTGGAGTCAGATTCTTTCTCAGAGTTTCATGTAAATAATAGCGAATGTTTACTTAACGGTATTTTCTGTTTTTCATTCCTTTTGTGATAAGAGAACTTTGATGAGCATCTTTTTTCTCCAGTGGGATTGAGAAGGAAGTGACATGTCCTCCAATCCCTGGTGGAGTTGGGACGTGTATAAGAATGTGAAATACGTCAATAATAAACATTATTCCCTCCTTTCTGCTGAACCTGGCAGGTGTGAGAGCCTCTTTATTGTGTCTTTCCAGACACAGCATTCTGCTGCATCACACCAGTGGCTGCTGGGGAATATGGAAATTCCATGGAAACGCCAGGACCATCCTGTGAAACAGCCTCCCCGGGCAAACCCATCCTGCCACGTTCAGTGGGAGCTGCTGGGCTGGGGCTGTGCAGCTCTAATGAGCCATTGCAGCAGCCAGCAGCTTCCCACTGGATTTGCTGCATATTCATGTGGCTTCCTTCCCCTCGTTCCAAAATTCTTTCCGGTAGATTAACTAGGAATTCTCGGTTGTTTTCTCAAGGGCTGCGGTGCCCAAGGATTGTTCTGTCCTTCCCAGCCTTGGCCTGAGAGTGGGGCTGGTGTTTGGGGAGCTCTTCTGCTGTGGAGCCGGGCTGGGAGAGCTGGGGGTGCTCACCTGGAGAGGAGAAGGCTCCAGGGAGAGCTCAGAGCCCCTGCCAGGGCCTAAAGGGGCTCCAGGAGAGCTGGAGAGGGACTGGGGACAAGGGATGGAGGGACAGGCCACAGGGAATGGCTTCCCACCGTCAGAGGGCAGGGATGGATGGGATCTTGGGCAGGAATTGTTCCCTGGGAGGGTGGGCAGGCCCTGGCACAGGGTGCCCAGAGCAGCTGTGGCTGCCCCTGGATCCCTGGCAGTGCCCAAGGCCAGGCTGGACAGGGTTGAGAGCAGCCTGGGACAGTGGGAGGTGTCCCTGCCATGGCAGGGGTGGGATGGGATGAGCTTTGAGGTCCCTTCCAACCCAAAGCATTCCAGGATTCCATGAAATTCACTTTGCCCATCACTCAGAGCTGCCTTCTGATCTTCTTAAAGGCTTCCACTTGGTGCCCATTTCCTAAGACAGCCCCTTAATTAAGGGGTTGGGAAGAAATGGTCTTTAAGGTCCCTTCCAACCCAAACCATTCCAGGATTCTTTGATCCTATAATTTTCCATGGGGCATAAAAATATTCATACACAAGTTTTGAAACCCATAATCACAGAGGAGCCTTGGGGTGAGGGGGACATGGAGCAGAGGGGCACAAATCCACAAATCCAGTGTTCACATCTGCCCCTGGCTGGGTGAAAGCAGAGCTTTCAGTCCTGTTGTTTGTAGGAGAAAAGTGCCTGGAGTTTCTTTCCGGTCATTTCTCTTTTCCGAGGTGTTTATTGCTAAGAATAAACTGCGACTTCACCTCCTGCCTGCCCTCCGAGCTGCTTGGGGCCAGCATTTCAGACTTCAGCTGCACAGTCAGTGACCTTGTTTTCCAGAGACCTTGCTGGAAGGAGCAGGAACTGGATTTTGCCTTCATTTACCCCTCATGGAGCTGCCCCAGGAGGAGAAGGCCCCTGTGAGCAGTTCCTTGCTGGGGAGTCACACCACAGGGAGGCCTGAGCAGGAATTAGCCATGCTGGCATCCTGCTGGGATCGTTTTCCTCTTGGAAATAAAAAGTGGAGCAAGCCACAGCTGAGCCGAGGCGATTTTTGGTTTATTCCATTTTGTTGTTTACTTGTAAGAGACCTCTGGAGCAGGCCTTGCCCTGCTCCTCATCCTCAGCCTGTCCCCCAGCTCCTGCAGCAGCCTGGCTGCTAAAACCCACCCAAAGCAAAGACATGAAAAGCTGTGGGGGAGGTTTGGGAGAGCCTCCCCATTTTTATTTGCTCTTGCACACAAACTGTGCCCGTTTTGGGTCCTGGCCCAGCCTCACTGCTGTGGGATGGCACTGAGGGTCCCGAGGGCCCACAGAGCCCATGGAGGACACCAAAGCACAGATTTCCAGGGAAAATCACATTGAGAGCGCTGGGACACCCTGAAAATCACATCAAGGCCTCTGAGGGCACTGGAAAAGAAACAGAGGGGCTCCAGGGGTATCCAAACCCTCCTGAGGGGCACGGTTGGAGCAGGACAAACAGAGCAGGGCTGGCTTCCCTCTTGCCTCTCCCTCCTGCCTCTCCTCTTCCCTTTCCATCTGGGGAACACAAAAGCAAACCAAGAACTGAGGGAACCAGAGGGAACCAGAGGGATTCAGAGAGCTGAAAAGCAGATGGAGGGATTTGAGGGGTCCCAGTGGCACCAAAATCCATATGGAAGCACGTGGGGGTTCACCAGGAAGGAGCAGAAGCCTCTGGGGACACGGGACGGGCACCAAACCCAAATTAATTCCATCTATGAGAGACCTGGTGGGGTTTTTTCAGCCTGAGTGCTGTATCTGTCCTTTCTCCTGCCTGTGCTGGCATCCAGGTTTCAGATGGATTTCATGGTGTGCGAGCATCCCGGGAGAATTTCCTGCTCGTGGAAGGGAAACGTTCCCGTTCCCACCCGGATCTTACAATGCCTTGTCAGTGACAAAACATTCCCAAATCCTCTCATTTATCAAATGGCCAATCCTGTTAACAGCTTAAGAAACATAATTACCTGCAATCTCTTCTGCTATTCATTTTCTGCCTGGGCTTCCCTCTCCCTGGCAGTTTCCCGGGAGCCAGGCAGGAGCTGCAGCCTCAGCACTGCCATTCCCTCTGCAGTGGGAACCCCGGTGCTCCCGGGGGTTTTGTGTCCCTGGTTGGAGCAGCAGGAAGCAGGAGAGAGGGGAAGGCACTGATGCCTTCTCCCAGCCACCTGGAAACAGAGACCAGACAGGAGTAAGGGAATAAAGGCAGGGATTTATTTGAAGGCCTTCAAGGCACACCCTGGGGAGCCAGAGGCTGCTTCCATAAAATGGACCCCAAGATGGACCACAGGTCACGAGTTCTTGACACTGATATAGGTTTGGTCCATTTGCATCTCAGCATAAATTCACCAATTAAAACTTCAGCTCTCTTCCATTTCTCCACCTCTTTCATGGTCCCAGTTTACACCTTTGGGCCTAGGCCAGCCCGAGTGCCCTTGAACAGCTCAGAGAGGCTTTGTTGTGTCTGTCTGGCCTAAGAGAGCAGCTCACGAGCTACAAGGAACTTCAGAGTCACACACTGGGCAGTACAGGATTTGAAAAATATAGAAATTAAAACCTAAGGCATCAGCAGCAGCTGGGTGCAGTTTTCCAGGCACTGGAAGCGCTGATCCCTCCGGATGGTGGGAACATCACTGACCAGGATCTGCTTTTAGGGTGGTGCTGCACAAGGTCTCTGTGGATCCACAGCTGAGCATCCACAGCCTGACACCATGAGAGCCTCAGAACATGGCAGATTTCAGAGGAAAAGGAAAAAAAACCTGCACATTTTTCACTGGGGTTATTCCTTTCCTAAATTGCAAGCCTTTAATGCAGATATTAAGAATCTGGNTTCTCTTCTCCAGGCTGAGTTCCCCTGCATTCCCTGATTTCCCTGTGGCTCTGGGAGAAGCAGCAGGAGAGGCTGGGGCAGGGTTTGGGTGCTGGAAGGGGCTGTGGGAGCTTCAGCAGCAGCAAAGCAGAACCTGAAGCATCAGGGAGTGGTGAAAAGGGGGAAATCAGGATCAGGTCTCCAGCTCCTGGTGATGGCACTGCTGAAAGGAGCTGATCTCCTGATTTCCTGATCTCCTGATTTCCTGATCTCCTGATCTCCTGATTTCCTGATCTCCTGATTTCCTGATCTCCTGATCTCCTGATTTCCTGATCTCCTGATTTCCTGATTTCCTGATCTCCTGATTTCCTGATCTCCTGATTTCCTGATTTCCTGATCTCCTGATTTCCTGATCTCCTGATTTCCTGATTTCCCAGTGCACTTCCAGCTCCTCAGAGACTTCCCAGTGCCTCGTTCGCCCCAAATCTCAGGATTTGGAAGAGCAGCATTTGCAGGCTGGAGATTTGTTGCCTTCCTAAAAGCTGGTTCTGCATGGAGCAGCTCCATCCAAGGAGAACCCTCCAGGACCACCACAGCTTCTCCCAGAACCAGAAAATTCCCAGTTTTATCCTTCCTACACCTTTAAATCTCACACCATGCTGACCCCCTCGCTGTGCATGACCTGGCCAGGACAAGCCCTGTCTCCTCTCTGTGTCCAGACCTGCCTTTGCTCAGGATTTTTCTGCTCCCTGCTCCCCTCCTCTCTCAGCTATTTTGGATCCTCGGTGTTTTGGATAAATGATACACATTCCTTCTGACACTTTCATATGTTATTTTTAAGCAGTTTTTTTTTTTAATGCTGCTTGCCAACAATTTCTCCTCGCAGTTCTTTGAATTTTGTATTAAAAACCCCCATGAAGAAACTGTGTACAAATCACGAGGTCTTAAAATAAAAAAAAAAAAAGAAAAGTCAGGCGACGTCTTAAGGGATTTGGGGCTTTTTGATCCTGAGATGCTGAATTCAAGTGTATTTTGGTCACTATTAAAGAACAACCCTTTCTTAAGAACAATTTGAACCTCAAATACTGAGTGTGGCCAGAACTGCCTAAAAAGCTGCTTTTCCTTTTGGAAATAGTTTAATTCATGGCTCGAAATTCGGTCACTCACAGGCCAAACAGCACCCAGACCCTGAGATTTCGGATGGCTCTGGGCTACCTGCCTGGAGCAGGGAAAGGAGTGGGATAAGAAAGTATCCAAGTCTTGAGGAGGGATTGAACCAAGCTGGATTCTTGTGTTTAACAAGATATAATTTATATACAGGGAGATGAAGAACTGTAAGTGAATAAAATGTACCCAAAAAAAAAAAAAAAGAGGGAAACTGCCCCAATAATAATAAAAAAAGTAGGGCAGCTGTGCTTTTCTGGCAGAACTCGCTATTTCTTTTATGACATTTATCTCAAATCATGCAAACCCTTCAGAGCAGCACTAATGCCCAGTGGAGTTCTCCAACCTAAATGTCTCGTTGTCAGTGCAGGAAACAAAGAGGATGGAATTTGAATGCTGGGTGCAACAACAGGGGCTGCTTCTCCCTGCTCTGAGTGGGCTCCAAAGAGCCAGGACAGGCTGAAGAGCTGACACCTGATTTGTGGAGAAATGCCCAAGATCTCAGCTATTTTTCCCCATGATTTGTTTCTTCCTGAAGAGGAAAAAAAAAAACCAACCCCACACAAAACAGTTGCATAAAGACGCCGTGATTTCAAAGCAAAATTTGAAAACATTTCTGATTTGCAAATGGCATCTCAGCATTTTCATGAGAATAAAATGCTGCTGTGATGCCGCGGTTAAATATTTCATTCCAGCTCCCTGAACAAACTTAAAATCTTATTAGGAGGCGTTTTGACATTAAAGTCAGCTTCTCTGTGGTGCCCAGGGCTGAGGCAGCTCCTGCTCTGAGTGCAGCTGCAGGAGCCCTCCCTGCCTGGCAGTGATCAAAGGTGCCACCCGTGAGCCCCTGCTTGTCCCCACGCCCAGCCCAGGAGGAAAAACACATCCTGAACATCCCCAGGGCCGGGGAAACAGCGTGGAAAATCCGTGGAAAACACATGGAAAACACACATTGCTGTCAGAACCCTCCTGAGAAAAGGCTGGTGGAGTTTAGCAAACAGAAATGCTCTGCCTGGGTTCGAATTGTGCTGCAACAAAACCTCAGCCAGCCCTGGCTGCTCCGTTTGTCGTGTGGCCTTGGGAGAGGGAAACGCTGGGAAAAGGATATCGGGGAACAGAGGGAGAGGGAAACATTCCACGAGGGATTTTCCAAAGCTCCCTGGCATCCCCGTGGGTGCTGCCCTCAGATTTGGGGGGCGGCTTGAGGCAGCTCCCAGGATATTCCTGGGATCCTGGGGTGGGGTGGGGGTGATTCCCAGCAGTGTCCTGGGAGCAGGGAGCTGCTGTTCCCCTCCCAGAGGCTGCAGCACGTGGGGTTGGTCTCTTTTTCCAGGCAGAATGAGAGGACACAGTCTCAAGCTGCATCAAGGGAAATTTAGGTTGGATATTAGGAAGAAGCTTTTCACAGAAAGAGTGATAAAGTACTGGAATGGTCTGCCCGGGGTGTTGTCCTGTTTTTGCTAAAGCCTTCTATTTTAACTTGGAGTCAGATGATTTTCTCACGGAGTTTATGTAAATAATAGCCAATGTTTACTTAACTGTCTTCTTCTGTTTACATTTTTGTACTATCAGAGACAGTTTGATGAGCATCCTTTTTCTCCAGTGGGATTGAGGAGGAAGTGCCATGTCCTCCAATCCCTTGTGGAATTGAGAACCCTATAAAGTATGAGAAATGTAAATAAAGTCCCTTCTTTTCCTCTTTCTGCTCAACCTAGCAGGTGTCAGAGCCTCTTTTCTTGTGTCCT
>VYXC01011524.1:235030-262519 GCA_013397175.1 Platysteira castanea
GTGTCCACCACAGCTCCGTGTCCACCACAGATCCATGTCCACCACAGCTCCGTGTCCACCACAGATCCCTGTCCACCACAAGTCCCTGTCCACCACAGCTCCGTGTCCACCACAGCCCGAGGAACCCCGTCTTCACTCCCTGACCTGCTGGACATCTCCTGGTGGGGCAGGAGCCCTCCTGGGATGCTGCAGCCCCTCCCTGGACATCCCACCACTGCCCCAGGCCTGGGATGCTGCTGCCAGGGTGGTACCAGAGCTCCAAACCTCAGGAGAAGTGGCCACAGGGCTGCTCCAGCACCTTCAGGGAAAATTGTCACAGCACAACCTCCAGATGATTTTCCTGCAGAGTCTGTGTCCATTTCAGAGCAGCACTTGGGGTTAATGATGTGCATAATTTACATTATGATGCTCCTTTTTTTATTAGTATTCTTATAAATTGCCTGCTCTCATGTTTCTCTTCACGATGGTGCTCTGGGAGCACGATGGAGTGGTAGGAAAACAACAACAGGGCCCTGCAGGGTCAGCCTGGAACACAGAGCCAGCATTCCCGGGCTCCAGACACTCCCAGGAGCACGGCGCTGTGGCAGATCTGTGCTGCAGGTTCCTTGGGAATGGAAATGTGTCTGGGAAAACACAATAAAGATGCTTTCACACCTGCCAGGTTCAGCAGAAAGGAGGGAAAAGACCCACTTTATCTACATATGTCACATCTTATACAATTCTCAACTGCACAAGGGATTGGGGAACATGTCACTTCCTTCCCAATCCCACTGGAGAAGAAAGATGCTCATCAAAGTTCTCTTATCACAAAAGGAATGAAAAACAGAAAATACCGTTAAGTAAACATTGGCCATTATTTACATGAAACTGTGTGAGAAAGAATTCCGACTCCAAAGTTAAAACAGAAGGCTTTAGCAAAACCAGGACAACATGGAAACAGGGAAATCCAGGGTTTCTTTGCTCCCTAAAAAGAGGCAGGAGGCAGGAGCCAGCCCTCAGCATCTCCTGACGCTGCTCCTCACCTGCACCCACAGGCTGGGGCTTTTGGGCACCTCTTCCAAAGGAAGAGCTGGATTTTCCTCCTCATCCCCGAGCTGCACCCAAGGAGATGGAGAGGGATTGGCTCCAGTTTTGTGCAGCTGGAGGGGGATGAGGAGACTCCGAGCTGTGGTGGCTCCAGGCACAGCTCCAGGGCGTCGTGGCTGGCTCCTCACAAACCTGCCCTGATTATTTCCCAGCTCCAACTGTTCCTTACCTTCCACATCTTGCTGGTGCAGCCCCTTTGCCAATGGATTGGGGTGAACTGATCACCAAACAAACCCCCTTTTTCACCCCCCAGGCCCTGATTTTGGTTGCTGTTCCCTCACACAATCCCTGCCTGGGCTCAGGTGCCTGTGGGGAAAGGCCCCGCTGAAAACATTTAGGGACTGGCAGGAAAATTATGGGAATGATTGGGGTGATTAATTTGGAGTTGTTGAAGACCCTTTTAAAAGATGTCCTAAATGTGTTCCAGAAAGCCACGCTGATCGCAGAAGCAATGAAGAAATGAACCTTGATGAGATAAGAGGTGAAAGAGGCAATAAAACCAAATAAAGCAACTTATATAAGAAATGGGATAAGAGCAGGCTGACAGCAACAATCAGTGGGCAGAACACAAGGGATGCAAACAGGGCCTGACGAGGACCTGAGCTGGGAAAAGAGCCTGGGTGGAGATGGAGAGGTGATTCCCCAATCTGGTGTTTGGATTCCCAGGTGTCCTGGCAGTTCCTGGGAGGAGGGAGCACGACAGGGCTGCTCCAGAGGGTCTGTGGTGCTTGTTTTAAATGGAGAATTCCTGGTTTGGAAAATCTTTGAACTCTTCATGGAATACTCCTGCCTCCCCTCAGACAGGGATTTTTAAAATAAATCTGAAATTCAATAATTCTTCACCTGGAAAGGCTTCTGATCCACCTGTTTGAGCTCTGCTGTCACTCCCAAGGACATGGAGAAACACCTTGAGGGCTTTTCCTGTCCCCCACAGGGCTGACTTCCCTGGCAGGACCCAAACCTGTTGTGTTCAGGGTTCTGGAGCAAATCCAGCATTTCCCAGGCCAGGAATCACGCTGGGAATAAGCAAGACCATCGTGGATGCTGAGAATTCCCTCCTCCGGGTGCCTGGGAGCTCTGGCAGCCCCTGCACGACCAGCCAGGTACCATGGAAGAGAGAGGGGAGAGATTCCTGCTGCCCCCAGGGGTCTGTCCCCAAAATTGGGGTTTTCCTGCTTGTTTTAAATAGTTTTGCTCTGTGTGAGCTTTGGATCCAGGTTTCTCCAGCCTGGAAGCCCGAGGGGCTGGAAAAAGCCAGGGTGGGGGTTCAGGATCTCCCATTTCCAGCCTTGGGCAGAGGGGTGGGAAGGATCCCCCCAAAACCAGCCAAAATCCCGGGAAGCTCTGGCCTCTGCTGGCACTGACACAGAAACCAGGAAAACACTGACTTCCAGGGGGAGATGCAAACACAGGGAGCTTCCAGGTGGCCAAAATCCGATAAAACCTGACTTTTGATGAACTGCAGCCTCCACATCTCAAACAGCCCCTGCTCAATATCGGCGCTGCCATCGTTTACCTCGGAGGGCTGGAGGAGCAGCAGAGCCCAGAGCTCCTGGAGCTGTTTCATTCCCAGCATTTCCGTGCCTGCTCCCACCTGCAAACCCCACGGGGAGAGCCCAAAACTGTGGATTTGGGGTTATCAAAGCACCTGAGCCTCCTCAATTACAGAAAACCCGGAGCGAGGCAGAAGGAAATGATCATTCCCAGAAGGATGGTGCTGTCCCTCAGGCTGGTTTTCAATCTTGGAACTCCTGTGGGAAAAGCCTCCAGGAAAAGCCCCTTCCCTGCCTTTGGAGCAGGGCAGAAACCCCAGGGAATAAACACCGAGCTAGAAATAATGGGGAAACCTTTGGGGAATAAACAAATTGATGATAAGCACGAAGGAAGAAAGAATGGAAGCTTCTCTGCAGAATTCCTCACCTCCCAAGCCCAGGATTCCGCCAGGCCTCAGCCCTGCTCAGCACTACAAATATATCAACAATTTATTACCTTATTCCCTGGATTACTCCGAGCTTTTTGGAACCAGTCTAAAGCACAAGCAAATCCATTAAAAAATTGATTCCTTGTATTTCTTTGTACCTGCCTCTACCTCGAGTCCCTTCTCTGTGAAACCCTGACTGCAGCAAATTCTCCCTCTGCCTTTCCCTTCCCCAGCAAGGTGTTACCCAGATTTTTGGGATTTATCCCTCACCCTGCCCCTGAGTGCCCTGGAGCCGTGGGGTGGGGATCCAGCTCCTGGGAATGGGGGGATAAAGCTCCTTGTGCCTCTCTCCCAGGGCTGCTGTCAGCAATTCCAGGCAGGCAGATCCCCCCTGGCTCCACCTGCACCCCAAACCCGCAGGCCGTGGGGAGCTGGGGGTTCTCCTTCTGCCCAAATCTGAGCCTCTCACCACGAGGATTATCCAGAGCTGTGGCAGAAGCTGCACTGTTGTCCTGTTTTTTGCTAACCTTCTGATGTTTGCGTATTTGGAGTCAGAGATTCTCACACTTTCATGTAAATAATAGACAATATTTACCTAACTGTCCTTTTGTTTACATTCCTGTACTATGAGAGAAATTTTGATGAGCATCTTTTTTCTCCAGTGGGATTGAAGAGGAAGTGACGTGTCCTCCAATCCCTTGTGGAATTGAGAAACCTATAAATACAAGAAATAAAAATAACCTTTCTTCTTTTCCTCTTTCTGCTCAACCTAGCAGGTGTCACAGTGGTACTCTCTCGTGTCCTATAGCGACACTTGCCCATCCCAATTTCACAACCTGAGACCTGCCCCGTTTGGGCACTTTGGATCCAGCAAAGAGGAAGCAGAGCTGGAGGTGGTTCGGGCTGGATCAGGCTTCCCCCAAAAATCTGAAAGCAGCCTACAGCAATCACCACCACCAAACACCTCAAAAACCTCCCGGGAGCTCGCTTTTCAAGGGATTTAGGCATTTGTAGCCTGCTGTTGGACAGGAACAGGGACAGGGATGGGGCTGAGCTGTATTTTAGCTCTGCTTTCACTCGGAGCACACAGAAAGAAAATCTCGTGGGGTTCTTGCATTCCACAGAGATCACTGGGAGGACTCAAACCCTGGTGTGTTCAGCAGGCTCAGCTTGGACTCAGAGAGGTTGGAAGAGGGGCTGATCCTGGCAGATGAGCCTGGAATCAGGCTGCCACAGACCCAGATCCTGCTCCCAGCCCTCCGAGCACTGCCCTTCCCACCCCGAGCACCAGCAGGGCCCTCCCTGCCTTGGGGAAGGAGGGGAAATTCATGCACAGCACCAGCTACCCCAGATTTTATTCCAGCAAAATGGGGAGGACCAATCTTTGCTTTATCCCATGGAAAAAAAATCATTTTGCACTTTCCAGTAGCAGCAGCAATGAGGGCAGTAATTGTTCCCTGGGAGGGTGGGCAGGCCCTGGCACAGGGTGCCCAGAGCAGCTGGGGCTGCCCCTGGATCCCTGGAATGTCCAAGGCCAGGCTGGATGGGGCTGGGAGCAGCCTGGGACAGTGGGAGCTGTCCCATTCTGGGGTTCTGTGAAGGCTTGAGGGAGTTATTCCTCAAAAAAAGTGATTTTGAACCCAAATCCCCCGGATTTCCCTTTGGCTCCCTCAGGCTTCACAGGCAGAGGCAGAATCACCATTTCCCTGATTAAACATCAATTCACTTGTAAGGCCTCGAGATTTATAATAAAATTAAGGGCACTTAATTAAGGACCCTGCAACTTTATTTTGCTGATATTCTGCTGGAGCTGTGGTGATTTCACCCCGAGCAAAGCCCTGAACGTCCCAAATCACCCTTAATCCCACAAATCCTGCATCAAACCTCCTGCATCCCCTTCCACCTGCTGGGAGCCAACAAATTGAGCAGCTCCAAACTTCTCCTGGAATAACAAGGACAACCAGCTTCAGCAGCAGAGAGAAACCCCAGGATCACGAGATGCTTTTGGAAACACTTTTTATTCCCCAGCTTCTAAAAAAATACATTTGTTGCCAAGGGGAAAACAAAGGAGGAGTTTTAGAGGATAAGCCCAGCCTAAGATAGAGGGGAGAGGGAGGAGGGGGAGAAGCTTTAGGGGGACAGTGGCACCTCCAGCTGGGGGCTGGTGACAAACCCCAGCCCCATTTTTCAGCTTTATTCTTGTAAAATATTTAGTGGTTCCCCTCCACAAATTTCCAAACAACTTGGCTGATCTTGCAGGTGAAAACTGGTTTAAAAATTAATTGCAAGCTTTTAAAAATTAATAATTATTTCGCTTAATTAAGCTTGCGGCTTCCCATTTTTTAAGCTGTGAACAATTTGGGAGCTGCTGCCGTTGGGATGGAAAATGCTGGGGGATGAGGGCTGGAAATCTGTTCCCTTCATTGTTTCCCTGAGCAGGTTTTTGGGCTCTTCTGCATCATCTGCATCGTTATTGATGGCATTCCTGCCCCTACCAAAACCTGGATCCATACCATGGCAATTTTGCTGGAATTTCTTTTGTTCCAGCCCAATCTAAAATGTTTTCTTGTTGTCCATAACACATTCGGATATGGATTTTTTCTTTTAATGGACCCTTTTACTTCTCCCATCCATTGTTCTTTATTTCCCAGTGTCTCATTTTTAATCACAGCCATTATCTTCCTCCCTTTCCTGATTTGTTATTTATTATCTGTAGGTCAGCTCCTTCCTCTGGCTTTTTTTTTTTGTTTTTTGCCTGGATGTGTTGTGATCTTCCCTTTGTGATCCTCATAAATACTCCCGTCAAGAAGGAAGGGAAACAAAAGGTGTTTATTTTGGGGAGAATCTGAGCAATTTCTGCTTTCCAGTGAAGGAGTGGAGAGAGCTTTAGGAGTTGCTGGGTGCCTGAGGATGGCCCAGCAGGTTTTGCCGTGGGTTTCAGCCCAATTCCTGCAGCCCAGTGGAATTGTTGATCCCGGGATCTCTCTGGCACATGCAGAGCTCGTTGGCAGGAGCTGCTCTGCACCCTGGCCTGGTCTCAGCCCCCCAGAATCCCCTCAGTTTCCTCGACCATCATCCACAGAGGTCAGAAATCCAGAAACCTGAGTGAATCTTGTTCTGCAGAGGTGGATGCACGGCAGGACTCTGCATCTTTAACAGCTTTAAGCTGAAAAAGGAGAGATTTAGATGGGATCTGGGGAAGGAAGTCCTCCCTGGGAGGGTGGGGAGGTGCTGGAATGGATTTCCCAGAGCAGCTGTGGCTGCCCCTGGATCCCTGGCAGTGCCCAAGGCCAGGCTGGACACTGGGGCTGGGAGCAGCCTGGGACAGTGGGAGCTGTCCCTGCCCATGGATGAGCTTTAAGATCCCTTTCATCCCAAGCTTTTCCATGATCTCCCAGCCTGGAGCAGGGCTGAAACTGTGGGGAGCTCGGGAGAGGGGGTGAAATCTGGGAATGTGTTTTTTAGTGCTGCCCAGGCCGGGAGGGCACGGGCAGAGCTCATCCCTGGAGCTGAGGGCTCTGTGCCCACCCTGAGCTGCTCTCAGCTGCCCCTTGGGTTGTTTACATTGATTTTAGGATAATGACTTGCCATGGAATAAATTTTGATGGAGAAAATAAATGATTTTTGGGCCCGGGCAGCTCCCGGTGCTGATTCCCCATTCCCAGCCCCTCGCTGGCACCTCAGCATTTCCATTCCAGTGCGAGGCATCCACAACTTTATGTATTTCCCTTTTCATGCAGAAAATCTGCCTATTTCTACTCAGCACAAGAGGAACTTTTGCTGGGTTGTTTAACCTTGAACAAATGCTGCTTTAACCATTTTCGGGACAGCCGAATGACAAATTCCACCGCTGCCTTTCTGCACCACTGCTCCATGGTTTAAACCTGAACGTGGCAGAACTGAAAGCAAAATACAAAATATATTTATTTTTTTCCCTCCCAGTGCTGCAGTGGAAATGTGCTTTGAGTCCTGCGTGGGGTTAGAAATCTCCTTTGAAGCCGTGGCCTGTTGTTTTCTTTCCTTGGCTGTGTTCTATGACCTGGCAGCCTCTGCTCCACATGGGATCCCATGGAATTGTGATCCAGAGGTGCCTCCTTCCCCTATGGATGCAGCTCCAGAGCTGCCCTGCTCCAGGCCTGGAGCTCTCCTGGAGCATGAGGTGAATTTTAAATTGTTTTCCTCCAAGGCTGTTCAAGAATTTAAACCCAGATCTCGATTCTCCCTTCACAGCCATGGAAGGTGAGCTGATGTCCAGTGGGGACTGCTCTTGGAAAAGCAGCTGGATGTCTCCTCCGTGAGGAAAATCCTGTGTTTCCACCCCAAACTGAGGCAGATTCTCCAGTTCCAGTTGGGATTAGGAACGCACAAATCCATACAAGAGACCCCATCCTCATCCTCAGCTGAAAGCTTGCCCCTGGTTGTTGCTAAAGCCTTCTGTTTTTAACCTTGGAGTCAGAAATTCTTTCTCATAGTTTCATGTAAATAATGGCCAATGTTTACTTAACTGTATTTTCTGTTTTTCATTCCTTTTGTGAGAAGAGAACTTTGATGAGCACCTTTTTTCTCCAGTGGGATTGAGAAGGAAGTGACATGTCCTCCAATCCCTTGTGGAGTTGAGAATTGTATAAGATGTGAGATATGTCAATAATAAAAGTCTTTCCCCTCCTTTCTGCTGAACCTGGCAGGTGTGAGAGCGTCTTTGTTGTGTTTTCCCAGACACACCAGGCCACCCATTCCAGGAGATTCCTGAAGAATTCCCAGATGAAGCTTCCAAACCAGAAAGAGAATGAAGGGAAGCAAACCTGGGGAGGCCAGGGAGGCCCAAACCACCTCTCTGCATCTCCCTGGAGCCGCTGCTTGTCCCGAACCCCACAACATCCTGAGGGGAAGAATTTTGGTGACACAAAATCCGAAGCCAGCAGGTTTGGAATGTCCTGATCCAGGTGATATCCTCATTTCTGAGCTGCAGGAACTCTGAATTATCTCCCCTGTGCCACCCCTGCCCATCACTCACACCTTGCTCAGAGTGAAGAGTCTCAATCCACGTAATCTCTCCTCCTGCAGAGACATTCCTCAGCCCTTATCTTTCCCACTCCTCTCTCCATCTTTTCTGCTTCCTTGGGTTTTTTTTTTCCCTGTTTTTTGTTTTTTTTTTCTCCTCCAGTGGAGGGAACAGATCTGCAAACTGTAGTTAAGTAGCAGGTGAAATATTGATCCGTGCAATGACAAATTGATCTCTTCTGTTTTGTTTAACACTTCTCCCCCCAAAATTTTCCACACTCCATTTACTTTTAGGCTCTCGCAGATCGCTGAGGCGATTTTTTTTTGTTCCCCTAACTGCACCTGCAACGTGGGCATGCAAGGAAAAAGTCACATTTCCTGAGCAGATGTAGCTTGGTGAAGGCCTGTGACTGCTTCAGGTCAAATCCCAGAATCCCAGGAGGGATTGGGTTGGAAGGGACCTCAAAGATTATTTCATCCCACCCCTGCCATGGCAGGGACACCTCCCACTGTCCCAGGCTGCTCCAAATCCTGTCCAGCCTGGCCTTGGACATTCCAGGGATCCAGGGGCAGCCACAGCTGCTCTGGGCACCCTCGGGGCCTCCCCACCCTCCCAGGGAACAATTCCTTCCCAATATCCCATCTAAATTTCCCCTCTATAAGTTTTAACCCATTCCCCTTGTCCTGGCTCTCCAGTTCCCGATGCAAACCCTTCCCCAGCTTCCCTGTAACCCTCCCAAATCCTGGCTCTGAGGTGTCCACACCCCCTTCTCTTCTCCAGGCTGGACAGTCCCAGCTCTTCCCACAGACCTGTTTCACCCTCCCTCAGGATTCTGCAATCTCTCTCCTGTTCTCCTGTCCTGCCACGAGCTCCTGCCACGGCTCTGCACCAGGAACCCAGAATGTTGAATAATTATCAGCAGCTTCATTGTCTAACTGCTTTCCTTTCCTTCTCTGGAGGTGATGCTCCACCACAGGTCCCCGGGTGCTTCTCTTGGCACTTGCACTTTGCTGATTTATTCCCAATTTGTGTTTCTCACACGGTTATGAGACAGAGGAGGAATTTTCTCTTGAACGCTACTGTTGCCCTGGTTTTTGCTAAAGCCTTCTGT
This sequence comes from Platysteira castanea, assembly GCA_013397175.1. Lineage (NCBI taxonomy): Eukaryota > Metazoa > Chordata > Aves > Passeriformes > Platysteira > Platysteira castanea. The sequence goes on from VYXC01011524.1 coordinate 244,151, forward strand.
TTCTAACCTTGGAGTCAGATTCTTTCTCACAGTTTCATGTAAATAATGGCCAATGTTTACTTAACGGTATTTTCTGTTTTTCATTCCTTTTGTGATAAGAGAACTTTGATGAGCATCCTTTTTCTCCAGTGGGATTGAGAAGGAAGTGACATGTCCTCCAGTCCCTGGTGGAGTTGGGAATGGTATAAAACGTGACATATGTAAATAATAAAAGGCTTTTCCCCCTCCTTTCTGCTGAACCTGGCAGGTGTGAGAGCCTCTTTATTGTGTTTTCCCAAACACACACTACAGTTTTACACTGTCATGCCTCAGGTTTTAACTCTCACATTTTTCAGCTCCTGCACTGCCCAGTGTGTGACTCTGCAGGGCCTTGCAGCCTGCTGGCTGCTGTTCTCTCACACCTACAGGCACAACAAAGCCTCTCCAAACCTGCTCTCCAAGGACACCCAGACTGTCCCAGGCCCAAAACGTGTAAACCAGCATCTTTAGAAGGGGGGTGAGCTTGGGGAAATTACATCTTGAACTGAAGCTTTAATTGGAGAATTAACCCTGATATGCAAACGAACCAGACTTATAAAGGTGTGAGGAACTCGTGTGTGCTGGTGAAAGCACAATAAAGGACACGCTCACACCTGCTGGGTTCAGCAGAAAAGAGGGAAAAGAGAGAGTTTATTTACCTTTAACATATTTTATAGGATTCTCAACTCCACAAGGGATTGGAGGACATGTCACTTCCTCCTCAATCCTACTGGAGAAAAAGGATGCTCATCAAACTTTCTCTTATCACGAAAGGAATGAAAAACAGAAAAGACAGTTAAATAAACATTGGCCATTATTTACATGAAACTGTGTGAAAATTCTCTGACTTCAAGGTTAAAACAGAAGGCTTAGCAAAAAACAGGACAACACTCGTGACTCGGGGTCCATCCTGAGTGTCACCTTTGTCCTGCCCAGGTGCACCTTTGAAGGCCCTTCCATAAATCCCTGCTTTTGTCCCCTTATTCCTGCCTAACCTCTGTTTTTTAGGTGGCCACCTCAGGCATCAACTGCACTCTGAATTTCTTTAAGAGCCTCTGCTGGGGGCTTTTCCAAAGCTTTTCCCACGTGCACCCCTTGCTCTGGAAGCTCCTGGTGCAGTGTCTCTTCCCCACCATTCCAGATTTATTCCTGTGCCTCCTCAGGTCTCTGTTTTGTTTTCCTGAGTGTTTGCCCAGCTCGGAGCTGGCCTGGGCCATCCCTGGATTGCTGCTGGAAGCATCCCTGCATTTCCCTCCTCTGGAATCACCTTATTTTTGACAATTCCTTGCTCACCACCCCTGAATGGCTCCTTCCTGTGCCACATCCTCCAGGCTCTGGGGTGAATTCCAGCTGCTCCTAGGAATATTTTCAATTCCCCCCTCCCCAGCCTCCTCCAGGCACCACTGATTTTGGGATGGATCCTCCACTGCGGGGGCTCCACAGCTGCTGAGGGGGCTGGCAAAAAGGGTTTATTATTAGATTTATTAGGGTTTATTTTTAGATTTTTACACCTCCTCAAAAAAAAAAAGGTTTGTCTGCTTTGTCACAGCTTTGTCTTCTCACACTCCTTGTCTCTTTTTCCCCCTTTGAACGTGACTTCCACGTTTTGAAGGATACTGTTCCACCTCTGACAGGCTCCTTTGGTCTGCTCTTTAATGAGAACTGCTAATTTTTTGCCCTTTTAAGGTCTCTTTTGATAACTGTATAGATTTTCTCTCATCCTCTAATAGAAGATCTTTAAACAATGTCTGTGTCCCCTGGAAAAATGTCACCCTTCTGGTGGCTGCTTTTAATTTCTTTTTAACAAGCCTCTCCCCTTTTATGTGGAGAGCCTTTTTGAAATGAAGTTGTGATGAACTTTTGCAGGTTTATTTTTAAACTCCTACAACGTAACCGAGTTTAGTTACATGGAGACACTTTTACAGAGCAACTCTCCAAAAGCAGCATTTAAAATCAGCCCTGTGGCCTGCTCAGGATTAAACCTGGCACTGCTTCTCCTGGCTGTCCCAAGGAGGAATTCTCTGCTGTGTTGTCCCAGTCCATTTTTCCATGGAGTTTTTGGAATTCCCCCCAGTTCTGGGTTGGTTTTGGGCCCAGATTTTGATGAATTTTATGGTTAAGACTCACCTGGTCAGGTGGGTGCTGATGAAGTCTCAGCTTTTTGCTTTGGTTTTGAATTTAAACTCACGGAGCGACTGTTATTTTCCAATATTAATTGTTCATTAATTGTCCATTAATTGCTCATTAATTGCACTAATGAACACCCAGCCCTCTCCTGCACTTGCCCCACTGCTGCTCTGTCCTGGCTCTCACGGGTTGGGCTCGGGGGTCACCTTGTCCCTCTGATTTCCACAGAAACCCCAAAAGCTGGGGTAAAACCTCACCAGATCCCACACCGAGCTCCTTAACAGGACAAAAGGGACATCCAGGCCACCCCTGTCCCTGGACAATTTCCCACTTTGGCTGGGATTGCAGCTCCCAACAATGCACACATCCAGCTTCACCTGGGTTCACACAAATCTGCATGAGGCAGCAACACCAGGTAACCCATTTTAGCAATGGGAAGCTTATGCTGATAATTACAGAGTTTAAAAGAGAGCTCCCAACCTCCCTCATCCCCCAAAACCTCACAGCTCTTCCCAAAAAGGGAGGTTACTCCAATATTTGTCACAGGAGACCCAGGAGTGTGTGACAAAGGAAAGTCGTGAAAACCCAAGCACCTTCCCCTCTGCCCCGTTCCAGGCTGAGAGCAGGGTTGTTGCCAAGCCCCATCATTTCCTCCGAGGTTTTTATCACAGCTGAAAACTGCCAGCAACACTCGACGAGGCAGGAGAGGAGGAAAGGGAAACCCAGGAGCAGCCACCTACCCTGGCTGGGGCTGCCTGACGTTTGTGAAGCGAGGGAAGAGCCTTGTCCACGCCAAAAAATTCTGTCCCGAGGTCTGAGGGAGATGCACGGAGCTCTAAGGGTCAGGCAGGGCTGGCTGTGCCCCTGTCCCAGGAGCAGTTTTGCTCCACTGGCTGCTCCTGTTTCCCCTTTGTTCTCCCTGAGCTGTTGTGAGCTGCTGGGAACTCACTGCCACATTCCTAAATAAACCCCAAATCCTCAGCATCCTCGGGAGGCCTCTGCTTGCCCAGAGCAGCTGTGGCTGTCCCTGGATCCCTGGCAGTGCCCAAGGCCAGGCTGGGACAGTGGGAGGTGTCCCTGCCCGTGGCAGGGGTGAGATGGGATGAGCTCTGATGTCCCTTCCCACCTGGGATCCTGTGATCAATCCAGGCTCACAAAACCCAGCAAATTCCCCTCCAGGTGAGCGCAGACAACATTTCCCAACATTTCACTTCTCCCTGTTAAACCCCCAGCCTGTTTATCCATTCTCAGCTGTCACAGTTTCATTTTCCCCCCGTTCTTGCCTCGAGCATCCCTTCCCTGCCCTGCCCCCAGAGCTGCTGCACTGGGCACTGCCCTGCTGGGCAGCCACAGCCACATCTCCACTTGTCTCTGCTCCATCCCCCTCTGGAGGCTCCCGAGGATTCTGTTTGCACTGCACAGGCTCAGACCCTGGGCTTTAGGGATAAGCCAGATTTTCTTCTGATTAAAGACTTCTGGAAGATTAAAGATACACAGCCGGGGCCCAAGCCAAAGCTGCAAAGCAAAGATCACTCTGCAACTTTGCACTTGGCAATTTGATTATTTTTCTTTCAGCCTGCCCTCCTGCATTTTTAAACACAGAAATTGGGGATGACAATCATCTGCCACAGAGCAGCGCCGTGCCCCTGCTCGGGAGCAGGGCTCAACGTGGAGAGCCAGAGTGGAGTCAGAGCAATCCCCGGGTTTTGGCACAGCCAGTCCAGCTCTGCTGGATGTTCTCCCACTCCTACACAGCCCCAGGCTCCTGCTTCAGCCTGGCTTTGTTCTGCTCTGCTCCACTTTCTCTTTTCCTGCCGTTCCCAGCCATTGTCTCCATCCCACACAGACAAACCTCTCCTTGGCTCTCCACGTCCCCTTCCTCAGCCTGGGTGACAGCAGAGATCCCTCCATCCCCTCCAACAGGATTTTCCCCCCATCCCACAGGCAGGACGGGCTCTTCTCACACACCTGAAGCAGGAACACAGCGGGGCTGGTGGGACAAAGGGCAGGGCACACATCCAGCACCCCCAGTGTGGGGACAGAGCGGTGCCCGCGGGAGCCAGGACATCCCTGCAGTGCCAGGGACACAGCCTGGACATGAGCACCTGGATCAGGATGCACTGCTGGATCAGGCAAACTCTGCCTCTCCCCCTCCTCCTCCTCCCCACCTCCCTTGTGCCCACCCAGCAGCATCTCCCCAGGGCGAGGCCTGTGCCCTCATCCCAAAAAACACTCTCCAGCCAAAAAAGCCCTCCCCATACAACTTCTGCAGTGCCCACTTTCCTCTTCTCTCACCAAACACACCCAGCCCTTGGCACAAGGGGTGGTGCCCCTGTCCTGCCAGGGTCCCTGGGTGGGTGCTCTGAGGATCCCCCTCTGCCCTTTGTGCTGCCACGGGGTGTTCAGGGATATCCAGGAGCCTCCTGAGCAATGCCAGTCGCTCCTGAGCTGGGAAAGGAGGAGCGTGGAGCAGCCCAGACCCCCTCCAGCAGCCCCAGCAGCTGCTTTGGGACTCCAGTCCCACCAGTGGGAGCTCCTGGTGGCTTTGTGGGACCGTGGCTTGTCCTGTCCTGCTGCCACTGAGCTCATCAGCTGCTCCCAAGCGGCTTCCCATAGCCCTGAGAAAATCCTCCCCATTTCCTCCGTGTCAGGAGCATTCCCAAAAGGCTTTTAGAGCAAAAAGGGCCCGTTTTGTTTGACTCTGTGTTAGGTTACTTCCTTCCCTTCTGGAACGAGGATAGCTCAAAGCGACAGTCAAACTGAGAGGAAATAAAGAGAGTTATGAGGAGAAATAAAAAAGGGTTGATGATCACTCTTCCCACCCACCACGTCCTCACTGGCTGCTCCTTCCTCCCAGCCCAGCTTCCAATAACTCACAGAGCATTTCCAGCCCCGGGCTTTTTGTCCTTCCATTCCCCCACTCTGGCTGCACACTCCCAGCTCTGCTGGGCTTTTCCTGCCCCGGGGAGCCTGCTCCAGGTCTGGGCTCCCTGCTCCAGGTCTGGGCTCGCTGCTCCAGGTCGGGGCTGCCTGCTCCAGGTTTGGGCTCCCTGCTCCAGGTCTGGGCTCCCTGCTCCAGGTCGGGGCTCCCTGCTCCAGGTCTGGGCTCCCTGCTCCAGGTCTGGGCTCCCTGCTCCAGGTCTGGGCTCCCTGCTCCAGGTCTGGGCTGCCTGCTCCAGGTCGGGGCTGCCTGCTCCAGGTTTGGGCTCCCTGCTCCAGGTCTGGGCTGCCTGCTCCAGGTCGGGGCTGCCTGCTCCAGGTCGGGGCTCTCTGCTCCAGGTCTGGGCTGCCTGCTCCAGGTCTGGGCTCCCTGCTCCAGGTCTGGGCTGCCTGCTCCAGGTCTGGGCTCCCTGCTCCAGGTCTGGGCTCCCTGCTCCAGGTCTGGGCTGCCTGCTCCAGGTCGGGGCTGCCTGCTCCAGGTCGGGGCTGCCTGCTCCCGAGGGAAGGAGCTGGCTCCCTTCAGAGGCATCTCCTGCCTCTGCTGCTTTCCCTGCCACGCACACGCGGAGAGCGCCCGCAGATCAAACAGATGCTGTCTGTCACAGAGCTTAGAGCCTAATTACAGAAGATTACAGAAACTATTTATAAATATTTATACCCATTTAAATATATTTATAAACGTATCAGGATTGGATAAAAGTGTATATTGTTATTTGAGGTTAAGACACAACCAAGTACCTTTCATACAATGCTCATACAATAATCATATATTTGTATTGAGCTGCTTTTTGACGAACATGGACAGCAGCTGTTAACATTTGAATCGCTGTTAATACAAAGTAGGTTGGCACCAGCGAGCTGAGGAGGATGGGTGGATGCTCAGGAGCTGCAGAGCAGGTGTGCTACAGAGCAGGAATCCTCCCCTTCCGAGGCAGAAACCTGCTGGATCCATCCAGAAGGAGACTGGAAGTACAGAAGTCGATGATGGATGTTTTTTCATCATCGATTTGCTGGTTTATTGTGGCAGAACAGAGCCTACCCCCATCCCTCACCTGTGCAGCACCCGGGGGAGCAGCTCTTCCCACAGCCCAGCTCCCGCTGCTGCTCTTCCCACCGGGATCCTCTGCGTGGGAGCAGCTCTTGGTGGGTGCAACACCTGAATCCCGGCAGGTGCGGAGCCTGAGTGGCAATTTCCTGCCACCCAGAGGTCTCCCAGCCTCCCAAATCCCCACTTTTGTGGCTCAGTTTGGCCCCAGAGCAGCACCACCCCCGGCACTTCCTGAGCCAGGGCAGGGCTGTGCTGCTCTCTGTGCAGCAGCTTCGGTTCTTTGTCTGATGCTCCAGCAAAGATTGGAAAATCCCCTGTGGTTTCTCCTTTCCTTTCCTTTGGCTCCCTAAGGGACGCCTTGTGTGACATCCAGGGGTGTGCCGGGCATTTTGGGTCACAGCTGGCAGAGGCTGTGCTCTCTGCTCCAGATGTGTCCGGGAGGGAGGGGGGATGAACCTGCCAGCGTGTTCTTGTGGAAAACTCGGTGGGGACGACTCCAACCTCGCCTCTGGCTTCCAGCAGCAGCCAATTATCCAGGGGATGTGGGCTGGGGGCCACCAGCCTGGCCAGAGGTGGGAATCTGGAGGACATGGATGGAAGCAGCCAAGTGAAATTTGGGAAGCACTGGAGAAAAGGCAGCTTGGAGCAGCAGCAGGGATGAGCCACCCCTCGGTGTCCCCACCCTGAGGAGGGTCCAGGTGGGCACTGAGCAGCTCAGACGCTGCTCTCCATCCCAGGGATGTGTTTGGGGTGGGTCCAGCCCAGCTCTGCCTCCTCCCAAACACTTTTCCCCCTCTCAGGACACCCCTGTGCTCCCGGCAGGGCCGTGCTGAGCAGGACAAGCCCTTGGTCAGGCATCAAAGAGCAGCATGTGAAACCATCTGCTGCTTCGACTCCAGCACCCCGAGAGAAGCTGCTGGATTGGAAAAAGGATATTAATCTGAAAAGCACACAACAAAGCAACTGCGGGGTGTTTCCCCCCCGAGCCAGAGCCAGCGAGGGAAAGCTGATTACCGTGACACACAGGAGCCCTGATCTAATATTCCACTTCAAGATTTGCAAATAATGTGCCCATTAACATTCATTAGCTCTTTAAATAATACCTGCCAGACCTTCCAGGCAAGGAGGAAAGGCCCCTTCGCCCAGGAATCAATCACCTAACAGCCTCTAATTGTGCGTTTTCCAGGGCTCCGGGAAGTTTCCATGAAAACAAGGCAGGACAGAAGAGCAAAGCTGGAGCTGTCAGTGCTGGGAGCAGAGCTGCGCTCTGCCACCCTCGCTGCTCCCGGGATCTGGGCTAATTAACAGCTCCTCTCCGACAGCTCTGGATGCCAGGGGTGCCCGGGGAGGCTCCCTGCAGGAATGTGTCAAGGCAGCCTCTCACCGCCCGGATCAGCTCCTGTCCTGCAGCCTGCAGGGAGAAGCACCCCAGGAGGTGAGGTTTTGGGAATCCCACTTAATTCCCAGCCAGCCATGGGCAGGTCTGAGGGGTCTCCTGTGGAAGTCACACCCTGGCAGAGGTGGGGAGCTCGAGGTCTGATAGCCAGGCGTGGTCACAGAGCTGTGGTGCTCCTGCAAACCTCACTGCTCTCTTTGTCACCGGGGCTTTCTGCCCTCCTGGCCCTTCAGGAAGGGGAAATCCAGAGGAATCTGGGACAGGGGAATCTGGGACAGGGACCTCACCACTCTCTGGTCATTCTGGGCTTGGATGCCCAAAGCAGCCCCCTTGATAAATCCAATTTTCCAGCTTGCACTGAAAACTGCCCCAGCTGAGTCTCTGTGCTCAGACCGTGCCAGGGGACCTTGTCCTGTCACCCCTGTGGCCCCGTGCCAGGCACACCGAGGGCTGGGAGGCTCCTCCAGCAGGAGCACAGAGAGGAGAGGCCACAGGGCTGCTTTCATCCTTGTGGAGATCATTCCCAAACCTGAATCACTGGGCCAGGTCCTTGCAGGATTGGGAATTTTGGGAATTCTGGACTGAAGAGCCCTTGGGGCCCTCAGGCAGGTCACCCGTGAGCAGGCAGCTTCCTGTGGAGGCTGCTGGGGTGGAGAAGCAGTGCCCTTGTCACCTTCTGTCACCTGATGTCCCCTGGGTCACCCACAGCCACCAGCAGGACCTGGCTCCAGACCCAGCCTTGCTCTGAGCTCTGCTGAGCTCTTTGGGCACCCTGAATCTAAAAAACCCCCAACCTGCCACGGAGACAACCCTGGGCATGATCAAAGGCTGGCCTGACCCCCGTGAGCTGTTCCACCAGAGCAGGGACAGCGTTGTCACCACCCAGCCCCAGCTCCGAGCCACTCTGGAGCACTCAGGAGAACTCTTAGGCCCTGCAAAGCTCCAATCAATCATCCACACCAGCACTCTGCATTTTCCTGGGGTGTTTTAGTGCTTCTTACAGCAGTACAGCACCAGAGAAGTGCTCAAGGCCACGAGCAAGCCCGGGGGCATCGGGGGGTCTGTGGCATCTCCTCGTGTTCCTCAGGAGATGGCTCTGCCTGCCACAGATGTTCCAGTCAGAGGGAAAACAGCTTGGGAAAGGCTGATTTTCCCGGAGAAGAGCTGTGCAGCTCTTCAGAGCTGCGTTTAATCAGCCCCAAATGAGTTTGAGGCTGTTAAGAGACAACCCCGAGTGGCTCGGGTGGTCGGAGCGGGCAGGTCAAGGAGGGGCAGCAGGAGGGTGGGGACAGCCAAGGGGCTGCAGCTCGGCAGGATTAGTGAGAACTCTGCTCCAAACAAGATATTCCGGAGCCAAGAGAGGGCTGGAGAAATCCCTTCAAAGTGTGAAGGTGAAATACAAAGGGAGAGGGGGACAAACCCTTTTTTAATGTGCACATGAGCACAGAGCAACGGGGAGGTGCTGGGGGGAGGAAATAGCTGGGTGTCAGTGCCTCTCTCTGTAGATATTGCAAAGAAATGCAGGAGCAGGAGGAGTTTCTGAGGGTGTTTAAAGGGCAGTGATCTGGTGAAGAGGAGAAATGCAGAATTAATGTTCTCGCTTGGATTTCTCCACAAATTTCCCACACAGGGTTGCTCCACGCCTCTGAGAGGAATTAAAGGGAATTTCCAGGGGCAGAGTGGAGCAGTGGTTGTCACCATCACACTTGGATATGCAAAACCCACGGTGGCCACTGCTGCTGACGGAGAAAAGAGGTGATTTTTAGGCTGGTCTTTCCTCAGTCCCAGTGTCAGGTCTGCCCTCTTGGAGCCAAGGTCCCCCCAGCTCCCAGGGTGACAATTCCCACCCCAGACCTGCTCTCCGTTATTGCTGAGCTCCCACTAATCCTCCCTGTTATCTCTCAGCAGCTCCCATCTCATTTATCCCGCCAGCTTCCCCAAACTTCTTTAATCTCAAACTCCTGTAAACTTGAGAAAAAATCCGATTTATGTTATGTGCTCCCCATTCCCTCCTCCCGCACCTGTGTGAACATGGATAAAATCACTATTTAATAGTGCTGGTCAAGCCTGGCTGCTCCTTCCCGAGCCTCCCGCCAGCCCCTTTGGATCAGCTGGGAAAAGTTGGTGTGAAAGTTGTTCTGGAGGAGAGGAGGGAAGGAAGGGAAAGCCTGGATCAGCCTGAGGGCAGCCTTGTACCTGGAGCTGCTGCAGGGGAGCAAACAGGGAGATGGGATCCCCCCAGTAAAATCTTGAGATCTCCATCCCAGGAGTCCCCCACATCCCAAAGGCACTGGGAGACAACCCAGCCCTTTCTGAGAGCTCTGAGAGGGGTCGGGGGTTCCTTTTTCAGGAGACAAGGAAATGCCATCCCACGGGAGCTGCTGCCCGCCAGGATCCCTCACCCACCTGCTCCAGGGCTGGCGAGGAGCAGACCCTGGCCAAAGCCAGCCCTGGGGTGCCTCTCCAGAGTGGGAAAAGCTCCGCCTGGCTGGGTTGCAGCAAGGTTAAATTTATCCCAGAACAAGCACTCGAGCAGTTCCCAGCTCCTTTTCCCCACAGGTTTGGTTTGTTCCCTGTTCCTTCTGCAGTACCTTGACTCACCAGCCTCTAATTATTGCCTGCAGTTATAAACATGCACTTCTCCCTGGAAAAAGTCCATTATTTCTCCATCAAACGGAGGGCAGCGTGCAGATGCCTGGCTAACGTGAACCCTTGCAATGTGTTATTAAAACAATCTCCCCTCCCCTGCTCGGAGGGAGCTGCAAACGGGGCCGTCTGCGCCAATTTCGGCGAGTTTTGTAATCCCAGCCCCGGCTCTGAGGAGCGCCAGGCTCTGTAATTTTCCAGCACTAAAATCAGGGAGCCGGGGACAATTCCGGAGCGGAGTTAATCCCTCTTGCAGCCGTTTGGAGCAGGAGGGGAAGAGCGGAGGCATCAGGGAGCCCTTGCAGATTTCACAATTATCTCCAATCGCTGGCGCTCGGTCCCCGTGGAGCATCAGCGAACTCGAAGCCCAAAGGCAGAAGAACTTCAGACAAAAAGCAGCTCCCACCGTGTCCTCACACCTTTCAAACATCAGAACCTGTCACATTTCAAAGCTGCGACGATGACTGGATTAAACCACCTGCAACAAATCATCCCGATGTGATTTCAGTATTTAAAAAAAAGAAAAAAAAATCTTTGTGTCATTGTTGGCCACGAATAAAAAGTTACGGGAGGAAAGGTTATTTTGAAAGCAAAATTATCGTCGTGGCTTTCCTTGATTAAATCCTTGCAGCGTTTGAGGAGACCTGCTCCAATTTAAAGCTTAATTTTTGACAAAATAGCACTTTGATAGGGAAAAAAAATCTTCTAAAAAGGAGCTGGCTCTGATGTCGGAGAACCCATAAAAGTGCAGGAAAATAAAGTGCTGGTATTCATTTTAATATATAACCTATTAAAGGGAAGCAATAAAACGTTAAACAGAAATAAAATATTATATGATTATTATTATTAGCATAAGGAAGAACATCCAAAGCAGTGCTGGATATTCAGGAAAAGGCAATCCCAGACGGATTTTTGTTGGGTTCCATGGGCAGGGACACCTTCCACTGTCCCAGGTTGCTCCAAGCTCTTCAACAAATCAAATTCCACCCCAACCCACCCTTCCCAACCATGTAACCCTGGGGGGGTTCTGCGTGCAGGTGACACCAAACCCCCCAGGGAAGGGCCCCTTGCAGCCACCCCGAGCTCATCCTGGGGAAGTTCTGGAGCTGCCATCGACCCTTGGGACACCCAGAGGTGTTTTCTGCTCCAGGAGGAGCAGAGCCACCAGGCCTGGGATCAGCACGAGGGTGAGACAGATCCCAGGGATTTCACGGCTCTGTTATTGGTGATCCTTTTCCATATCAATTCCTGGCCCTGCCATGATTGTAACTGGGCTAATAACAGTTTGTGACACTTGGTTAGACTCTTAGGGCTGCAATCAGAGCAGCAGTAAATCCCTGCTCCACAGGAACGTTCCCATTCCAGCCCTAATAACGCTTTGGGTCTGACAGGCAGGGGGAAGGGGCAGCCACAGCTCCTGGCTCCCTGCAAACAGGGAGAAAGAAAATCCCCAGGGACCTTGTTATGGCTTTGAAATGGAGAATCCAGGCCAGGACAGAGTGTGACCACGGCAGGGGAGGGTGGCTGAGGACAGCACGAGGTGGCCTCCAGTCAGGAGGGCATGGAGGCCGCCCCTCCCGCCCATCATTACTGGCCAGAGCCTCAATTAGCAGCCATTCCAGCACAACTTCCAGCTGCACAATTAATTAGAGGTCAGAGGCGGCTGGAGCTGCCTCACCCAAACTGAGGACGCCCCTCCTTTTGTATTCCCAGAGCAGCCAAAACACAGCACGGGCTTTATTCCCTGCCGGGGAAGGAGCAGGAGGTGGCTCCAGGTGGGCACCTCCTCATTGTCACCCCTGTGATCAGCGAGTGCCAGGAGCCACGGGCACTGCCCAGAAGGGGCTGACTGCACCCAGGTCCCTTGTCCTGCTCTCCTCTCCCTGGAGCACCAAAAGTCCCAGGAAAAGCTGGGGGAGCTGCCTCAATCCGCCTTGAATCCCATCCACCAGCAGCATCCCACCAACTTCCCTGTGACGGGTGTTTTACCCCCACACAGTTCGTAGAGTGTTTTATGGCTGTTTCTTGATCTTGAAAGGTCCCAAGCCCGAGCCAAGAGAGATCGGACACTCCTGCGGGTTCGTGTTCAGGTTGTTTATTGTTTCTTATCTCTCAGTGTCTGGAGCANGACGCTCAGAGGAATATTCTGGGCTGCGACACTTCCCCTGCACTCCTGTTTGGGGAGCGGCCTCGGAAGATGTGGAGCGACAACAACGCCACTTTCAGATCCCCTGGAGAGAAAATCCTTGAACTCCCTCCTGGTTTATCTTGGGAAAGCAGGCCCTGCGAGCACAGCCGGAGCTGGAGCTGTCCCTGCCCTGCTGGTTCTGGGTGATAAGCCCCACACGGAGCCTGAGCGTTGTTTCTTGTTCACCCAAGTGACAAGAGGCCTCATTGTGGCCAGATTCTCCTCTGGAAGCTCCCACCTGAGTGATTTCCACCTGAGTGAAAGGCTGGTGAGGGGCTTTGGGGTTTGGCGCTGTGCTGGATTCACAAGGAGAGGAGCGATTCCGAGCTGGGGAACAGCCTGGAAGGGACCCCATCCTCAGTTTTCCTGGATTTCCCTGTTCGTGGCTGTTCAGCACTCCTGTGCTCAGTGACAAAGCCCTGCTGGCACACAAAGCCACAGCCTGGGGACACGGAGGTGGTGCTGTGCCACCACAGCCTGGACAGGAGATCCTGGTTATCCCACAAGGATCCCACACCAGGAAAAAAGCCCTGCAGAGAGGCAAATCTTCAGTCCTGGGTGTAGGGGCTTTGTTAGGCACAGCCTGGGAGCTTGCTGGTAAAAATCTCACCCAGGAATGAGGAACTGCCTGCAGCAGAGGGTGGGATTCGCCCTGTGCCCCCCTAAGTGTCCTCAGGGATATTTCAGGGAGTGTGGAGTGAAGAGAGGGGGGATTCTCCAGCCCCGTGGGTCTGGGATGGGGCCTCCCCTGAGGTGTGTTCTGCAGGACTTGCAGGCTTGGAGAGCTCTGGGATGGCAGCCCCGGGTCCTCAGTGCTGCTCCCACTCCCAGGGCCAGGGATGTGGGGCAGGGCAGGCACAGCTGGAATCCTGCAGCCAGGAATAAACCCGAGGGATCTGAGCCCTCCCTCCAGCACTGCAGGTGCAGCTCAGCCTGCCCGTGGGGCTGTAGGATAACGTGGATGAAGCGATTTAATCCCTCATATCCGTGTTTTAAAAGTTCCCATTTCACATGTTCCAAGCATGTTTGGGTGGCCTGTGTTTCACTCCTTTTTTTCTTGGTTAATTCTATTTTGCCTAATAAAGTGCTTTCATTTGCTCTCATTTCCATATTGTACTGTAGCTAAAGAACAGAGATAAAGAGAGCTACAAGAAACCTGGAATAGATAATTGGTTAATTAAAACAACTTCCCTGGTATGTGGTTTATAACATATTGTTCTCACGGAAGCAACAATCTGGTGAACTGCTCCGGATAGGTAATTCCAACTTCCAGCTGCCTTTAATGAGTGCATCCTATAAAAGGGCTTGGAATTATGAAATCTGGATAACCAGGCTCCCTTTCCCACGCAGATTTGAGTGGCTTTGTATTAAATCCTTACCCAGTTTTCTCTCCCCATCCACTAAAGACAATTTATAGTTGTCATGGGAATTTACCCACGGCGCACCCACCCACCCTCTGCTGTCACCAGGAGCTGTGGGAAGCACCTCGTGTGGAAAAGACACATTCCCAGCTGTCTGCCTTTCCTCAGAGAAGTCTGGATGGAGTGGGATACCGTGGAGTGAGGGCAAATCACTGCTGCAGGCAGAAGGAGCTGGAGAGGACAGGATGGGTGGGATCAAGGTTGGAATGCCGGGGCTGGGAACCTGCAAATCCCACAGCGAGATCCCACAGCGAGGGACAGGGATCAAGGAGCCAGACCTGGGACAAAGTGGCTGCTGCAGTCCCAAAATCCATTAATCACTTGACTAAACCAAGTCTGGAATCAAGGATCTGCCTGCAAGGACACCGTGGGCATGGGAAGAGCTGTTAATAACCCTTTGAAACATTCCCTTCTGTCCAATCTGCTCCCTGGCGTGTTTTCCATCTAATATTTAGGGTGAGTCTTCTTTTCAGTGCGGGGGAGGTCTGGGCAGATCCATCTCAAAGCCCTGGCCAGCTCTGGATCTGTGTCCCAGCAGCCTGGAGCAGGCAGAGGTGCCCCTGTGGGTCACTCGTTTTGCCTTTGGGTCACTCTTCTAAACCTCTGTGACCTCCCAAAAAAATTGTTCTGCCAGCTGCTGGAACATCCCTCTCCCTCCCCACAGAAATGCAGCTCTGTTTGAGCTGGAGATGAGGGCACTGAAATGCAGCTTCCTGATGTGTCCTTGTGGCCTGTGAATCCTCAGAACAGCCCTCCAGACACCTGGATCCCTGCAGGAATGTCCTGAATTTCAACTGGAGCAATGGGAGAACGGGTGAGATGCACTCCTGCACCCGGGGAGCCCCCGGGAATCAGGCAGGGAGCAAAACAGGACCAAAAACTCCCCTCAAAACGACCAGAAAAAAAAAAAAAAATAAAAAAGACAAATAACAAAGGGCTCTGGTTTATCCCTCAGTTCCAGGTGATTTAAGTAATTGGAAAATCATAGTTGTGAAACAACTCTTTGCAGAGCATCATAATCAGCGGCACAGCCCAGCGGGGCCTCAGCGCAGCAGAGTGCTTTAAAGACCCCCTGAGCAAGGTGATTTTTGGGGAGCTCTGCTGTGTGCAGGTGGCATCCCTGGGAACAGCAGCTCCTCGGCAAAAATACCCAGTCTGCAGGACCAGAAGGATGCAGAGATTTGGGGAATGCTTGGGAGGTTTTTGCCAGCTTGCTGGCGGCCCCCGTCCTGCCGAGGTCCTGCTGCTGCAGGAACACAAACTGCAAATTATCTGTGACATTTCCACGGCGCAAAGAAAACTGTGAGCACGCAGCTGCTCATCCCCTCCACTCCGGGAGCTTCGGGAGAGGGCTGTGGGCTCGGGGGAGGGAGCTGGCTGCTCTCAGCTGAGCCAGGCTCCAGTGCCACCTCCGCCAGGGCCCTGTGTCCCCGAGTGAGGCATTCGGATCACGCAAAGCCCCCTCCACGTTATTAATTTTGACTCAGTGCTCTGAGTTCTGCTCTGAGCAATCCATAATCTCCAACCAAATAATCATAAAGGCCCTGCTGGCCTTGAAACATATGTCTCTGACAAGAGCAATAAACCTATTTATTGCTATTGTGGCCACTGCAGAAGAGCTCGTGCGATGTGAGGAAAGGAAGGGGAGCCAGGCCCAGCATTTGTTGAATAAAAATATTACTCTTAAGATCTACTGATCATGTACGTGGGCATTTAAATATCAGAGATAGTTACTGCTGTGAAGGCTGAGAGAGGGGGGAAAAAAGACATAAAATGAGATTAAGACAGAAGGAGAGGAGCTGCTGCCATAAAAGTAACTCAATAAACCAGGCGCTGAGCTCGAGCCTGCACATCCACCAGCATCCCACGGCCATAAACCCAGGGATACAGAAGGATCAGGTCACAAAAGCTCCAGGAAGGAGAAAATGTTTGTTTAGCAGCCACAGGTTTGGCCGAAACGCCCCAGCCAGTGGAGCAGGGCACCAATTTGAGAGCTTTAGGAGCAGCTTGGGTCTGTCTGTGGTGCTCAGCGGAGCAGAGCAGGCGCTGCCCCAGAGGTTCTGAAGCAATAAATGGATTGGAGCAGTGATGATAACGTGCTTGCAGGAGAAAATTGCCTATATTGAGGCAGTGTCATGCTAGAACTCCCTAACAATAACAGGCAGGCTCAGAAAGAGGCAAAGGAACAGATTGGGGGAGATTTTCTGGCTTTTAAAGGAAATTAAACAAGATAGAAATGCACTGAACGAGAGCTGCACAAAGAGAGGGGAGCAGGATGGGCTCTGCTGGGGTGTCCTGAGATATCTGAGAACACAAATGTGGACAGGACCAAACAAGTTTGATGGCCTGAGCTCCTCTCCACGGCTACATAAAAAAATCAAGAGACTCGTGGAGATGGAGTTCATTCCCCATTGCATATGCAGCAAGAACAGCTGCAATAAAAGGGCTGATGCTCCTTGGCTGGTATTTATTCTTCAAATGTTCCCACTAAAATCCTGGGGACAGCAGCAGCAGAAGTGCAGGAGGACACTCCAGACTTTTATGGGGGAAAAAACAAGTGAAGGGGGGAGCAGAGGAAATGAAAGGATGGCATTGCCCTGGGTAAAAAAAAGTGTAGGATCGATGTCAGGCTGAGATTATTGCAGATTATAACAGCAGTTTTAGGGTTTTATCCCCTTCTTCACATCACCTGTGGAGGTCATAATCTGTCTGCAGCTGGAACAGGCTCCTGGGGACACCTCAAAGCAGTGGATGCTGTGAATATTGGTCAGCTGGGGGTACTCAAATCCCGTATTTCCTCTCAACCCTCACTTGATGGCGAGGATAAACACACTGCCATATAAAAATATTAAACCCTAAAGTCAGGGATAGCTCTGACAGACAGCATAACACCAGACCCTGCCTTAAAAATATCTCTTTACTGGCCAGCAAATAACCTTTATGACAGAGATCATTCCTTTCGCTCACTTCCTTCCATAAAACAAAGTTTATTCTGCCTAAAGCCCTTCCCCTGAGCTTCTCAGGGGTGATAATATCGATGGGATGTGATAAGAGAGGGTCTGGGATGCTCCTATTGCCCCCAGAGGCAGAGAGGGAGCGGAGCTTTCCAAAGGAGGAGCTGGGGAGCCTCTGGCACTGCAGGAATCAGGCACGGAAGGGAGGGTGCAGCACTTTGCCAGCAGTGTTTGGGATGTTAAGAGTGACTCCTCAGCATCAAAGCTGTCCTACTTCCCCAGCCTGATCATATTTGCCAAAGCACAACTCAGGGAACAGGACTCCAGCGCAAATCGCATTCCGCTGGCAGCCTCGGTGATAAATAAATTACATCCCTCTTCTAGAAACAATTTCCCATGATCAATAATGAATAAAAAAAGTCAGGTCCAAAGCAGTGTTGTGACAGCCCCGCACAGAAGTGAGTGGCAGCCACGATTTTGCTTCAGCAGCAAAATCAGGGCCTGATAAAACAGCGCCTTTCCCCAGGACTCCAAAGATGCAGGAAAATAGGGAGGAAAACTCACATTCCACCCACTCCAAAGGGCCTGGAAATGTATTTTGTATAAAAAAAGCCTTCCCCTGCACAGAGCATTGCACAAACAGGGGTGGGTGGGGTAAACTCTGTGTCCTGAGGGCCAGGGCAGCTCCACCTGGGCACGGAAGCTGCTGGGATGAGGATGCAAGGCCAGGAGAATGTTCCCTTCCAATCCCACAGCCCCTGGGAGCAGCCTGAGCTCAGTATGAGCAAAGTGTGGCACTGCTGCCCACAGCACGAAGAATTTGGGGCTGGGAAAAGATATGGGATGTCCTGGTACCCTGGGCTTTCACCACTTCAGCCCCTCCTGCCGTGCAGCCCCCATTCCCCTCTGCAGTTTGGGGACATTCCCAGCTTTAATTGTTGTTTGATAAAGGTGTTTTCAACTTGCAGCTCCCACACATCGACATCTCAACTCCTCCACCCGTCCTGAGAGGTCCCAGTCCAGCAATCCATAATGTTTGTTGCCCAGAAGAGGTGAGGAGATGGGGTGTGATGGGAAATAGGAGTCCAAAAACTTCTGTGGAACACGTGGGGTAAAAGGGTTGTGGCATGGGGAGGAATTGCTCCAGTTTACGTCTGGATAACCTCTAAATAAATTCTTCAGGGATCAAAACAGATCGTGGAATCCCAGACTGGGTTGGGTTGGAAGGGAAAACTCAAAGCTCATCCCATCCCACCCCTGCCATGGCAGGGACACCTCCCACTGTCCCAGGCTGCTCCCAGCCCCAGTGTCCAGCCTGGTCTTGGGCACTGCCAGGGATCCAGGGGCAGCCACAGCTGCTCTGGGCACCCTGTGCCAGGGCCTGCCCACCCTCCCAGGGAACAATTCCTTCCCAATATCCCATCCATCCCTGCCCTCTGGCAGTGGAAGCCATTCCCTGTGTCCTGTCCCTCCATCCCCTGGAAATCATCTCTCTCCATGTTTCCTGCAGCTCCTCCAGGCCCTGCAAGGCCACACTGAGGTCCCCCCAGAGCTTCTCCTCTCCAGGTGAACAATCCCAGCTCTCCCAGCCTCTCCTCCCAGCAGAGCTGCTCCATCCCTCTGCTCACCCT
>VYXC01011536.1:176-13183 GCA_013397175.1 Platysteira castanea
CGTTGTTGGGGCTGCGAGTCCCCGCGCCTTGTAGGGTGCCCCACGGAGCCGCCTGGGGCGGGCGGGGGTCTCCCCGGGGAGCTCCGAGTGCGGGAGCTGCGATGAAGGCTCCCCACAGGGTGGAACTTCTCCTCCGGCCTGTGTGGGGTGATCCCTGTGACCCTTCCAGCTCCGAACCCCTGTTCTCCCGAAACCCCCAAACTGCGGGATCTAAGTGAGGGCGGACCCGTGCTATCCCTCAGGATCTTGCCATGGATCAGGTGCTACTCGGGCCCCTGCCCATGGGTCAGGTCTTGCTCGGGTCCTGCCATGCCCTGGAATAAAGATGCTGATAACACGTGGGGGTTTTTGTACTGAAACTCCACTTGGGAGGAACCAGCGCTGCCACAGCTCCATCCCCCATGGGTTACCGCTGTTTAATATTCCTCCTTTCCCCAAACCATTCCTATATAAGGGGCAGGAAAGTGTCAGGAATGTGGTTTCAGACGGGTGCCCTGTGGCTTGGCCGTTTTGCTGTTGGGATATTTTAAAAGTGTCTCTGCTGTGCAAAAGGGCCGGAATGCCTTTGAGGCATGCCTGTCACAGGTGATGGATCTGTCGCCTCCACCTCGTTCCTCGTTCTCTAAAAGACTTCTAAAAGATCATCCCCGCAACCCCTCACTGGCTTTGAGAGCACAGGTTTGCAAGGGGAGGAAGAAGGTGACGCATAAAAAGCAAATCTCATTTTAGGAAGCTCACTTTAAACCCAAAGCAGATTTACTTTCAGGTCCTGTAGTCCCTCTGCAAAGCCGCCACTGGGATTCTATTTGGTTGTCCTGTACCCACTAAACTGGGAATACCCTACATTTTTTCATGGTCCATGCCACTCTTCCTGGTTTAACAGTAGCAAGTCAGGTATATTTTTTTGTTTTTATGTAACACTTTCCTGGGCCAGGCCACTTTAAAAAGATCCGGCTGATAGTTTGGCTATAGAAACAGCTACTTAAATGTTCCTGCAAGCCAGGTCTGCCCTCAGTCCTCTGCGCGTCACTGCTGTGTCAAGACCCTGCTCAGCCAACACAGTTGCTTCAGGAATCTTGTCACCCTGTGCACACTGCCACCATTTGTCCACTGACAAAACAGTTGCTCCATCCCCTCGCCAGACCGCCTGGAGCCTTCACAGGAGTTCCTTTTCCAGCCATTTTTCCCTTCATGGTCAGAACCACGTGGACATCGCGCTTGAGAGCAGAGAGGGAACTTGGACACCAAGCAGAAAGGGTGGGAGTGGAACTGAGCTGTGCTAATCCAGAGCACTCAGATGGGTACATCACGGCTCAGTGTTAATGGGAATGATTTATTTAAACAAGATTAGGGAAAAAACTCCCCAACCAACTCTTAGTTTGTCTCATTCACAAGAGCCTCTTTCTCTGTTTCCGCTCCTGTGCTGTGTAACAACACCTCTCATACAGTTCCTGTGGCCAGGTTGGCTGCTTCTACCACAGCTCTCATTATCCCTGACACATTCATTAGTGACACATTCACTAAACAGTGCTTAAAATTAACTGGTACCCATGCCCAGACCTGCCTCTTCTTCAAATTTGATTCTCTCTGCAACCCCTTTGTTCTCCTTCTGCCTCGCCTGCACTTCTTTGGATAGGATTTCTTCTGAGAATGTACAGATTAAATTAAAACTAATTCAGTTTCTGTTTAATCTCTCCTCTCAGTGATCTTCAAAGCCTTTCTTGATGCTTTTCCCGACTTGAATTTTCTTTTCTCCTCCTTCTTCCCTTTGCTTTTTCTTCCGTTCCTGGCTGCCACTTTCTATTCCTGAGCTCCCCCCTCACGCACAACAGGTGTGGAAATTCCTCATCTACTGTTTCCCCATCAGCCCAGTAATCCCGTATTTTGGTTGCCTTTGTAATTAAAGTTACTCCATCTTTTATTCTCCTCAGCCTCTTACTCTTTTTGTGATTTCAGTAGATGTTTTAACTCCCTCATCTTAAAGCTTGTGACCAGGATGAAGAAAGTCTGGTTCTCCACACATCTGTGCCTTGTCATTTGTTAACTTTAGGGTGTAAGGTGAAAGTTTGAACTTAAATCTCTTCCAAAGTTATGATTTATTTAAGGTTTCTCTTTAGTCAGTGGATGCTGTTGCCCAAAACTTCCCACTGCAGTTTGTCTGTGATTCGGGGAGAATGTGATACATCCTCCCTGCTCCACAACTTATTTTCGTGAAAGTCACGGAGCTAAATAATTTTGTCAGCTTTAATCCTGTCTGGAGTAAGCCACTAGATTCAAACATTATTAAACGACATGGATACACCCTCAGATATACCTCTACCTACATGACATGACCGTATAAGAAAAC
The DNA here is from genome assembly GCA_013397175.1 of Platysteira castanea. Taxonomy (NCBI): domain Eukaryota; kingdom Metazoa; phylum Chordata; class Aves; order Passeriformes; genus Platysteira; species Platysteira castanea. Next base: position 2,524 of record VYXC01011536.1, read on the forward strand.
TCATTCCCACAAGAAAGTAAGCTAAAAATCACTCTTGATCAAACTTGTGACTTCCAGCTCACTGAAAGCTCTGATCCCACTCACTGTCAAGAGGTCCTTTCCTTTCAATTTGTCTTCAGTCACCTCTGATACAGCTTCTGCAGGCTTAATTTTAAAAACTTCAGCTTAATTTTTAAAATATCACAGCTGAAATGGCTCCAGGAGATGAAGATTTAAGAAAAGCCCTAAAAATTACAGGACCCTTGAGAGAAGCCGGCAACTTGAAAAACAGGAGCAGCAGGGGAAAAGAATGAAGAAGTAACTGAGATGAGTGATCCAAAGGCAAACAAGAAAAAATCCCAGCAAAATGAAACAGAAAGAGGAAGGACAGGTGCCTTTTCTTTCTGTTTCGTTTTGTCCAAACAAAGTGTGTTGTCCCTCATCAGCTCTGCAAAAGAACAGGGATCCAATCCATAGGATGGAAGACAGAACTCCTGAGGAAAATTCTCCACACTACAAATCTTAAAAGGATTATTACACAGCTGATGAGGTTTTATGCTGTGAGCTCCCATTGGTATGGGTGCGCTCACTTCGATGCAGTGGCAAGAGGGCTGCTTTTCTTTCTAAAAAAGGAAAAGCCACGTGGCAGGGTGAGTGAAATGCCATTTTAATATTTTGTAATCGCAAATTACAAGTACTTAAAAATGGGGTTTGACAATATTCAGGCAAATAATAGAACACTCAGATTCTCTAACTTCTGCTACCTTCTTCACATTGTGTGTATTGAATGCACTTATTAAGTATAGCTCATTCCTTAAAGCATGCCCAGCTCAGTTTGTGGGGTCAGCACCTTACTTGACTACTCAGAACAGTCCCTAATATATAAGAGCCCTCCTCACAGATGGCACAAATAATTGCACACACTAAACTATTAAGGTCCTGCCTCATCAAATGAGACAAGCACTTTCCTGAATCTCTTCTCTGGAATACACTTGCAGTATCAATTTAGGCACAGTAGGATTGTGTAAGTGTATTGGAGGGCAAAACTCTGTCCTATAGCTGCTAGAGGAACTAGGCTTACTCTGACATCCTTCAGCAATTACCACGTTATGAATATTACAACTGTGTGCAAAACGTAACATTCATCTGCATTTAACCTGTTTAGATCACTTCTTGTGCCTCTCGACTGTGTACGTGGCAACTCTTTCATAATTAAGATTTCAAAGGCAACATTTACATAGAGGTGAAGGGATGGGCTTCCATGCAGGTGGCATTAATCTGTACTCATAACTTGTGGAATAAAGCCTGTAATTGCAGTGATAAGACTGGAATAATCTAAAGAGAACAGGGTTTCCCCCCAGATTTCCATAAAAATCAGGTGACTTTTTAAGTGTTGCTCTCCTGACAATGGGAAGCCTCTGCAGAAAACCAGTTTCTCCTTTCGTCACTCCAAGGGAATAAAAAGGATGTAGGAAGATGTGTTGACAACTGAGATGTCCTCTGGCTGTTTGGAGAGCATTCCAAGGAGCAGCCTTGGTGTGCCCTGTTTGCAGGCACAGCACATTCACATCTGCAGCCACAACTTTATGTGGTATAGGAGGAGCCTGGAAAAAAACGTGTGATTTACTTTACAGCTTTTAAGATCTTAAAGCCGAAATTAATGAGTTAACTCAGTCTAAATAAATGCTAAGCTTTGCTTGAACTAGATCATGGAGATCTGCGTAACTCGGCTGGGAACACTCCCTCTGGAGAAATTAAGAGCTCGTGTCCCACAGCAGGACTTGGGCTCAGACCAAGAGCTGGCACTGCAGTGCAGCACTATTGCAAGGAGTTTCTGTGCAGGGATCAGGATGCCATCCTTTGAATCAGCTGTTATTGGCTTATGTTTTTCCACCCTCTCTGTTCAGTCGAAAAAAGCAACCTACTTAAAGCCTCCTTAAACAAAAGGACAAATTAGAAATGTCTTATTCAGTATTTCTCCTCATGTTAAATTGAATTTGAATTTTCCAGAGCTGTACATTAGCTGAATCACTGGCTGCACACTACTCACTCCATCTGTTTATATGGTTGAGTCACCACATTACCAATATTTTAACACGTTACTTGGAAAGAATTTTGGGCGATCTGGAGGACAAACCCCCAGAGCTCTGTAAGATAATGTTCTCTTCTCTGTGTTCTGTAGCACCATACTCTACTCATTGCTCTCTTTCTGCTACCAGAAAGACGTTAATTGGAACAAACTGCTATTTTAGGAATAAAAGCACAGCTTCCACCTAAAAGCTGGAGATCGAGCTGTGGTGTAGAAATCCACTGTCACCTCCCTACGTGCCATGCCTTGCCCTGGGAACTGCACGAGGAGTTCCATGGTGATGAAGCAAACATCTTTCACAACCCAACCTATATTTTTTCCACTTGAGATACAACAACATATACAGGTTACCTTCTGAGGGCAAACTGTCTGCTTTTAAAGGTGCCAAAAGCTGAGAGTATCTTACTGTTCAAAGTTTCTTCAAAAATGTGCTACAGGTAAAAAGAAATTTTTTGTTTACCTCTGTGTAGAAGGTGGGAAGGGTGGAAGGGGGCAAAAAACAGGGTTGAAAAACAGTGTCAGAAGGACAGAGATGGAATTGCTGATACACATTTTATGAAAAACATAAAAAGAGAATATTTTGTATGAATCTCACCATGGAGGACTATGAATGCATTCATGTTATTCTGGGGGTTGAGAAGCAGAAAGTGAAACAAACTGAAATAAAAGAAAACCAGTGAGACTAGTTTTGCTTTTCAGACCAGGGGTTAGATCCAACTCTCGCAGAAGTTAGAGGAACAATTCCCACCGGCTTGAGCGGGGTTTGAATTCAGCAAAGCGAAATGCAGAAAAAATAACCAGGAAGCACTAATGAAAGGTTCTCAAACACTGGTCTACAGAGCACTTTCTTCAGTCCGTAGAGACCTGACTTCTCTCTCCATTACTCATTTACTTCCAGCTGCTTTTATGGGTTTCTGCATTTTGGAGCCCTGAAGGACTGAGAGGTGTTGGTAACCAGGAATGAGAATGGCTGGCCAGCAGAGCCGGTGCTTTTGGAGATGGAAGAGGAAAGAATTCAACTGCTGAGCAAATAGGGAAGGAATAAAGAAGGGACTATCTGAAGGAGCAGAAGGCCATTAAGCTGAGAGGATTAGGTGGTCTTCAGTGAGGATTAGGTGCTTTGCTGCCTAATGCAACTGTCTCGCCAGGCACCTGAGCTCCCAGCACAAAGCAAAAGCGAAGCTGAGCCCCACACAGACGTCTGCACGGAGCTAAAAGCAAATAGGAAATGCCAAGGGCAGAAGCCTTCCACAAACATTCCCTTTCTCGTCTCTGCCAAGGTGGGATTTGTGAAACTACCACACACTCCCCACGCCTGGGATGAAGGTAGCCAAGCCCGACTCCGATGGTCCACACTGCAGCACTTGCACCACCTCCTCCAGGCCCGCATCCACACTGACATCCCGGAGCTGACACACATTCCTACCACCCCATCTGCCTGAAGCCTGGATCTTTGGAGCAGCCAGGCCTCTGGACCAGGCTCTGGATCAGCTGATGGGTTCTGTTTGGGGCAGCATTCCCATTAATGTTTTCAGGCTCCTCTTCCCCAACACGAGGGGCTGCTGTTGTCTGAGTACAAGGACACCACATCCATTTAGGCTGGAAAAGACCTCCAAGATCATCAAGTTCCACCTTTACAGATCTCCACCTTGTCAACCAGAGCAAAGCACTGAGTGCCACGTCCAGAGGTTTCTTGAACACCTCCAGGGATGGAGACTCCACACCTCCCTGAGCAACCCCTTGCAGTGCTTGACATCCCTTTGCATGAAGAAATTCTTCCTGATGTCCAACCTGAACCTTGCCTGGTACGGCTTGCCCCTTTCTCAATCAGAAGTTACATTCAGACCATCATATTCAATTGCCACTGGCAGACTTCTCCTCTATTAATTCCTTTATTCTCATTTTTGAACAGATTGAAATTCTATAATGTCCTTTTGCCTGCCAATAAATCTCTCCTGGAGTCAGATTACCCAAGTCAGCCTTTCCTCACAAGAAAGAGGAGAGACAAGAGACTTTCTAGACAATTTTTCTGAGATTGACTGATAAGAAAATGTTCTAGGAAAGAAAGGCTGTGCCAACACCTTGCAGAGCAGTAAGGTACAGAGATCCCCGTACTGGCTCTGCATGAACTAGCTTTGGATCTGGAAGGAGCAGAAGAAATACCAGCCTCATGCTGCGCCCGGGTTAGCTGGTGGGCTGGGAGGCAAGCTGGCTTGAGACTGAATGCTCTGCTAGCAAGGCAGTGCAGCTTCTGGGATCCAGGCTTGTACCCCTGCCAAGCTCTGCTTCTTCCTCTGAGGAAGACTGGCCCGTTCAGCCCCGGGCTGGGGCTGGGCAGCACAGAGATGCTTTGTGCATGGCCTTCTCCCAAAGCTCTGCAATGCCTGCAGCTACAGACCCACCTCCCCTGTGGGCCACCAAACCGGGCAGTGACTTCTCAGCTCTCCTCAGTTCACAACATCCTGTTTATTTCCCAGAGCAGGTGCAGATTCACAGGGAGAGAGTTAAGCCTCCTCCCACAGAAGGGGTGCATGAAACCCCACAGAGCACTCAGCCCATTCCATCGCTGTAGGGCCTCGTGGGACAGGGGCTGTGCCCATCCAGCACTGGGATTCTTCCTCACCACACACAATATTTATTCACTGACCAGCACAGGCAACATGGGAACAGTGCTCTGTAGGGGGATGTTTAAGTGTGATATCAGGGAAAAGCTTTTCACTCAGAGAGTGGTTGGGGGCTGGAACAGGCTCCTCTGGGCAGTGGTCACAGCACCACGCCTGGCAGAGCTCAAGAAGCCTTTGAACAATGCTCTCAGGGACATGTGGGGTTCTTGGGATCCCAGCTCACAGCTCCAGGCAACAGCCAATGCAGCCCTGGAGAAGACAGCTGTTAGCAACTCATTCCCTTTTACTCATGTAAGGAATAAGTCACATCAGTAAGATTTTTCTTTTTTAAATCTAGTAAGTGAAGTTCATGTAGACTGCATCTCTTTTCTAATAATCTGTATATTTTCAAAGAAATAAAGAATCCCAGCATGGTGTGGGTTGGAAGGGACCTTAAAGATCCTCTTATTCCACTCCCTTACCATGGGCAGGGACACCTTCCACTATCCCAGGCTGCTCCAAGCCCCATCCAAGCTGGTCTTGAACAGTTCCAGGGATAGGGCAGCCACAGCTTCTCTGGGCAACCTGTGCCAGGGCCTCACCACCCTCACAGCGAAGATCTTCTTCCTAATATCCAATCTAATCCACTCTCTGTCAGTTTGAAGCCGTTCCCCCTTGTCCTGTCACTCCAGGCCCCTGTAAAAAGTCCCTCTCCAGCTCTCTTGCAGTCTCCCTTCAGGTACTGGAAAGCCACAATTAGGTCACCCAGCATATTTTGATAGCTTTACAGTCATAAATACAGCATTGATCAGGGTCAGACAGAACACACTGGAATCAGCTCAGACCTTTCAAAAAGTGCCAGAAACAATACTGTAGCTGTTCATAGAGCAGGGCCAGCACTGCAGTCCATTTCATGACTAAACCTTGCTCTCCATAAGTAGTTTAAAGGCAGCGATGAAATCCGCTCTTCATCGAGAGGTGACTCTTGCTCTGCCCCCTCCCTATTTGAGGGATTTACAGTTCAGCTGCCGCCAGGGTTTGTTTTCCTCAATTCTACTTTCTGACAACTATCACCAAACCCAGTCAAAATTGTGCCCTTGTTTTGTACTGCCTTCTCCAATTCTCTTCTAAAAATGGTCATGCTTTTGCTTTTCCAGTCACACAGGAATCAAAAAGCTGTTTCAAACCCAGCGTGTTTGTCTCAGTACAACATCCCACGTATAAAACATGTGCCTACTTTGCATGTCAATCTTCATTATTTTCTTTACTTCAATCAGACACAGGGAAACAATCACGAGACACTCAGCAGATTTTTTTTCCTCAGTACTTTTTCAGGATGCTGGCATTCCTTTGGCTGCCAAGGAAGATATTCCCTGGCTCCACAGTCTCCATAGGCAGCAAGCAGCCGAGCTCCTATGCTGCATAGTTTGTGCAACAGACTGCTTTTGCATGGTGAGATTCAATCCTGTCTGCTTTTAGGGACATCCTTTCTTTTTGAAAACTTGGGAACAAAGTTTTACACTATCAGAGGTTTGGTGTTTTGTGCTTTTTTCCCCCAATTAGTACAGCACGAGCTGCATGTAGCCAGAATGTGTGGTGACTATAAATTCCAGCTGCTTCCCTGGTAAGTGCAGTGGTAGGACGCTGCTGAGGCAGTTAAACATGGAAAAATGGAAGCTTTCAGAACCTCCATTTCCCTGTCATACCTACAGGCAGCCTTGCCCCTTTCTCATCCTCCTGTTCCGTTTTGTATCACCACTGCCACTGCTGACAGTCCTTTTTTCAATGGGAATATCACAGCTGCAGCCACTGCCAGAATCTCTTGGCAAAGGAGCTGCTCTCTGAGTCAGAGCCTGATGCCATTACAAGGTCTGCAACAGCTGCAGCAGTCAGACATCTGCAAGTCATTTGAACATTTTATGATGAATAAAAACTATCCATTACATAGACCTATACATTATATATTAACCCTAATACTTATTCAGTTACACTAACAATAACCTTTTCCCCCTGCATGCTGTAAACTTCTTTGGCTGCAGCAAATGTTAACAGAGATACTCAGAGCTCCAGTCTGGTGGAGCAGTCCCTGTGTACATATTACCTAGCTTTTCTACCTATTTAACCATGAAATGCTGGAAAGAAGGAAAGAAAGTGAATGCAAAGCTATAAAAACTCATACCATGCATAAGGAAACCATTTTTATATAATTACATGAGACTGCATACAAACGGAGAGGATCCAAAACAATGAAAAATGCAGAGGAAGAATGAGAACATGGACTCAAAATGTATAGTGAAGAGATCTGATTATGATATGCACAGATCTCAGACACATCCAGATGCCTCCAGCCAGCAACCTGATCCTCAACACCACGGCCAAGCCATGTGAAATCTGAAAAATCAGAATACTGAAGACGGGAGAGCAAGGCTTATGGAAAAAGAAACTGGGGTTGCGAGTAGTTAAAATCCTTTCAAATAATAACGACACTAAAGAAACATAAATGTGGTTTCATGAAGGAAATATATCCACGGCCACAAATTATGAAGTCAGCCCTCCAGGACATTACATTCCTCATGCAACCTGCTGAGCCCGCTCCACATAAATAGGTGTAAAATACACTCACCGGCTGGGTGACTTCAGGGATGGAGCCCCATATGTGACTCCCCACCACTGAGTCCTCTACAGATGTACACTTCACAACACTAAATGCAAACTGGGCAAGACGTACCTCTGCCTGAGTTTCACCATAGGAGTTTTAAAGAGACAAGGCGAAAGTCTGGCATGACAGAAATTACCATAAATTTTCCATGAGATTCATCCAGAGCCAGAATTTTCCTAGCAATCCATATGCATGTCAATATGATTTCATGTTTGTTCATTTGTATCATTTGCAAGCTCTTTGGATTCTCAGAAACACACCCCTACTGCTTCCCATTCACTTTTACTCTGTGGTTCATGTGGCAGCTTGGTGCCCATCATAACACCAGGATTGCTTTGGAAGCAGAATGTCAATTAACTTGCACTTTCACACCAGGTTAAATGTGTGGATTAATAAACTGGAGAACAGTGTAGGTTTAGGTAAGAATCAGCCATTAGAATTGCCTTACAGTTAGAAAAGTGACTTTTAGGAAATGTTTTCTTGACTCGATCTGCTTCCTCTGTGCAGTCAGAGGCCAAACTGTTTATTTTACTGGCAATCCATCTTTATTGCTTGTGTTGGCTTTAATGTTTCCATTCAGACAATCCACACATTAAATATGAGAAAGGCCCTAATATCCTAAAATCCTAATAAGTTTACAAACTATTCATTTAAAGGGGATTCAAAGGGAGTCCAGCAGAGTTCTTTTTTTTTAAGGGCCAGAAAAGCATTACATTTCAAGGATGAAAACCCACTTTGCATCTGACAGACAGGACACTTTACTTAACATGACCAAATCCCCGCCATCAATTTGTGGAGCACCTACCTCCCACAAAATTAAAAAAAAAAAAAAAAGGAAAAAAAATGGAAAATCGTGGCCCTTCTGATGGCAAAGATAACTCACCCAGTGTGACGTGACGCAGTGATGCCTTTCTAAGTCAGCAGCCAGCCAGCTGTCTCCCTGCTGCTGCTCCTGCTTTTCCCATGCTCTGGAGCAGCCAGGCCACTTGCACAGCCGCTGTCAAGTCAAAGGGCAAGAGCAAAGCTTAGAATAAACACGTTGTTTTCACCCGCTCGCTTGAAGTGCTGCCAAATCTCTGAACATTAGCAGACATAAATCGGCGAGGATCACGGAGCCCGAGGCCCGAGCAGCAGCTGGAATCTTGTAGCTGTTACCTGGAATCTTAACGTCCGAAAAAACAGCTTCCCCATTCCTCGAGGCTACGTGGAAAATCTCAGAAAACACAATCATAAAAGTGCAGCCAACACCAAGGAAAAGAACCCCCAATTATTTCTTTCTTCGGTTCTCTTTTTTTACAGTCATCTCAAAATTGCAGCGATGGAAGCAGAGGGGGGAGGAATGGGGTGTCCTTTTGGAGATCTTTAAAGATGCTGGTTTGCCAACACTGTGCAGAAGAAAGAAGCCATTGATTCTAGAGATAAATCCTGGAGTTATTCAGAGGGGAGGAAGGCTATGAAGATAAGCAGCTCTGGGCCCAGCAGTAAAAACCAAACAGCAGGAGTTGAGCAGCTGGAGGAAGGGTAGACTGGTTGATTTTTCTCAGTCCAGTGGTGACCTTCAAGAGGCAGGAGTGGGGCAGAGCAGTGAAGTTCCTTCCCTGAACTCCAAAATTCAACAGCTTTGAAATGGTTCTTCAGCAAGGACTTGAGAGAAAAAGCTCCTTCTCCACATCCAGCCGCCAAGAGAAAAGGAGCTGAAAAACACCGACTTCTTATGGCTAACGGGAGGGTGATATAAAAGATGGAGTCCATTGACTGGTGTCCAGAGACAACAACCTGGTATGAATTCCAGCACCATTCCACTTCCCAGCAGCTGGATTTCTCACCAGGGTGGATTGCTGGTTTTGGACACCTCCCCACTTTTTCCTGTCTGTTAACAGTCTTCCACCAGTAAGTATTTGGAACAGTTGTAAAGCTTTTTTTGTATCTCAACGGCCTTGCCATTGCCTGAATGCAGTTTCAAAATCTCTGGCATTTCTGCCCAGCCTATCTGAAGTGTATTTTTGTCACGCTGTTAATAAGCACTGCATCTCCTGGGATAACCTCAGCTAGCTCAGAGCTCTTAAACAATGTGCACCCCTGAGACAGAAGTTGTAAGAAAAAACTCTTTCCCATTTTTTACTAGTTTTTATTCTGAGTTGCTCGCTAAATAGATGTGATGTACAAAGAGAAAGTTGGGACCACTAACTCCTCATCTATAAAATAAGGATGAGAACCTAAGGAATTATGCAACTTGCCAGGCAGCCAGAGGTCTCACAAACGATCCAGTCCAACACCCGAGTCATAAGGACTATCCTTGCTCTCAGTTCCTACATTTTCTTTCTGTATTCTGAGTTTCTTTCCAGCTCCCCTCACATTTCTCCCAGTCCTCAAACTATAAGATGCAGCTCACTTTTAGGAATACCCCAGGAGAATTTGGGAAGCATCGATACAGTTTAGAATGACCTTCCCTGGCATGATTTTAAACTGAAAAAAAAAAAAGGCACAGGAGATGCCTTTTGGAAAAGGAGTGCCTGGAAATGAGCAGTGGAAGCATGGAGGGGTGGTGCTCTCCAGTCCCTTTCCAAGCCTCTAGGGAAGTGTAATTCTTGCTCCCTTATTTGAGGCACGACATGAGCATTTGTGTAGCACAAGGTGTGTCGTGGTTCGCACGTTCCCTCTCCCCTGCCAGAGAGATGCTGTCACACATTTCAGAACCCAAGTGTACCCTCATGGCCAAATGAATAACGAGAGCACCTCACAGTCATGGACAAATGTGAGACAAAAGCAGAAAATGAAGCAGAAGCTCAACCAACAAAAAAGGAGAAAGCATAAATAATCTACATTAGCTCATTTTTAATATTCCTGCTTTAGGAACTGTCTGTTTGGGAAGGGGCACTGCCATATGAACCACATTTCAGACTGGAGTAACAAAAACAACCCCACTAAGAATTTCAGGCGTTGGTTTTAACTCAGACACATGGCAGGGGCTCTGCGAGTGTTAGAAGTTAAAAGGCATATAGGCTGTATTCTGTGATGCTACAGATTTACAGAAACATGTTCCTGTCTATCTATTTTGCAGTTAAAAGTTTGTAAAGAGGGCAGGAGAGACCAAAATAAATTTTGAGAGTTGACCCACTGAATCCATATAGAGCCAAAGTTTTTGGGGTATTTTATTATAAACACATATACTTAAACTTGTGTCCCTAACTATGCATTAATACAGTCTTTTCTACCCCAAAATTGCCACGTATCCAAGACTTCCAGAGGTGGGTACGAATTTCCAAGAGTAATTGAATGTTTGTAGGCCAAAAAAAAAAAAAAAAAAGGAAAAAAAAAAAAAAAAAAGGA
>VYXC01011536.1:13235-25634 GCA_013397175.1 Platysteira castanea
GGGGGGGAAGGAAAAAGGAGAAAAGAATAAAAGAAAAAAAGAGAAAAAAAGGGGAAAAAAAAGGGAAGCTCGAAAATATTCGTAGATTTTATTAGGAGTGATCCTGAGCTGAACCCTAAGGATAATATCTAAGCACTGAAACTATAGAATCATAGATATGCTAAGAAGTATTTACAGTTCTATTAAACAGAACCACACGAGAGGAGAAGGATGGTTTGGAAACTTGATGGGATATTTTGTTTAAATCTTAAGAGTTTAATATTAGTCAGAGTTTAGAGGAGTTTCTCTAAAAGGATAAAATTAAAATAAACAAGCAAAGCTGCAGCACAAGAACATCCTGGTTATGGAGTCAATCACTTGGGTGTTACAGAAGTCACCTGGTCTGAAGGGGACAATACGGGGGACATTATTGCTACCTTCAACCACCTCCTTGGAGGGGACAGAAAGGACAAAGCCAGGCTTGTCAGAGGTGTGGAGTAAGGATCAGCATCAGGAAACAAAAAATTCCAGTCAGACAACAGGTAAAGCTTTTTTGTTTGTCTTTTAAAACGCAAGGGTGTCCAAATGCTGAAGAAGGTGACCAGAGAGACTGTAGGATCTCCATCCTTGAGTATATTCAGAACTCAACTGCACAAGCTCCAGGGCAACCTGATCTAATTGCGCCTGCTGCAGAGCAGAGGCCTGATCATCTCAGGACTTCCCTTCCAATCTCAGTTTGCACAATTCTGATGTTAGAGTGCTACACAGGATACTGGGAGTGTTTTCTGCTCGCTCACTGCACACCAGCCATTGATGGGACCCACCAGGAACTCAAACTTTGGAACAGACAAGCAGTGCACAGTAATGGCATCTCCTGTGGTGAGAGAAAGGAGCTGGGGCAGGGTTTAGGGCTTACTGGATGTGTTCTGATTGTTTAACATTGGGGATGTACTGTGGAAGATCTGCCAGTGCACTCAGTTAAAAGTCTCATTTCCCAAATTTGAAAGAAAACTTGAGGAGATCCTTATAGATTTCTGTTCTTATCATGACTGGAGGCCACCGCAAGCACCAGAAGGACCAAAAAAGTCTTGAACTTGTAATACCTAAAGCGATCACCACAAGTTCTGTTTGCAGTACCACTTCTGGACCCTGGATTAGTGGGTTTCCAGTGGCCATCCAGAACCTTCTGGGCTCAAAATTACTTTGAAAGATCCAAGTGTGAGAAAATTATGAAAAGCAGTTTTCTTAGCAGTTTGCTACACTTAAAAAAANATTAGTGGGTTTCCAGTGGCCATCCAGAACCTTCTGGGCTCAAAATTACTTAAGGAAAGTGGTTGCTTCATCTTTTCAATGAGAGGTTTCAATGAGAGGTTAGTGAATTCCACTTTCCAGATCTTTTTATACTCCCCCAGTAATGCAATTTGCATTGAAAACCCCACTGCAGTCTATGCTGGGTCTGAACAGCTGGTTTTCACAGTAACTAAGCCGAGACTTAATTTCTGTCACATTTGAGGTTTTCCAGGAGTTATGGTAGTATCCTGGGTTATATGTTCTTCCAAACAAGGTTCCTGACTTATCTGACAAGTGCCCAGCACAGCAAGACAAAGTTACTAATGTTACAAAATTTGAGTATATTGTGTCACATCCTGCTTGAAATTTACATGTTAGCATATGACTCAAACATAGCAACATCTGCTAAGAGCCAAGGACAAAAAAATGAAGCCTTTTTCACGGAAGTCCAGGAAAACACCACAGTGGGAAAAAGTCTTGGTGCCTTCCTTGCATTATCTGCCCTTCCCAGAGCAGAGTGGTTCACTGAGCAGGGCAAACCTAAGCCTGGCACCACAAGAGTTTTGCAGTTGACTTCCAGCTTCATTTGAAAGGTGCAGAAACATCACCAGGAGACACCAAGGCAGAACTACATGGATAGGAAAGGCATCCACCAATTTTTGCTGTGATCATGAAACAAGGGTAGCAAAATGCCCATCCCAGAAGCAGATTAGAACCTCCTTAGTGAGAAATGCAGCTGAGCAGAGGGTGGGAGTTGACTGAAAGCAAGATACATTTCTACCTCAACCCACTCCTGCTGGGCTGATTTCAGCCCCTGTTTAGAACACCAACCCTCCTGAGAAATAAAAAGGGCGCGAGGTGAGCAAGTCTGACTCCCAGCAGCCACCGTGACAGCTACCGTGGGTAGGCTGAGTAAATACACATTTCACTTTTACTGCTTAGAGTCTGACAATTCGCAGCCTCCTTCTGTAATCACAGAGCAGCTCAGAGCACAGTTCAGCACCGCTGCAGCTCTGGGCTGCAGGGCTCAGGTTACTACGTGGACTCTCAGGTAATAACAAACCACAGCGGCTCTACTGGGGCCCTCCTGTGGGCCCTTCATAAAGGAAGACCCTGATTCTTTCATGTTTTTAATGTTAGCAGCAAATTTCTCTCCCTTTTACAAATACAGTGTACACGGTACCACTGGTGTCTCCGAGTGACTTTCTGCTCTTTATTCCTCAGCACATGGATTTATACATTAACAGATTTCTAAATTTCAGTTGGAGTCACTAACATGCTCTTTATTTTTTACAGGACAATAAAATTGCTTGCCAGGGGTTTCTGACTTAAAATTCTACACAGCAAATTGATGTAGGCCTCTTGATCCTTCTTACCACATTTTTGCCAAGTTAGAGTATAAAATATCTGCTCTACTAATTGCACCCAGGGATTCCCATCCAATATCCAGATAGACTCCTAAAGCTGACTATGTTTTCCCTTTGATCTTGCCTGGTCTGTTGCTTGAAAGAATACAGACAGGTGATGGAAAATGCTGGAGTTATTGCAAGAACTGCTTGAAGGCCAATTAACTCCAAAAAAACCCAAAATGAACAAGAAGCCAAAATGGAACTAAACCCACAACAGCTGGCGGCCATCAAGGCGATTTTCCCAGAAGGCAGAAGACTGTTACTAATAGGATGGAAATACAAAATTTACTGAGACCAACTGTAACTGCTGATAACGTGTATTGAGAAGTGCCTCATGGCTCACATTTTCTGCAGAGCAAGACTGAGGCTGGACAGCAATTTTAACTTTTAGTGGGGGGAAAAAAGAAGTGGGAAATGAAACATACTCCCAGAAATTAGTACCAGGAGCTGGTTTTACCCTTATGATATTTTCATCACATTTAAAAATAACATTCCAGTGTTTCTATCCATAGAAACAGGTTTTTCGCCTCAGAGTTTAATCAACACAGTAAAGTCCATTAGGAAGTGCCCACTGAGATTCTCTTACATTTTAAATTATTTCAATTACTGCAGAACCTGGATGCTGGAGCCCCCAACAGATGATTAAATAAAGTTGTATGTTCTGTTCTCCCTTTACAAGAGCAGAGGTTTTGAGATGTTTCAATCACATTACATAAACCTGCATTCCTCCACTAACACAAAACATTCACTCTTGCCACAGGAGACAAATACTTCTTGTGCTGCTCCCAGCAAATGACTTTAATCCCAAATCCAGAATAAACAGAACCTCTTCAGAGCTGGGAACATGTTTGTGTGCCAGGAGCAGAGCCCACTGCAGTACAGTGACACCACCACCAAATTAAACCATGGCTCATACTCCACAGGCAGTTGAATCCCAAGGGATTCTTTGACGTAGACGTGTAAGAAAGGTTGGTATCAAACGTCTGGAGACACTGAAAAGTTGGGACTTTTTTACACTATCACCAAATAATATATATGGAGAGGTAGAAATTATATTTTTATTCAGTGATGATTCATTTGCAGTTTACTCGTAAGTCAGGAAGCGAGGGACTCTGAGAGCCAGGAAAAACTGTTCAAAAGCCCAAGTTATTATGCCTTTATTATTTATTATCTGATTTAAATTACACAGATGAAGCAACAGTGCTAAATAGTACAATTCATCATCCTGCCAGGGTATTTGTTATAAATGTGGTTCTTTCAGTGCCTTGGTGATGGTCTTCCAGAGGATGGCTGAGGCTGCCTGTACTTTGAGAGGACAGCGATATAATCATGGAAGGTGTAAGTGTGATATTCGTGGTGCTGCAGGTTCTTGTAGGTGGAATTGTCAAACTCCTCTCGAGCAGGCTTAGGAGGTGCTGTGGTCTCTGTGAAAACAACAGTAACTGGTGACTATGAGGATGCTACACCAGAGGACAATGTCTTTAAGCACTGAGTCAGTCTTCATAAATTGTCAGATCCCTCATCCAGTCAACATTTGAAAGAAAAAAAGTCAGCAACTACATCCTAAGCCCAGCTGGTGCCTTGTCTGGCCCTAAAGCAGCGCATTACTGTGCAGTGGGGAACAGGGATCAGTACAAGGCATCTCACACAGCGCAGGTTTCAAACCCAAACTACCACCTAATGCTGGGGGCGGACAGGGCAGAACATTCCATTTATCTTTGGAAGACATATGTCTGCGTTTCCTGGCTTTCTCATAGTTGCCTTGGTTTTCATTCCAGCCAGAACAGTAGGTGACATTCTTAGCAAACCAGGAGGGGCAAAGGAGCAGTACAAATGATGTATCATCCTGTCAGACCATGAGGTACAGCTATTAGAGCTACTTTACAGATTGAATTTTTGCCATGGAGAGAAGGGATGGAGTTAGCAAGATTTCCACAACTGAATTTCAAATGTGGTTATACCAAACAGTATTATATCAAGAGCCTTTGATGTAAATTTCTTTTCTTGTAAATATGATCTTCTAAACTTTGTATTACCTCTACTTCAAAAAAGAATAACCCAATGAAGTTATTTAGAACTCCTTAGTTCATGTTAAAGCCAACATTAATTCTTATGCTTTTAGAATATTATGCAAATCTAGGCAGTGTTATTTACATAAAAAGTTCCTGTTACAGGCTGATTTTACAACAAAGGAAATTGCAAGAAATAAAATTTTACTCCCAATATTAATTTATTCTTGTATATGCAGAGTTTTAACAACAGAAGAAGAGACACAATGTAGTGAAAAGCTTTGTCATATAAATTTGTATGTGGTGGTTCAGGTTAAATTGTATTAAGCCCTTTTTGTAATAGGTCCACCTACAATAAAAATACAAGAACTGGAACACCAGGATTTCCCTTTACTTATGACATAATTATTGCAGTGTGAAGCTATCAGATTAAGAGCAACATCCGTAGCATTTAGCAAGACTTGCTTATAGACCTCAAGGCAGTAAGTCATGGTTTCAGCAAAACATGACAGGAAATACCCCCGTGCCTACTGCTCAGCTCCTCCTGACACAGCTCATAGGAGACAACACTACAGA
The DNA here is from genome assembly GCA_013397175.1 of Platysteira castanea. Taxonomy (NCBI): domain Eukaryota; kingdom Metazoa; phylum Chordata; class Aves; order Passeriformes; genus Platysteira; species Platysteira castanea. The sequence goes on from VYXC01011536.1 coordinate 18,499, forward strand.
GGGAAGAGTCAGATGATGCTCTTTGCTCCAAAGAGCCCCAAGAACAGGCAAGTGAAGGCAAGAGTACCCTCAACCTGCAAGAGACAGTTGTTCCAAATTCGGAGACAGATGTGCAGGAAGGAAAGCAGATGGAGACTCATTTTTCCTGCCCAAATACACTGCACTTGGCTTCTCGAAGGAAGAATTTATTCCAGAGTTCATCCTGCCCATGCTTCATCCTTCGTCTCTGCTTTGTCTCCTAAAGAGCAAGCACTTCAAGGGATGTTCTTCCGAAATGAATCACAGGCCTGTTTCTGAGTTAGCAGCTACAACTTTGCTCCTCACTCAGCAGTTCAAGTCAGCAGTTTCTGCTGACTGCTCTACAAAGCGACGGCATCAACTGAACATCCAGGTTTGTATTGAGAAGAATCCTTTTACATCTTCTGTGTGGCTGCTGCAGTTTGCAGACAAAAGGGCACAGGGGCAGGACAGAAGTGGAATTACAGGTGGTACAGTCAGCTCTGCATGTCAAACACAGAAAAGCAGTGGCTATTCTCAAACAAGGAAGAGAGAACAAGATACATCTGGAGAAACCGGACAAAAATACTGTTTGAGCATCTAGAACTACACTGTAGATGAATGGCGAGAAAAGCATCATCTGTAGATAAAAACAAATAGCCCTCCCCAAATTTTTGTTATTTTTTAAAGAAAGCTTATGCTGTTGACTGCAAGAAGGAACAAGCAAATCAAAATTATCACTTGCAAACAGTACTGCATTTTATTATTTGAACTGCAGAATCATTTCAGTTGGAAAAGACCTCCAAGATCACTGAATCCAACCTTTGGCTGATCACCACCCTGTCAACTGGGCCACAGCACAGAGTGCCACTTCCAGTCATTTGAGCTGCCATCAGGGAAGAAGGTAAGGAAAAAGATGAAATTATGAGCCAACCAACCCCTCAAACAGAAGGCAGGTCTTTTACTTACACCATCTCCTGGAAACTGACGTACAAATGCAATTATTTTGTCTCTTAACCTGGTCAGACACTTCAGAGTCACAGAATGGTTGAGGTTGGAAGACACCTCTGTAGGTCACCTGGTCCAACCCCAAATGCTCAGGCAGGGTCAGCTACAGCAGGAGGTGCAGGACCCCGTCCAGACAGCTTCAGAGTGCTTCCAAGGATGGAGACCCCACCAGCTCTCTGTGCAACCTGTGCAATGCTCCATCACTCACAGTAAAAAAAGAGTTCACTGATGTTCAGGCAAAACCCTGTGTTTCAGTTTGTACCCACTGCTTCTTGTCCCATCACTGTGTACCACTAAAAAGCATTACCTCTGTCTTCTCTGCACTCTCCTTCCATTGTTTCCACACACTGATGATGTTCTGTCTGAACCTTCTCTTTCCTGGGCTGAACCGTCCCAGCTCTCTCAATCTTTCTTCACAGGAGAGATACTCCAGTCCCTCCATCATTTCAGGGGCACTTTGCTGGACTCTGTCCAGCAGCCCCACATCTCCCTTGCACTGGGGAGCCCCAAACTGAACACTGCACCCTGGGTGCACCTCACCAGGGGAGGAGCTGCAGCTCCCTCAGCCTGCTCCTCCCAGGTAACCCTTGGTGGCCTTTGCTGCGAGGGCACACTGCTGGCTCACGTTCAATTTACTGTTCCCTTGGCCGCCAGGGCCTTTCCTGAAGGATGACATCCAAGCAGCTTTACAATTATGCTGCTTTTACTTCCAGGCAGGCAAATTCTTTAATTCAAAGAAACAATGACAAGAGGGGTCTCAATAACGGCAGATTTATACTGCCTAAGATGAAAGGCAGAATCACAACAGAGCAGGACAGAGAAACATCTGCTACTGAGATACACGAAATGAGATCAGCAGGCAAGTTAACAGGATGGCAGTAAATAAGGGTAAGTCAGATAGGGAAGCACAGCTAAGGAGATGATTACACGATGCATGATGGTCTTCCCTGAAAACACACCACTGTCTCCTCCCCAGCTCACTACAAAACTGACTCACTACTTCCACATGAGTTGCTTGCAACCTTCTAGTCTCAGAATCAACACCACCTGTTTCTGGCACTACACAATGATTTCTCGAAGTCTACTGAAATCTTAAACACTGATAGATTGAAAAAAATCCATCAAAACAAAACCCAAAAAACTCAGAACCAGAAAGACAGCAGGGTTTAAGCAACAATGAGATGGCATCAAATTTGACTCATGAGAATGGCAGCTACCAAATCCTTCAGAGAAAAGAGAAGAATGAAAACAAGTGCTGTAATATAAAACCCATGATTTTGCTCACAGTGGAAGCAATCTTGTTTCCATTTTATAAGTAACTGTTTTATGAAACTATAAATACAGAGGAATGAAACCGCTTCCTTTCACAGCATAGCTGGAGACTGAGTATTACTGACAGCTTACAACAATTAGCAATGAACAGCAATTTATCTTCCAGAGAGTCACTGCCACTCTGTCAGTTTCAGTACAAAGATCAGAGAAGATGTGGAAAGCCTTTTAAAAAGTCAAACCCTAGCCCAGATGAATCAATAAAGTTCAAACAATTTAAAGTTGTACCCTCTATCGTGCTGCTTTCTCCAGCCTGGACTCCTGCTTCCTGTGTGGTCTCCTCCTTTGCTCTGGTGCCCATCTCCAACATGGTGCTTCCAGAAGTCTCTTCCACTTTAGGAGCAGTTACTTCTTTAGCTTCCAGCTCCTGTGCCTCCTTCACCTTTTCCTTCTCTCCTCTGGATACCAGTTTTTGCTTTTTGTCTTCCTGAGTCACTGCTGAGGCTTTCAGCTGAATAGCTGCTACCTGGGTTCCAATGGACTTTTCCTCCACATGATCAGACTTACGAGTGACATCGGTCAGGTTCAGACTTTTCACCACGCGTGGTTCTAAGACTGACTTCTGCTCTTTCGGAGTGGATTTTACTTTGGGGTCTCTTGCTTTGGATTTTGATGTTTCCTGGCTGACTGGTGTTTTGGAAAATTTGACCTGCTTTACAGGAGACACATTAATTTCTGGTTTGCGTGGCAGCTTCTTAATTCCATATTCTTTGAGGGATTTCTGGGACAATTTCTCTTTTGCCAGCATTGATGCCTTTACAGCTATGTTCTCAGAAAAGACGGGATCTCGTCTGGGAAACTCAACTTTAGTTTTAATGGCAACTTCTGAATCATCAATATTTTCATCTTCAGAATCCGAGCTAGAATCTGACTCGGAGCTGGATGAAGATGAAGTTTGTTCCTCAACTAACTCTTTCCTCAGGCCTCCTCCTCTTGCAGATGTAGTGAGGTTTTCCTCCTCAGGGGAGGAAGCAACTCCTCGCTGAGGAAATGCAACCACAGTTTTTCTTGACATGGACATCCTTGTGCCTTCAGCAGGTTTTGCAGCTTCCTTGAGGTTGCTACTAGGTATGCTCTCCCCTTTGTCTGCAGACAGCAGGAGAGTGCTAGAAGACAACATTTTACGAAATTCAACTGGTGCCTTCCCAGCAAGCAACTTGGTGCTTCCCTGTGGTGCCACTACATCTAGGAAACGGCATAAAGAGGATTATCATCATTGTATCTGACATCGCTGTTACTGATTTTAGCCACAGTTTTAACTTTCAGAGATAATCTGGTACAAAAATACATTGAAAGGAATTATAACACTAAACACAAGCATTGCAAAGCAGAAAGTTTTAAGACTTTTTAAGTTAAAGGGAGTTTTAGTAGCACGTAACAGTTTTTGCTGCTGCGATGCCAAAACTCAAGAGATAAATCCTTATGTTCCTCGCTTTGCCAGACTCCTCAAAGAGCTGGTTTGCCCTGTGCTTCAACTCTGCATCACTGGAAATGGTTTGCAGACACTTCCCTATCTCAGGTGAGCATTAGGATGGCTTGATAGCCAAGCTCTTCAAACACTGCTGCAGAGACAACGCTTGTCTGTGACCAAGCCAGCGAAGCAGACGCAGTAAAGAGACACAGCCACAGCTGCTTGCAAGAGTTATCCTGGAAGCAGAAGGGAGGGATGACTCCCAAAAGGCAAAGCAGTGGAATAAGAGATACCTGAGGCCATCCATGAAGGTATTGCTTGTTCATTGCCATGTGACCTGCCAACTGAATTGTGTCCCCTCAGTTTGACATTATTTCCCCAAGACCTCATCTCCCCCAGTCTTCGCTTCCTATTTCTGGTTTGAGACCTCGTTGATAAGAAGTCTTAGAAGATCTCCTGATGCTTCATGTTTTTTTCTGCCTCTGTTTCTTCTCCCTTGTGGATACCTGCATTAAGCTAAATTCTCTAGACAAGGAACAAATGGTTGAAGGAGAAGGCAGCAATTTTCAGGTCCTTTCAGAGAATACATAATACCCCTTAGATGCTTATTATCATCCTCAAGAGGCTGAGCAACAGCAAATACTGTTGTGGTTAGAGAAAACAGGAGGTCAAGGAGGACGGGGAGCACATTAAGAAGATTCACCATGGCTGAAATTGGCTATAGCAAGGCCAACTCCACTACAAGTTGCACCACTTCCAACCAGCAGCAAAACTCAATAGATTTCCAGCCCATAATGCAGATTTATCTGCAGAGTTTGGAAATCCAAACCTACTTTATAAAACTATAAACTAAATGCAGTTTTCCCCTCACTGGTATTTTACAGTAATACCCTGTATGATTCAAGGAGTTATTACCATTAGTTCTGAACAGAAGCAAGTCTTTAGCAATGTCCAAATGAAAACATCACAGAAGAGACAAGCACAGGAAAATAAAAGCAAAGTACTTAAGAAAGAAACACAGAGGTTTTTATCATAACAAAATACAATGAAAAGAAGCATTGAGTTCATAGGTAGTATTTGGAATAATTTCAAGCACATACTTCTCTCTGCCAGATGGAAGGTGCAGGATGGGAAGGAAGGGCAGGGGGAGGCAGGAGGATGGGCAGCCACCTTTGGAAGGGGTCTGACTCCCTGACCCAGCCAAACAGCAGCCTGGAGAGACTAACATGTGAGGAAGCGTCACTCAGGATGGAAGAGTTCTTCAGAGAAGCATAGAGGAGGTCAAACGAACAAAAGAATGGCCAAAGGGAGGACAGACAAGGGAAAGCTGAGCAAAACCTGAAGTATTAAAGTTAAGACATCTTAAGAAACCAAGAAGGCAGGTAAAATTCAACTTGACCATTAGTTACTGGAATAATACTTTAAACAGTTAAGTTTGGGTAAGTGGAAAAGATAGATTTTATGATTAAAAGCTGAAAAATCCAATACAAATGATACACTTTAATTAGGGTATTTCAAACTTTGCACCAGCTAATCTGTACCTGCATCACTCTGCCCAAAGAACCACACATCCAAATCAGTCACAGGAATATCATTCCCAGATATGTCCTTCCTGATGCTTGGAACATCAGCATCATTCCCAGAACATGTTTAAAGCCTGTTCACACTCAGGTGACAGGCAGAAACTACAGGTCTATTCCCCATCACTGACTCTGTATATAAACATGACTATTTTTATCAAAGCAAGGGAAATTTGCACATCCTGTTCCAGCCAGAATCTGGCAAAGGCAGCTGCACCCTATACATCTCAATTAACCTGGAGTGTTTGCAGGGGAAGCAGCTGGCTGGGACTGCTGGCCTAAGAGGTCTCCTGACACAAATCAGAGCTGCAGGACAGTGAATCCAGAAATTGACACTGAAGTACATCTCAAATACACTTAATGCAAAAAAAAAAAAAAATAGAATAAAAAGCAATTTGCTGTTCAATCAATCTATGCAGTGAAGGCTTTCTTAATGGAACAGCCAGGCTTTTATTTGCTTTGGCATTTAAGAAGGTGGCAGAAGTCGGCATTCAACTACTCTTTCAGTGATCTTCTCAACAGCAGTCAACAAGTCTGATCACTCCTACATATGGTTCCATGGAGCTTTCCTGTTTCAGCACCTGGATCTCTAATTTGGGACAGGAAACCTCACTGAACCATTGAGCCTCCATTTATAAAAACAAGGCATCAGTCTTTGAAATTTGTTTTCCTGTTTTGACCTCGGTCAGGGACAAAAGGGGTTCAAATACTCCTGAATGTGGGATGTAGGGCAGCATCCAAACCAAGGTTCAGGCATTGCCCTGCCTGCAAACCCATGGGGCAAGAAGCATTATAACCAAATTTAACACAGCAGGGACATAGCAGCTTCTTACACTGCTGCCTGGAGCTCCTGTTTGGGATATTCGAATCTTGGAAGTCTTTCTCTTTCTATTTTTTAGCCCTGATAACACAAACATTTCAAAGAACAAAGGTTAACATCTGAAGTTAAAAACTATATTTTGCACCTTATTAAAAACACAAATCCAGGGATGGGCCATCCACAGCTTTTCTGGGCAGCCTGTGCCACGGCCTCGCCACCCTCACAGTAAACAACTTTTTCCTGATATCTAATCTAACTTTCTTTCACTTTGAAGCCATTCCCTCTCGTACACGCTGAACAGTCTGACACTGCCCCATCCAGCCTGGCCTTGAATATTAAGGTGAAGGTAAACAGGAAAGAAGTGACAAGCTCATAAATATAAAACTATATAGGGGTGTGTGTGTATATATATATACATGGCCTATAAATATATTCCACATAGCCAGACCTTTACTTTTACTTTTATTACTACACGGTACATTTTATCAGAAACCCTCGTTTACATGGCGATGACCTTTCAGTCCTTGTTTTTTCCCAGCTTATGCAGCGCCTCTTCCGAGGCGTGACCCTTCTCCAGCTTTCCTCACCCATTCCTTTTATTGACACCCCGATATCTCTCATAATCTAACCACCCTCTTACTCTTTGGCGGCGCCGTCCCGGTGCCCACCGGCTTCGTGGAGAGCCCCCGCGCCTCCAGCTGCAACACCTGCAAGGGACAACGTAACAAGAGTTAGCAAAGCGGGAGGGAATGCCGGCAGCTGAGGGAGTTAGGGGGTAGGAAATCGCCCCGAGGAGCCCCTTTACCTCGCGGGTCACCGCCCGCCCGCCACCCCTCAGCGCCGCGGCCGCCGCCATCTTGCCCGGAGCCCTCACGGCGCCCCAGCGGCCTCCCGGTGGGCGGGGCCAACGCGGGGTGACGTCGGCGCGGGGCGCGGTGACGCAATACCGCACGTGGCGGCGCGGGCGCATGGCGGGCGGCGATGGCGGCGG
>VYXC01011536.1:25682-97000 GCA_013397175.1 Platysteira castanea
CAGATAACATATGTGTGTATATATATAAAAAGAGTATGTATCTGTATGTAACATGTATGTATGTATAGCACGTAATAGCATATATATGTATAATACATATAAAAATTACAAATACATACATTATATATTGAAATATATATTATGTTATTTTGTATATAGATGCATACATATGTATATACACACATAATAACAGTCTATTTTTAATGTCTGTAAGGAAGGTGCATATCTGTAAGACAGGGGCTGAGAGGATGGTGCCAGGCTCTTTTCAGTGATGCCCAGTGACAGGATAAGGAGCAATGGCCGCAAAATAAAACAAAACACAAGAAGTTCCACCTCAACATCAGGAAGAGCTTTACATGCAGGGTGGCAGAGCACTGGAACAGCTGCCCAGGAATCTCATGGAGTCTCCCTCTCTGGAGACATTCCAGACCCACCTGGATGTGTCCCTGTGTCACTGCTCCAGGTGACCCTGCCTGGGCAGGGGGGTTGGACTGGATGATCTCCAGACGTCCTTTCCAACCTGAATGAGTCTGAGATTCCGTGTAGTATCTAAAGGGAGGTGTCAGAGCATGGACCAGGCTCTGCTTGGTGGTGCCCAGCAATGGGACAGGAGGAACAGGCAGGAACTGATGCCCAGGAAGTTCCACCTGAACATGAGGAAGAACTTCTTTCCTCAGCAGTGGCCAAGCACTGGAACAGATTGCCCAGAGAGGGTGTGGAGTCTCCCTCTCTGGAGATATTCCAGAACTGTCTGGACACAATCCTGTGCCGTGTGCTCTGGGATGGCCCTGCTGGAGCAGGGAGGTGGGAGCAGATGACCTGCTGTGGGCCCTTCCAGCCTGACCCATCCTGTGATTCTGTGACTGGGTAAATGCTACTGAGAGATATGTTAAGTCAGACAGAACAAAAGTATATGCAGAGTACTTCACTAGCAGAGGAGGATTTAGTTTTTGACATGTGCATACTGTCCAAAATTACAAATTTCTGCAGCCTCTATAGCACTGTGGGAGCCCACTTGGGCAGAGGTGTTTCCTCAAGGTGGGGGGCAGTTGTGCAAATAACTTTGAAATAAGAGCATCTTACAAAATAGTTGCCACTCCTCATAGTGAAGCTCCTGGTTGTTCTAGTCCCAGTAATTTCAGGTTGGTTTTTTCCTTGCAGTGATGAGAGTCTCTTCGTGTACGATTGCAGCAGCGCGGAGAAGCAGCCCTTAGGAGAGAAAAGGTGAGAAAATGTGCTCTTTTCCTGGAGGGTGCATCTCCTGAGCTTGTGTGGCAGGGAAGGCAGTAAAAGAAAGCCACAGGATAACTCCTTGAGCGGGTGAAGGGTTGGTTTTGCGAACTCTGATGGATATATATGTATCTATTTTTTTTGTTTCTGTTTCATCCAAGTTTCGTTCCACTGTGCACCTTTTTTTTAGAGAAACACGAGTGGCAAAATCAACAATTCTCTCTCTTGTCAGTTGAGACATTTATGGAAAAGTCCTGCATTTTTTATTAGATATCTAAGATTGAAAAAACCAACAAAGCAGTTACATAAATTCTCCAGATCTGTTCTCTAAGTCATGAGTGTTCAAAATACACACACACAAAAAGTAATTTTCTTAGCTTAAATTTAACAACTGGGCATTGTTTTACTTGTAGCCAAACAGGAAACGTTTTACTGGTTTCCCCCAAATTTATATCAAGATATGCGAATACAAACTTTTGTTTTCTAAACAGGTTTTGATACAGGCTTAGACCTTATATCAGTTTCCTTTATCTTGGCTTATTTCTTTGCATTAATGTTCATGTCGGCTCAACATTTTAAGCAGAAATAAAAGTGTTTAAAGTTTTACTTTGTTCCTCATGCTCCTGGTAGTTTGTGAACAACCTCCTCAAGGATTTTAGTAGCTACCAGGTTGTGAACTGTTGTTCCCCTTCTCTCTATTAGGCAGGATGGAAAAGGGACAGATAAAGGAAGTGATGACATCCTGGCTTTTGCCTTCTCCCCGTCAGGAGATTATTTTGCCTTGACAGATGACAACAAACGCCTGATTCTGTTCCGTACGAAGCCTTCCTGGGAATGTGTCAGTGTCAGGTAAGCAAGCAGGATGGTGCATGTTATGGAGTTATGGCTGATGGATTTAGAGTTCTAAAATGGGAGTATTTGGGATGTTGATATTTGTTATTGCTTAGCTTCCTTTTTTTGTTTTTTTTTAATTCCCTCGCTCAAACAAATGTAATGTTTTTGAGAACTCAGAGTATTTGTCAAGAATTGATATGTGCTCTTCCCCACACTAAGAATGGGAGTGCAGATGTTTATATCACTGGCCAAGGAAGGATAATCTCTTTCCTTATTCCAAACCCAGGGTTTTTATCTTTAAGAACTAAAACTTTACCTGCTTCTGGTGAACACTGGGGTTTGGCCTATAAGAGTGATGCTGAGCAGCTCAGTGAGTGCATTCTTTGTTCCTTCTGATTTGGAGGAGAAGATGTTTTGGGGAGTTTGTGAACTTTTACAAAAGCATGTCTTTAGAGATGCTGGAGCTGCTTTTCTTCAGTACATTCCTCTTGAGGAAACAGCCTGTAGCTGTCCACCAGAGGTCCTCCAGTTCCAAGTTTTCTGCTGCTGCTTGTGACAATTCTCTGTAGAAAAACCAGGACCATGAAGGCCTTCTTGAGAAAGTACCTGAGCGTGTGAAATCTCTGCTTCTGGTGGTCTCTTACAAATGTGAGACCCTGGCTGCAAAACAAAATCAAGTCTCTGTATTTGGCTCCATGTGTAGGGTACAGGATGGACCTTTGGGGTTAAACAGCGTTGTAGTGAGGAAGTGGTCATGGCATGAAGCTGTACCAAGGGAGGTTTAGGTTGGATATCAGGAAAAGATTCTTCCCCCAGCGGGTGGTCAGGCACTGAACAGGCTCCCCAGGGCAGTGGTCACAGCCCCGAGGCAGCCAGAGCTCAAGAAGTGTTTGGACAACTCTCTTAGGCACAGGATGGGATTGTTGGGGTATCCTGTGCAGGGCCAAGAGTTGGACTCAGTGATCCTTGTGGGTCCCTTCCAACTCAGGATGTTCTGTGACAAAACCAGAAATGCCAAATTCTGTTAATTCCGTGTCCTGCCTTCCCTGCTGTCCTGCCTTGTATGTCTTGCCTGTAACATGCCACTGGATAGTTGGTGTTTTAGTTTCTGCTAAAAGTTTAACTAGGACTATAGCTGGATTTTTTGGGCATGTTATTACCTCGTATTGGGAAACTGGGAATACAGGTAAAAGGCTCTTTACATGGATAACAATGCCAAAGATGAGCTGTGTGGCTTGTGTTGGTGTTTTGTGGCAAGCTGTATAAAGGTCTCACCCAGTGCTGGCCTTTGTAGTCAGCTCGTGTCAGACAAAGGGGAACTTTTGGATCTTTGTGCTCAAGATCACAGGTGGTACACTGAACTTGGAGCAAGAACTTTCTGGTTGGGAAAGTAACCTTTTTTGGAACTGTGTTGCCTGCGATCCTGGGAAGTGTGATAATTTCTGTCTTCCTACCTGAAGCACAGTGTATTGTCTTCTTGCCTCCAGATGGCCACTGAATTTCAGAGTAGGTGAATATAAATACCCATTCCCTATGATCCTTGGTACCCACAATCCTGTACAAACACACAGGACTTGCGTTTTGCAGCCAGGGTCTCACATTTCTGGCATATGTGGTCCTTATGTTTATCTGGGGTGGTTGTAAGAAAGCTGGTACCTGCTACACTGGCAACTGGAACTGTGAGATACTGGCAGATGATGAGGGAGACTCAGAGCTCAAGTTCAGAGCTTTGTCTGGACAAGGAACCCAGAGCCTGTGGCTCTGTGACTTGTGATATGAGGGGAAAAGAGTTCCAAAGCTCATCAGGAGGGGCTTCCCTTTACAGTACAAAGTGACAACTGGAGGAGTAGTTCCTACACAGTGTTTAAAAGTGTTGCTGCAAAGGACTCCTAATAGGACAAATCGTACCTTGTCTTTTCTACATGTTTAACTCATATTTTTATTATGGAGAGTGCAAGGAAGTCTAGCAGCCTTCATAAGAGTCCTGGCATGCTGCCTGGGTGAGAATTTGTGTCTTTGAGGTGCTCAGTTGAGAAAGTACCAAAGCAAAATGCAGTCATGCAGGTTTTAATGGTCTCCTGTTCCTCTCCCCACCCCAGGTGTTTACTATTACATAATTCCCTCATATACTAGACTCAAAAGTGCTATTTCAGCCGCATAATGTTACTCTCATCACTGCCATTTCAGTAATGTTGCATCTCAGAACTTTTTGTCCAGGCTCTTGGTCTCTGTAACTTCCAGACTTGCTGAAGCTGCCATACAGAGCTGTTCAAGCTGTGCCATTTGTCTTTCAGGTTTGTGAACAGGAGATGCACATCCCTGGTGATCACAGCTGCAGAGGATAAGATTTTTGTTGCGGACAAGTCTGGTGATGTCTATTCTTACTCAATAACAGAACCTCAAGCAGATGGAAAACTTGAGCTGGGTCATGTCTCTCTGCTATTGGATGTGGTAAGTGTCTGCCTCGGTGTATTTACAAACCTGCATTCCTGCCTGTGCTTGGGTCTTTCATTGTTGCTCTTGTTCCAGATTTGTGGTTTGTTAGGGGTTTTTTTATTATATAAATGAAATGTAGTCTAGATTTGTTCTTACTGAGTTTGTGTTGGCAGAGTTTGGTTGGGAAACAAGCTTATGAGCGTTGAAAAAGTCTTCATGTTACAGTCACAGGAGTCTTGGTGACAGAGTGGGAGTTTGCCCAGTCTGCCATGTCAGTTGAGCTGTTCAATGCGATAAGTTTCTTTTTAAGATGCAGAGGGTCTTCCACCTGTACTGTTGAGGGTCAGTGGCTTTCACTGGACCTGGAAGTCAGTGTTGCTTGTCTTAGTGAGTGAGAAAAGTTACTGTCACAAAGATTTTACGCTTCCATTGTTACTGGAAAAGAGTGGCTTAGTGTTTGTACCTGCCTTTCAGGGTGAGGAGATACAGGTGGTTCACTGCTTATCTTTTTTATTTTCCTAGTTAAGAAGAACTTCAAGCCTTGAACTGCTGGGCACTAAAGCTCTCCCTTTCCCAACAGGCCCTGAGTCCTGATGACCGATATATCCTAACTGCAGACAGAGATGAGAAGATCAGAGTCAGCTTGACAAAGGCTCCCTATAGTATTGTATCCTACTGCATGGGACACAGAGAGTGAGTGCCTTGTGTGCCAGAGCCATTGTGTGCAGCCATTCCCTGCACAGCCACCCTCATCCACTCTGAGTGCGTGAAATCATCTCCTCAAATCACATTAAACAGCGTCTTGCTCTGTGATAGAATCATGGGATGGTCTGGGTGGAAAGAGACCTTTAAATGTCACCCAGTCCAAGCCCCCTGCCTTGAGCAGGGACATCTCCAATAAGGGCAGGTTGCTCAGAGCCTGTCCAAACTGGCCTTGAATGTTTCCAGGGATGGAGAATTCACCACCTCTCTGGTCAACCTGTTTTTCACCAACCTCATTGTAAAAAAATTTCTTCCTTATATCTAGTCTGAGTCTACGCTTAGTTTAAAGTCTTTATCCCTTGTCCTTTTGCGACAGGTCCTTCTAAAAAAGTCTGTCCTCATCTCTTTTAGAAGACCCCTTTAGGATCTGGAAGGCTGCAGTAAGGTCTCCTCAGAGCCTTCTTTTCTCCTAGCTGAGCAACCCCCAATTCTCTCAGCCTTTCCTCACAGCAGAGATGCTCCTGCCCTCTGCTTGTTTTTGTGGACTCCAGAGCTGGACACAGCTCTCCTCTGGGGCCTCAGCAGAGCAGAGTAGAGAAGCAGAATCATCTCCCTCCACATGCTGGTCACAAGAGGCTCCAGAAACTGTTAGCTCAGGATGGAACCTACCTTAGTCTTAAGAAGGGAAGTCTTAGGAACTGTCTTTTGAGGTTTGAACGTACTCTACTTAAATTAATGTAATCTCAATGCAGAACTCAGACCTGGAGGTTCTGTGGTAATACAAAAAAGCCTGGCAGTGTCACCAGGATGGATAGAGCATTCCTGCCTGGACACCAGCCTGCAGTGTGCTGGAGACTGCAGTATGAAATACATTCAAGGAAGGGAACCTCCAAGAAGGGTGGAGAGACACTATTTACAAGAGCATGGAGTGACAGGACGAGGGGGAATGGCTTCAAACTGACAGAGAGTGGATTAGATTGGATATTAGGAAAAAATTGTTTATTATAAGGGTGGTAAGGCCCTGGCACAGGTTGCTCAGGGAAGTTGTGGATGCCCCATCCCTGGAAGTGTCCAAGGTGTTAATTAGTGGTTGCAGAGTGAAAAGCAGTGTGAATTAAGTGAAATATGTTCAAAAATTCAATATTTAAATTAGAAATGATTAAAAAAGGGTTACATCAAGCAATAATTGTCTTGTTCACAGTCCTGGATTTTCTTCTCTCAGTGGGGCTCATGGTGATTCTTGCTGGGTCTATTGTGCCTGCTTTGTCCTGGAAGTTTGTATTACAGTGACCAAATCTCTTCCTTTTATTTTTTCACTCTATGGCTTTAAAGTTATGCCTGTTTTCAAAGGCAAGACTGTCCCACTCAGCTCATGTTCTGCTTGGGTCACTGTATTTTAGGTTGGTGAGCTCTGAGATAATAGTGATCCCGAGAAGTTCAGGTCCTCATTACTCACCAAAGACAAAGCAGTATCACCAGCTTCTAGAAAACAGAACTTCTGGCTGAATGTAGGCACTGGTAAACTGCCACATTAAAATTCTGTAAAGATTGCCTTTAAATGATCTCCCTGTGTGGCTGGAGAGATGTGGCACTCTGGAGGCTGAACCATCACTGTTGTGTTTTACAGCATCTGTTGATTCATGTTTTTAATGTGCATCATGCACTGAGAAAGGGGAATGTGCTGCCTGAGTAAATCTGTCTCCATTGGCATTTTTTGATCTAAATGACAATGTTCTCAGTTGGGAGGAAGTCAGTAGAATTCCCTGAGTGCAAATGGGGAAATGTAGTTCTTTATGAAGTAGAAACTCAGTAGTTTGTGTAGTGCATATTTGCTAAGTACTGGTGACATTTTTTTCTTCCTCCTAATTATCTTGATGTGGAAAATCTGTTTGTTTATTATAAGATTCTCTTTTAAAACTGCTGTTTTCTCTTACTGTGTGTGTTTAAAGACCAGAGTGTCAAGCAAGAGAGTTCAACTTTTGACTGCTTTTCCTTTAGGTTTGTAAGCAAAATACTTGTAATACCCAACTGTCCTGACCTGCTATTGTCAGCTTCTGGGGTATGTATTTAAATTTCTTCAAAAAAGAGTTAGTTTTTGTATGTTTAGGGGTTTTTATTATTATTTATACTAGCGTTTTGGCCAAATTCCTTGGGATACCTGGGATAATCTCTCATGGTTTACAGCGTGGCCCTCCTTCCCTCTTTCTCTCTGCTTTCTTTTCAGTGTTCAGCCATTCTATTGCTGGATCACATAAGAACCTTTTACTGTTCTTATAGTAAAAGCCATCTTTGGGGATGTTGAAATTACCATTAACTCTTGCTCTGGAGCACAGACATTGTCTGCTTGGATGAGAACTGAAGAAATGAGTATTCCCCTCCCTCCCCAGCCCTTTTCCTGAGCTGTTGGCGTCCTGCTGCCGTGCCACACCTGTACAGAGATGGAGTTGGCCTAAAGAAGGGAAACAATGTTCTTTGTTCCTCAGACAACCAAAACTGCACAGGAAACAAATAATCTTTCCTGTGAAGATCACAGTAACTCCTGGCATTTGGTTTCAGCTGCTGCTCTTTGCTTCCCTAAGGCTCTTGTCCCTCTAATTATTTAAGCAGCTCTAGCGCTAGTGCTGCACATGGCTGTATTTCACTCTTAGGAAATGTTCTTGGATGGCTTTGTTTTTCCAGAGAGGTGTTTAACCTCTCTTCAGGATGTTGCTAAATCAAATGAGAATTTGGGTGATAACAAGAGCAGGGGGCAGAGAAGGGCAGCCTGAAAGAATTGCCATTAAAATGCTGAGCACATGCGTGACTGTCCTATTGAAGACAGGCTTGAAATGCCCTCCTCCAGCTACCCAATTTCCACTTCAAAAGGAGAATTAAAATTAGCATGATTGAATAATTTAGAATGCAGGGGCAAATTATGTTAATTAAAACGCTTTATCTGCAATTTGAGGTCTTAACTAAGTGACTATTTAGCAGCTTCTGTGGGGAGCTCTTCAGGGAAGCAGGGTTTAGCTGAAGGCTGGGAGTGGCCTCTCTTTGCCTGAGTGCTGGTAGTAATAGACTTGTGTCCATTTCCATCTGTCCAGGACTCCACTCTGAGACTTTGGGAGTATAAAAGTGGAGAAGAAGTGCACTGCTGTCAGCTAAGTACCATCTGTGGGCCTGAGGCAACCAAACCAGACCAGGTATGTCCATGTGTGCCAGTGCTTTTGCTGTGCTCCTGATCCTTGGCACTGCCAAACGTGTTGGTTGCATTTTGTTAGAAGTGCTTCCCTTCTGTCAGTGGGTTTAGAATTTAGGTGAGACCTAAAAACTGCTACAGTAGTCTGGGATTTTGGGAAAGGAAGACAGTCCCTGAAATCCATTCCTATTTTGTGTGAATTCCTAAAATGTGCCAAGCAGTGACCAAAAGAAGCTGCTTCTAATTCTTCACAAATTTAGGTTCTGCACAGTGCACCAAGCCTTCACTTGAAATTTTTGTTCCAAAAACACAGGTGTTGTAGTCTCTTAGGCAGAAAACATCCTGTGACACTGGGAAGATCTAAACATTCACCCATTTTTTAAAATGCTCAGAATTTCAAGTGTTAAAGTTGTGGTTTCTCTGAGCAAAAAGAAGCTTTGTAATATTTTTAACCAGTGACCTGCAGTACTGCCCTGCGGAGTCAAAATGCTGGGCTTGTTACTTTAGGTTCTTTTGCAGCTGGACAGTGTCCAAAATTAAAATGTGCGAGTCCTGCATGAAAACTGAACACCCCAGGAGCTCTCCTGAGCTTCCAGCCTGTACATTGGTGGTCCCACACACACAAGTTCGGGGTGCTGCTGTGATTTGAGGTGCTCACCTGATGTGAGCAGTTGTTGTGGTAGCACTTGAAATCTAGGGGTTTTTTTTTTCTTGTCATTTAAAGTAGCATAAAACCAATTAACAGTGAAATAGCACTGTCCTTGTCCCTGGTGTGTGCTTGGAATTAAACCACCCACTCATCTGCTGGGTTATTTGAGTTCATCTCGCCACCCATCCTGCTGCTTGTGATTTTTCATGTGAATCTCTAAAAACACTTCTTTCCCTGCAGACCACAGCTGCCTCCCAGTTCTCAGGTGACTGGAAAGCCATGCATGGCTCTTGAGGCAAAGCCACTGTAGAATCCATATCCAGGCAGAAAGTGAATTGAAAACTTCTGCCTTCCCTCTTTTGTGTTGTGGTTTTGATAGTGGAACTGTGTTGGGCTTGGCCTCCCCACAGCTGGGAAGCCACTTTCATCACAGATTTCCAGTTTAGACACTGGAAATCTTGGGTTGGCCTAGAGTTCCTGTTAGCAGGAATTCAGGGTAATATCCATATGGACAATTTAACCTGCTCCTGAACTTGAAAGTCTTTTTGAAAGCACACGTGAGCCAGACACCTCTCAGAAGCTATTCTTGGGGTTTTTGACAACTGAAGAACAGGAGGCACAAAATTAAGTGACAAATCCGTCTAACTGGCATCCACTGATATTCTGGGTACATCAGGATTTGAGCATTTGTTTTAGAGGGAATAATGGGTTTATTTTAAAGTAGTTTGTCTTCTAGATGTATAAGTAAGCTATTAACTGAAGTGGGGAATTCTGTGATTAATGTTAAAAATGCTACTTGTTGCTTAGACTGCTTTGGCATTAGTAAGAGGGCTTGTGTGTAACTTAGCAGTGCTTGATCTGTTACTGAACCCTAATTCCACTGATTACAAACAAGTTTATAAAAAAATAGTATTAAACTATACAATGAACCTTGAATGTAGCATTGGATAAACTAACAAATGTCAAAAAACTTGTTGCTGCAGGTAGGCACTGATCTAAGAAAACATCTCCAACTCTCTTAGAATGTTTTTGAATGTATTCAGTAATACTTTGCTTGTCTCCTAGTAAAATCCTTTCTGTAAGATACTCTTCATGCTGATGTAGCCTCAGGAGAAACTGGAGGTGCCCTTTGCTTGAGGAGTCTCCATTTAGCTTTTTTACCTCTGTGTGAGTAAGCAGAGACAGAAAGGGAAAGCCCACAAACTGTGAGTTAATAAATAGAACGCAGCAATTAAATAATAACCCTTATTCCTGCAGTGCTTTGCAGTTCTTCCATGCGCTGCCACGTGTGGTGGTGTTGAAAGCCAGAAGGTGGCCCGTTCCTTGAAGCTGTGAAATCCTGGGTACTGCTCACTCTCACAGGGGTTCTGCAGGGAAAAGGAGACTTGTGTTCTGCTGGCATCACGGTGCTAGAAATGCCAGAGGTGACGTCTGGTGACAGTGTTTAGTCATGTTGTGCATCCAGGTGTGTCACAGATCATCTTCACAACCTAGAGTGACGTCTGTGGTCTGAATTTAAGGACACAGTCTCTTGAGTCAGCACTTTGCAGCCTGTAACAAGCACAGCATTTGCAAATGACTGCAGCCAAGGATCAGATGGGGACAAAAGTGCTATTTCTTTTTTTTTGTATTGTTATATTTAATTTTTACCAGTGATAACCAGTATGAATGCACTGGAGCTTGAAACACAGCTTGAAGCACAATGAGCATGGAATCATTGGTAATGGTGGGTCATGTGAGCACAAAAATGTGGGCTTATTTTGCTTGGCAGATGATGAATATGTGTCTGTTTGGGGAATGTAGGAGTGTTTTGAGCAGTGTAGCGTTGGTTTCAGCTGATGGCTTGCAGATCCTCACTTCATTTTCCCATTAGAATGGGAGTAATTCTCTATATCCATAGTGCTATATAAATATTTTCCTGCTTCAGAGCTTTCACCTCATCTGATCCTCTTGACAGCAGAAGCTTGTTTAAAGTCCAGAACATGAATTGCACAACTCTACCCCAATGCACCAGTACATTAATTTTTTACAGGGTCACCTCTTCTCACAGATGACATCAAAAGTTAATTTTAAGGTGTTGGCAGGCTGATAACAGTGTCATATAAACACTGACTTAAGTTCAGAGAGTATCAAGTGAACATCTGTTTATCACAGAATGTTCTTGTAGCTCTTCCTTAACTGATTCCATAGCCTTGTCCTTGACCAAGAAACTGCTTGGTCTTACATTCATTTTGCTGATTTTTTAACTTACCCACACATGGAAAAGAAAGAACTTGGAAAGAAGATGCATTTTCCTGTCTCTTTCCAGCTGTGACTAAAACTTGGTTTAAGTCAAAACAGCCTCCTCCTCCTCCAGTGGGGTTAGAGGAGAGCTGCTGCCTAATTCAAGTTCACCGAACCCTTTGTCTCTCTAACAAAGCACTCGGCTGTGGAGGTGGGCATGTTTGGCAGGCAGCAGGCAGAGAGGCAGAGCTTTGTTATTAGAAATAAATAGCGCAGGTTTCAGCTTTTTATATATCTATATGTATATATGTATATATATAGGCTTGTTCCTTTAAGTGTCTGAAGAACCCACTCACAGCTTACAGTAAATAGGAGCTGTCAGTTCTACTCCAAAGCTGTGCTGTAAGTGGCTCTGTCCTGCAGAGTCTGCAATGAGACACATTAGCTACAGAGAACCTTTCTGGTTCAGCCCACTCACCCTACCTGCTATTTGGAACCATCTTTTATGTCTGTATCAAACACGAGTCCTGGGTCCCAGTGCTAAATAGGGGCTAATAACTTGATATTTCTGCAGAGGAGCAGGAGATCAGTCCCATGTGTTCTCAGGAGCTCTGAATCATATCAGTCCCTTTGGTTGTGTTTTTTATTAAGTGCTGCTTTGCTGTCCAAGCAGGTGGTTGAGATGAGTGAAAAGTGTGTGCATGCTGTTCTTGCTTCCCCCTGTGAAATTGTATCACACAATTTTTCTCATGTGCTGGAGGAAAAAAAATTGTTTTCAGCTCTGTTTATACCATGAATTAATTTTCTTTCCCACAGTCGGTTTATCTCTTAGTAGTCGCATCGTGTGCTGTTGACAAAATAGTTAGCTTCTGGTGTTAAACTTGCTGACTTGAATTTTTGGAAGCTGTACAGCTTGTTTTGCTTTCCTACATGGATTGCAAAACTGTGAAACAAGCACCCTGACAATGCCTATACATCAGCTGGTAGCTCCAAGGGTAGAATCCTGTGGTTACTCCCAAATTCACCCTAACTTAGTGAACCAGAGGTTCTGTCCAGTCACCATTGTTGTGTTAGGGAGAGAGGTGGAAGTGAAAAAAAAGAATATTTGAGGATACATCAGAATTCTGCCAGCGGAGTGTCAAAAAGATGTATTTTCCCTGCCCTAAAGGAAATAACTCTCTGCTTCTCTGCTTGGAAGGTTTTAGTCATCAGCAGTGTTGGTGTTGTCACTGCTTATAAAATACACTTGAGAACCAGCCTTTTGCTGTTGCAGTTTTGCCTTTCACATTATATAACAGATACTTATGAAAAAGCACCCCAGGACATCTTCTTGCAGTTTCTCTGTTTCTCCCAAGTTCTTCCCTACTCCAGGAACCTCGAATCAGTTGTTTCATATTTCAAGTAGAATGGTTTGTGCAGCAAAAGTGCTGCTTCTTTCCCAGATAAAACTGTATAACTTCTCAATTAGGAGTGGGACATGTTGGTTTTTTTTTTTGTTGTTGTTGTTGTTTTTGTCTTGGTTTTGTTGGGTTTTTTTAATGAGGAAAATGGCCTCAGGCAGTCTTTCCTTGTTGTTGAGAACACATTTTGTGTGGAGCAGGATGGCTTCACCCAGACACAGGTAGAAACAGAGGCAGCACAGCAGGGATGTTGGGGATATTAGCTATGCATCACTATCTTCGTTTTTTAACAAACAGAACAGCAGTTAATAGCTTGTGTTTGTAATATCTGAGCTGCTGGAGTGATACTCTGCCTGAGCAGGCTTAATGTCAATGTTTCTGCCATTAGCATTGCAAGAGAAAATGTTTGAAGGTGGTGCATTCTCCTTCATCTGTTGGTTTGTCCACTAAGAGTAGTTCACTCAAACCTTTGTGTTGATCTCTGGACAGTGTGGAAGGGAGAAGTGTGGAAACCTTCATAAAACAGCAAACACTGGTACAAAAATAAACTTGACTGCAGTTTGAAGGTGATTATGTTTCTTAACATGCTGTAAATTAAGACATCTGTTGAACTTTAAAGGCTCATCGTGAAATGGAATGTGAATTTTCTGCCCATCAATGGTCTTAACTTACAAGGATGTTTTTTTTCTATTCCTGATAGAAATACACCGTGTCAAGAATAACCTACTGCTGCCAAGGTGGTTATGTTGCCATTCTGTGTGACAGGTAAGAATAGATGGGAAAATACCTAAAATCATCACAGCTCCTGCAAAGGCAAGAGCAGCTCTCCCTGCTGGCTGTCCTGGCTTTCCCTGAGCCTGCAGCACTTGGTACTGTGGGTCTCCAGATGTCCAGGAATGCCTGTGGCCACAGGGAGCCTCTGAGTCCTTGCTTGTTCTGAGTGCAGAGGGGAGTGCAAGGGTTACCTGGCTTGGTTAAATTTGGTGCAGTTTGTGATGCCTTTCCCTCAGTGGAGGAAATGTGAGGCTGGGAAGTACAAGAGCTGGGAGATGTTTTATTTTGGCTGGTGCTCAGCTGTATGTTCCTTCAAGTGCAGCCCTGTAGGCCAATGTGCCACAATGCAGCACTTCTCATATAAGTCCTCAGTAATCCTTATGAAATTCCCTTTACTGCCCTTCCTTTTTTAAGAGAAGGCAGCACTGACTGCTTTTTCTTTCACATAACACTTGAAAAGCCATTTGACATGTTGGGTATTTACAGCTCCTGACTCAGATCATGTAAGCAAAGTGATTTGAAGTGCTTATTCCAACCACTTTGCTTTGGCTCTGTTTGGAATTAGAGTGGGTGTCTGTAGTTTGCTGTTCAAGTGATGGCTGGTGGATTTGGTAATAATGGTAATTAAGTTTTTCCTCTCAAAAGTATTCCCACAGTCTACATCTTTCAGCTCGATGCCACTGCCCAGCAGCTGCTTTACAAACACGAGATCTCTCTGAAACACAAAGGTTGGGACATTGCATTTGAGGAAACGGGAGCTCTGTGGATTTTGCAGGAAGACAAGGAAGCTCCTCTTCTCTTGTACAGAGCCTGTGATGGACAGTGGAAGGTACTTTTTTAATGCTGAAAATCCTGAGTGTTTGGTGGCGTCTTGAGGCCACGACAGAAGTGGAGTTTGCTGTTCCATGAAAGCTAAAAGGCACCTTTCTCTCTGCCTTGAGAGGGAGTAAAAGCCATAAATACACATTTCATTCTCTTTCTCACCTGTGTATGATGCAAAGGTGTCGAGAGCTTGTTATGAACACCAGTGTGTTTGTTCTCAGCTAAAGCTGCCATCTGGCACAGCAGGATCAGAGTGCTTGTCAGCCCTCAGTACTTCAAACCATTGCCTCAGCTTTCTGTGGGCTACACTTGATGATTTAAAAAAAAAAACAAACCAGCAAACCACAAACCAGCAAAATCCCTTTGGGTTTGCTCAGGAAAGCTTTCCACACAGCTTTCCTTGTGCCTGCCTCTCAGGGATCCTTTGCTGGACAAGGCATTCTGGGAGCATTAAGGGAATTACTTTATTTTCACAGAGAACAGGGAATCAGATTTGGGGTATGTGCTATCAAGTTCTCTTTTATTGCCTGTTAAACAACTGGAAATTCATTTGTTATCCTTGTAAGTCCCCAGCTAATAATGGTCTGGTTGTGAAGTGGTTTTAAATGAAACTTCTGAGTATGTTCTTTGACCTTAACGTGTTTCCTGGGATATTTCTTTTCCTCACAGATTAGTAATTTTTCCCACAGATTAGTGGGAATGGATGAGGTCTGTGTTCAAATGGCAAAGCTTTCCTAGCAGAATGTGAGATCTCAGGCCAGGTTTTAAAAACAGTCCTTGAGAAAAGGAGCCTGGAAGAGATCATGGAGGTTTTACACTTGCTCTGTTTCACTACACTCTTCTGAGAGCTGTTGCATTTTTCAGCATGCTGTGTAACACAAAATTGTCTATTAATCCCAAAATAACATGCAGCATTCCTTCTTTTCCCAGGCTATAACTGATGATAAGGGATTACAGAAGATGTCAAAATATATTCAAGACAACTGGGCAGTGTTTGAAGGTGAGAAATTTGGCCTAGAGGTTTAGGGAATGCAGATTTTACAGCCAAAGCATAAGATTTAGGAGCAAGATTGGAGTTCAGGTCAGTTCAGCTGGCTGTTGAAGTCGCTCAGTCTTTGTTTTCTGAGTTTCATCACTCTGTCTGGTGCAGAAGTCAGTGCAGATAATGAAGTGCGTTCAGGTCACTGTTCCCCCAGAACAATGTTGGTATTTAGAGCTGAATTGCAGCCTTATAACTTTTCCACAGACACCTTATCACAGGGGTGTATCCAAACACCCTCTGGCAGAGCTGCTGGGGTATCAAATGCTGGGGTTTGTTGTCTCGTCTCCTGCCTGGGTGTGAGACTTTATCACAGGTGCAGTGGAAACAGCCATGGGAGGAGCAGCTCTGCTGTAAAGATGGGATGTCTGGGTCCACCTTGGCAGGGCAGATGATGTGGAGCCTGCTGTGGCTGGAAGGTGTGAGCCTGGTTGGGACAACAGATGACATTGGTTAGTGTCAGGGCTGGCTCATTTTGTTCTTGCTTCCCGCCCCACTCCCCTCTCTGTCAGAAAAATAATGCCTGGTTTACTCATTCAGAAGCACCCTATGTTTCCAGGATTTTTTGTATTTTAAAAAGCACCCAGCTTTACTTAGAAGCTGAAATTAAAGCAGTGGTGGCTCCAGGGTAGAGAAGAGTTGTGGCATGTGCTAAAATCTCAATTATGTATTGAAACTTTATTAATAGAAATTTCTCTCCTGTACTTTGCTGGGAGACTGGGAATCTTCCTTAAAAAACGTGTTACAGTTCCCACCAGTCTTACGGTCTATTTATGGTGGCCATATGTAAAGATGGAAGAGCTGCAGAAATGTTCAGTCTGGTGTAAAGTCTCCTTAATATCTGGCACTGGATGGTGTAGCATGTAGCTGTCATTAAGTTGGTCATTAAGTTGTAATTAAGGTGGTGCAGTCTTTGCAAGTCAGGTCCTTTGGAAGAGAGATGTTTGCATGGAGATGTTGCAGACTTGAGAGTTACAGCCAGGCAGATTAATTAGGAGGATGAGGTCTGAGTGAAAATGAGCACAGAGAAGTAAAGAGAGCAGGCAGGGGGAAAGGTTCTGGGCATAATTAGCCCGTGGAACAAACGAGTGTGAAACGCAGTCACCGGCTCATCTGCAGCTGGGAAGGGGGCACGGCTCACATGACAGGGTTCATTATTGTTAATTAGTAAGTGGAGGCTCACTTCATGAGCGCATATTCCAGTGCATAATTAGTGCTTCAAAGGGAGTTACATCTTGTGAAACAAGTGATCATAACATTGTTTGAATCCAGTCCTAATCCCTGCATATTGTCCTTTTACAAACTTTCCTCACCTGTGTGAGGTTTCTGTAGGATTTAAGATTCAATGGTCAATCTGGAAGTATCACAGAACCCTAGAATGGTTTGGGTTGAAAGGGACCTTAAAGACAGTCCAATCCCACCCCCCTGCTGTGGGCAGGGACACCTTCCACTAGACCAGGTTGGTCACAGCCCCATCCAGCCTGGCCTTGGACACTTCCAGGGATGGGGCAGCCACAGCTTCTCTTCACAACCTGTTCAAAGTGCCTCACCACCCTCACAGGGGAGAATTTCTTCCTCATATCGAATCTAAAGCCACTCTCAGTTTGAAGCCATTCCCTCTGTACACACTGAACACTTTGACAGTGTGCTACAGCTGATCCCAGGAAAGGACTTGGTGCAGACTGGTCAAGTGCAGAGCAGCATGGATATTCAAACTGGCAACGTGCAGTTTCTCCCAGGGCCAAAGGCCAGTAAAGCCTGTATGAGTGCAGCACCACTAAAGGGCAAAGCTTGTGCTTTGCTGAGCACCACGAAGGGGAACTTGCTTTGCTTGTCTGCCAAGGAACAGGGGGATGCTGTATGTGTGTTTTTGTGCAGTAGCACACTTAGCTTCAGTACCACATCTTACAGGTACTGGATTTCTCTTCATTTGTCCTTTAAGATCGTGAATTTTGGTAAGTGGGAAAAGATGAGAACTGGAGATAACTGGCTCTGTTAAGTGCCATTCTAACGATGTTTTAGAAACGTGGTCCTAGAGAGTCTCATTCTGTCTTCTCTACAGAAACAATCTGATTGGGGAATTCTGGGTAGCAGTAAGTTCTAAACCTGTAGTATTGGGGACACTGAGGAATATTGTACTGAATTCACAGAAGGTGTAACAAAGCCATTGGAGCAAATGCTTAGGAATCTCTGTGTGGTGTAGAAAACGACTATTTAAAGTCTAAACCTTTGGCCTTCTTTTAAGGTAGTACTCTAGGAGAAAAGCCAGCTAAGCACAGTTAGGTGGCAACTCCCTTTGTGGTGCTTGGGTCCCAGGGAACAGCTCCAGTGGTTCAAAAGCAGAAGCCCTGAAGTCTGCAAGTGTCCAGTGTGTGAGGAGAGCTGCGACCTCTCTTGGCTTCAACGTCAGGTGCTTGTTTCTGTGAATTTTTTAGCATAAAAATGGAGGCTGTGCCTGGCTGATGAATGCTGAACAGCTGCTTGCCAACACAAATCAGGCTTACACAGTGTAAATGTTGATATTTAATCACAGAGTGGTTTAGGTTGGAAGGGATATTAGAGATGATCTCATTCCATACCCCTGCCATGGGCAGGGGGGTGGATTCCTCTATGCCAGGTTATTCAGAGCCCTGCCCAACCTGGCCTTGAACACTTCTAGGGATGGGGAGTCCACAGCCTCTCTGGGCAGCCTGTGCCAGGGCCTCACCACCCTCAAAGGAAAGAATTTTTTCCCAATTTTTAATCTAAATCTGCTCTCCTTCAGCTTAAGGCCATCCCCCCTTGTCCTGTCACTACATGCCTGGGCATAAATCCTTGTCTGTGTTGGTAAAGGACACAATAAAGGAACCTCTCACACCTGCTAGGTTCAGCAGTAAGAGGAAAAAAGAGAAGCTTTATTTACATTTCTCATACTTCATAGGGTTTTCAATTCCACATGGGATCGGAGGACATGTCACTTCCTCCTCAATCCCACTGGAGAAAAAGGATGCTTATTAAACTTTCTCTTATCACAAAAGAAATGAAAAACAGAAAATACAGTTAAGTAAACATTGGCTATTGTTTACATGAAAGTCTGTGAAAATCTGACTCCAAGTATGTAAATTTATCAGAAGGCTAAGAAAAACCAGAGTGACACTTGCCCAACTCTCTTGAAGCCCCTTGGAGCACTGGAAGGCTGATAGAGTGGATAGTACCACAGTAAATGAATTGGAATTCCACCATCTAGAATTCCAGTCCAGGAAGTAATGGATGAGAGCACTGAGGGAATTAACCCCTGTGTCCCTGCTTTGCCCACCTGCAGGTTCTGTTGGTGCTGAGAGCTACTACAGCAACCTCTACAAGGCCTCTTTTGATAACATGGATGAGTACCTGCAGAGGAAGGAGGAAAGGTTACAGCAGCAGAAAAAGAAAAGGCAGGATCTGCAGCGTGGGTCCAATGGGCAGGCAAAAAAAAAGATGAAGACTGAAGAGCCATCACTATGACTGCTGTGAGATTGTGACCTTTGCCTTGAGGAAAGGAAGTGATCCAGCTGTGGACTGTTTTTACATATAAAGTGAATTATGCAAAGGGACTGGTTTAAGGTTTTATTCAGGTTTTCAAGCAGGCTGAAATGACAATATCCTGTTTGCAGCAAATAATGCATTAAACATACCTAAACTTTCTAGCAGAATACAGTGTTGGTGGTTCAGTCCTGGGAATCTCTGATGCATGTTTTATGAATACTGGAGATGGTATTTTCCTTGAAACAGGATTTTCTTTTTGCCTACTGTGTTCAGGCTTTCTTCTTCAGGTGGAGACACACTGATTAAAGTGGATGCAACTTTGTTTTTATTACTTTTGGTTTGGGTTGTTTTTTGGTTTTGGGTTTTTTTTAAACTTTTTTAAGAAGTCTGTTAGTTAATGTAACTAACTTAGTGTACCTGGGTATGGGGAGGGGAATGTAGAAAAAGTTCTTGCTGGGTATGAGAGGTTTTAGCTGAGACTTTCCCTTCTCTGTTTTTATCCTTTAACTGCTGTTCATATGGTTGGGATTTTGCCTAGCTTCTAATCCCTTACTTCTTTCTTGTGGGATATTTCTGCAGGAAGAAGTGCAGAAGTTAATTTTGTGTGCTGCAAAGTAAAAGTAAAATGTGTCAGCCAGCTTTGTGTTATTGGAAGCTCTGGTGTCTGTGAAAATCATTCCAGAGGCCTGTGAGCAAAATCTGGAGTGCATCCTGCTTTTTTCATGGAGAACTTTTCCATACTGTAATTATCCAAGAGATACATCTTCTTGAGAAGTTATCAGTAAGAGCCATATGGGGCCACTTGTTGCTTCATCATGGGGCAGAAGATGTGTTCATCTGCAAATGGAATCGTGTTCATGTGGAATATCATGGCCTGCACAAAACCAGGTGTGGAGATCTGTACAGTCCATTAAAAGTACTCAGAATTAACCTGTGCACTGTGAGTGGTTTTCTCTGGACTGTCTGGACACGTAGAATTTTTGCATTCAAGTGCAGATGTGTGGCCCAGCTGCTTGGTTTGCTGACAGCTTTTCTCCTCCCTTTCTCCCATGGAAGATGCTGAATGCCAGTAATAGAGCTCAGCAGCAGGTAGGCAAATTTCCTGGTGGTTTCCCTAAATCCCACACTGATGGGAAGCTGGGAGGAAAAACCCTGTAAAATTTCTGTCTTCTGAAGGAATGTGGGGGTGAAAACCTGGACTGTCCCTGGAACAGCCAGTACAGTGGCACAACACTGGTGAAGAGTATTCTTGGTCCTCAGGAAAGGGTGAGAAGCTGCCATCTGAAGTGCTTTGATGTTGGGTGGGAGTGGTGGCCTGGAGACTGAGGCACCTGTGGTGTGATGGTGGCTTTTAAAACTTTGTAATTCTTGTTGTATTCATTTAACTGAAGAGGGGCTCTAGGGAAGGGAGTTGGGGAAGCACCTAAGGAAGCTCAGCCTCAGTGTAGCTTTTCTTCAAGAGTAGGGTTTGCTGGTGTGCAGATTCTGTAAAATACCACCAAAACCAGACTTTTATTCACACTGTGAACCAGACAGGATGGGAGGAAGAGGTTGTGACTAGATGTTCTGCTAGCTCTGATAAAGAAACCATCCCATGATGAAGTTTGCAGGTCCGATGCAAACTCCAACATTTTTGAACAGATTTGAATCTGCAGCAGGAGCCTGTGCTGGATCATTTCTGCATGTCACCAGGTAGTACTGAGGAGGTGGTGTGAGCTCAAGGCAGGTCCTTCTTGTGCCATCAGAACATTATTTTAGCCAAGCCTTCTGGGATGGGGTGGGTTGGTCCCAGGTATTGTTCTGATGCTCTGACCTGACCCTGGGCAGATTCAGGCATCTTAGCATTATGGAATGGTTTGGGTTGGAAGGGAACTTGAAGATCATCCAGTTCCAAGCCCTTCTGCTTAAGGCCCCATCCAACCTGGCCTTGAACACCTCCAGGGATGGAGCAGAACACACTTCCAAGGATGCAGGAGGCTGTGGGTGTGCAGGGCTGGCAGGGCAGGTCACCTGTCACCTGTGACACTTCTGCCCACCACAGAGGTTTTTACCCAACCCTACTTTCTCTTCAGCAGCTTTGATGCTGAGTGTTAGGGGTCCATGTGCACAAACAAAACCATTTTCTCACTGGAGGAAAATCTGAGGAGTTCACAGGTAACTGCCTTCAGGGGTTGGTTGTAGATCCTGTATGTCAGTATTGTTAAACTTCTGAAGGATCAGAGACTGCCATGGCAATTCCTATTCCTAAGGGATATTTTTCTTCAGCTTAGGATAGACCTTGACAGTGATCTCCACTGGCTGCAGGCTCTCCTGTGATCCTCATCCTGCCTGCTGTCCTGGAAGAAACCCAAATTTTCTTCCAGCACTTGAACTCATGACAGATCGTGGTGCGTGGGAGTGACATGAGATGTGGTATCTGGCAGATGGCTCGGGCCTTTTTGTTCCTCTTCCTACAGCTTCTCCTTTCCTATTCCATTTCATGTTTCCTTTTCTGCACACAGCAGTTCCTGAGCTTCAGTTGTGAGCCCATGTGTGCCTGTGCATTGCTTTGAAGGGCTCTGAGCAAAGCGATCAGAGAAAGGAAACTTTGCCGGAAGGTCTAAATCCTTCCTTTAGATGTGTTCCAATCTGCCTTGTCTAACTGGAAAACACACACAAATCATTAAAAGGGAGTGGATACCACTGCTGCAGAGAGCGAGACAACACTCCTCTCCTTGGTATTTGAACTATTTATTTCTAGTGGTTAAACCTGATGTCACTTGCTTGTGTTTATTTTCTGAGCTTGAACCAAGGCCTGTGTGTGTGCCTGGCAAAAGGAGCTGGGTTGGCGAGGGTGTAGTTTTACAGCAGGACTGGAAACCCTCAAACCATTCCAAGAATATTTGTAGGCCACTTAAGATCACCCCACACTCCACTGGAGCTTTTCATGGCAGTTGTGCAGCTCCCCTGCTTCTCTGCTGAGCACTGACAATCCAAGCAGCTTTAAAAAATGCAGGTAGGGGAAAATGTGTTTCTTTTCCTCAGCCTTTCAACCCAAAACATATCCTTCCTACTCCTGTTGCTGGGATTTCACCAGAACCCCCTTCAGCAGCACATAGTTGAACAGAGTGACCTTTTATCTGTCGTAGCAGGAAGGAACCCTAATCAAATGCAGCCCAGAACGATGCTTTGGAACAGTCCTTACATTTTTAACAAAACTTTGAAAACAAGTTTTTTCTGTAAACAAAAATGTCTGTAAACAAAAACGTTTCTTTCTTTAAAAAGAAAAACCCCAATACAATGTAGTTGCTTTATCTCCAGGCTAATGAAAAGTTGCTGCCAATTTCAGTGCACTCCAAAATCTGCTTCAGCTTCCTTTGCTGATCTATGTTGCATGGAGTGCTTTGATCTGAGGAGGAAATGCCCTGTGGGTTTAACTCTTACTGGTTGTCCCTGCTGCCATCACTCCTGGTGACATGGTGTGAAGAGAGACCAGGAGGGCTTGGAGTGTGGTGAGGGAAAGCACAACATGGTTTGTCAACAGTTGTGGATGCAGAGGCTGGAAAGAAAAGAGAACTGAATGTTTGTTTTTCATGTATTTTTCATGTATTTCATGTATTTTCACAGGTTATTATCCACTCCTGCACCCCAGTACTTCTTTCAATATTCTCTTTTCCCACTCTCCTTTTTTATTAATAGAGATACTGGATGTGTTTGCACAGATGGATGTGCCCATGGGCATGACCTGAACATCCAGAGGGGTGGCTGCCCCTCATTTCCTAATCAGCACTTAGAGCCGTGGCTTTGAACAGCTTTTGGAAAGTTTATTAGAGCCAGTGCCCACTGGAAATGGGAGTTGGGTGCTCTTGGTTGCTTAATTCAACTTTGAATTCAAACAGCTCTTTATAGCTGGGTGGAGGTATTAACTCCAGGGAACCAGCACGAAGCAAATACTGGCAGAAGCAAATTGAGCACAGTCACGGAGCCTCCCCTGCTTCTGTCAACAGCAAGGTCCAGCTCTCCATGGAAAAGCTTTGAACAGTTACTCACCTGTCTGAGATTTATCAGATTTACACCTACAGGCAGGATGTGGTATTTCTGCATGTTGCCCATAGGGTAATTAGAAATTAATAGTCTTATCTGGCGTGGAAATTCTGATTTTGGGCTGTCAGACCTAGTCTATAGATATATATGTATATACACACACACATATATAAAAATAAATATGTATAAAATATATATATGCATAAAAATATATACGTATGTAAGAAGCCCCACACCAAACAAAAAGACCCCCAGCTATTCATGGACCAAAACTTCTTTCTAACACAAAGTAAGGAGATCCTAACCGTGTGTTACATCTTGCTGTTTTATCATCCTTTGGCTTAAGCTTCACTTGTCGTGGGAAGAAAACTGCACTGCACGTGGCCCTCACCTCCTCGACCTCCGTGTGAGAAAGGGACAACCTCAGTCCTGTGAAAAGTCCAGGGAGCAGCACAGGTTGGCACTTTGGAGTTTTCCATGCCTTGTGTTGAAGAAAATACAGTATAAACAAGTAGCTGTTGCTGCTGATCCTTTCTGAAGTGGCTGCTGGAGGGAGGCAGTTACGAAACACGGCATCCAACGTGAAAACACAATTAAAGCATCCATTTCTGGCATTCCATCTGTGCAGGTTTTCAGGCTTGCAGCTTGATTCACTGCCTTTACAGCTGTGCTGCAACCCGCCAGTGTTTTGTGCTTTTAAATAAGAGCTGTGTTAGTGTATTTTCTCATCAGCATGTTGTCAAGATGGCAGCATCCCATATAAATTCTGGTTAGTTTTTTGCAGTGCTGGATGTCTTGGATGTCTCCATTAACTTTTCCCCTTTATCACTGCAGTATTTCACATAGCAGTGCTTCCTTTGCTTTCTAATATTTCAAAGCTCAAGAAAGGCAGAATGTGACACACCAGCTATAGCAAATTAAAAACAACATTACTCTGTTGGTTTTTTTTCCTGTTTCCTGGCCTGTGGAAGAATTCATATTATTATCTATGTGCATTTAATTTTACCTGAAGTAATAGCTCATCATTGTGTCTAAAGCCAACAATATTCAGCAAATAAACCAGCAATTTGAAAGTGAAAGCTTCTTATCTTCAAGGAAATAATGACTGTGGTAATTAGTCACTGTCTCTAAGATTGACTGTAGTAATTAGTCACTGTCTCTAAGATTTGCATGTGCTGTGTTTCTGGAATACTTTACTGGGAAATTCTGTTTTGTAAACAAGGCAGAACTGTTTTGTGTCAGGCGGCTTCTAGGAAGAGCAATATAAATCACCTGGTACTGCTCAGCTTCCCTGAAATCTCTTATGGGAGTTTCTTTAGTGGGAAGAGCAGTTTTTACCTGCTTGTTTCAATACAGAGGCACAGGCACTTTGGTCATTGCATCATAAAATTGAATTTTAAGCCTTTTCACTCTCTTGCCACCACCTTCATTAAAAGCTTAAAAAGCTCTCCAAACACCCAAGCGACCAAACAAAACCCCCATGGCCAAATTAGAACAAAAGACTCCAGTTATCCCTCTGCTCAGTGTAAAGCCAACTAAATAAGATTTCCATTTTTCTGGTCAAAAATAGCAACACCAAATCAGGTTCTGTCCCTTCTCTCCTTTCCGTGGTGCAGCCAGGAGGAAGTTTCAGCCACTTTCTGTTTACTTTCAGTTTTGTAACCCAGCACTGGTACAATCAACACTAAAAAGAAAAAATAAAAAGAGGAGAAGCCTCCTGTTCCACCTCTGCACCTGCAGAGAGCCCTGAACACTCACGGCACTCGGTCAGGTGCAGCAGCTCCGTTGGGATGTGTCAGGCACCAGCATGGAAAAGCTGCTGCTGCATTTTTGTTTCCTATAAATAAGCAGGGGGTGTATTCAGGAAGGCACTGGAAATGAGTTGACTGAATCATAAAGCAGGAGGTTCTTTCCACCCTGTCAGCTTTTTGTTGTGCTTGCTGGGAAGCCCAGCAGCGTTACCGAGGTAGCAAAGGGGAAATCTGGGTAGGAATTAACCACAGCTGCTGTGCTTCTTAGGGGGTTCCCGGGTCACTTCTTGCCCTGTGCCTCACCTGTGGCTTTCCTGGCACCACAGAGGCAATGCCCTGCCTGGCTCCTTGCCTGCCCTGTGCCACCCTGCCCTGGCACCTGGCTTCTCCCACAGAGGCTGAGGGATGCAGTCTGTGGCTGGGCTTCTTGCTGCATCCCGTTTTGGGAACCACAGCACAGCAAGAGCTGCTCTCTTCCCTGGCCAGGTGTGGGAAGGAGGCTCCAGTGCCTGCTGAGGGGTGTGGGAGCCACCAGAACCCTACAGCCAGCTCTCCCTCTGCTCTGATGTGTCTTCTCTCACTGCACCCCACCTGTGCTCTGACTCCGTGCCTGCCTCAGCCTGGCCTCTGACACCTTGTGTCACACTGGCAGCAGTGACAAGTGCCAGGCTCTCTCTGCAGGTGTCACTGCCGTGACTGCACCAAATGAGGAGAAGCACTGAGGAGAAGCAGAGCAGCTGCTCTCCTGAAAGGGCTCTCCAGGAGCTACAGCTGCCTCCTCACTCCCACACTCATCCTTCATCACTCCGTGAGAGGTGCCACCTCTTTATTCCGCAGGCAGAGGCAGGTCCACGTGCCCTGTGTGCATGGGGAGGTACAGGGAAGAAATTCCTCCCTCTAAGGGTGCTGAGGCCCTGGAACAGGTTGCCCAGAGAAACTTAACCCTGGTAGTGTTCAAGGCCAGGCTGGACAGGGCTTGGAGCAGCCTGGGACAGTGGAAGGTGTCCCTGCCCATGGCAAGGGGTTGGAACTGGATAATCTTTTAGGTCCCTTCCAACCCAAACCATCTGAGATTCCTTTTTTAATATAAATCACATCAGAGTTGCAAGAGATGAAGAAAGGGACAGGAAATGGCACTACCTGGCANCTAAGGGTGCTGAGGCCCTGGAACAGGTTGCCCAGAGAAACTTAACCCTGGTAGTGTTCAAGGCCAGGCTGGACAGGGCTTGGAGCAGCCTGGGACAGTGGAAGGTGTCCCTGCCCATGGCAAGGGGTTGGAACTGGATAATCTTTTAGGTCCCTTCCAACCCAAACCATCTGAGATTCCTTTTTTAATATAAATCACATCAGAGTTGCAAGAGATGAAGAAAGGGACAGGAAATGGCACTACCTGGCAAGCAATGAGCTCTGCAGGAGTGGCTGCCTTTATTCCCGAGTGGGAGATATTAGGAATGAGAAGGTAATTCACCACTTGGCCATTCAGTCCTTCCTGCTGCCCTGGGGACTGGCATGGCAGTGAGAGCTCCCTGCCCGCTGCCCCTGCTGATCAGCTTCCCTTGGCAGCAGCAGGTCTGTGGGAGTGAGCCTGGCAAAGGCAAACACAGGGAGACAGGAGCGCTGGCAGGCCGGGGGAGCTGGCTGTGCCTCAGAAAGGAGTGTGGCTGTGTCCCAGCTCACTTCTGCCATATCTTTACAGGACTTTTTAAAAGGCCATGTAGTGATAGGGCAAGGGATAATGTGTTTCAAGTGAAAGAGGGAGAGGTTAGATTAGTTTTTAGGAAAAAATTCTTTACTGTGAGGCACTGTGAGTGTGGTGAGGCCCTGGCACAGGTTGTCCAGAGAAGGTGTGGTTGCCCCTGAATCCCTGGGAGTGTCCAAATCCAGGCTGGATGGAGTTTGGAGCAACCTGGTCTAGTGGAAGGTGTCCCTGCCCATGGCAGGGGTTTTTAAAATGAGTTTTAAGATCCCTTCCAACTCAAACTGTTCTGTGATTCCGTGTGTCCCTGCCCCTGGGCAGGAGGCAGGGGGCAGGTATTGTCACTGAGGCTGGCAGCTGATCCCACCCTGGCC
Organism: Platysteira castanea; assembly: GCA_013397175.1. Taxonomy (NCBI): domain Eukaryota; kingdom Metazoa; phylum Chordata; class Aves; order Passeriformes; genus Platysteira; species Platysteira castanea. Next base: position 52,318 of record VYXC01011536.1, read on the forward strand.
AGCTCTAAGCCACGGAGAACACTGGCAGAAGCAGGTGCCAGAGAAGCCAACCTGCCCTCAGGCTTTGCTGGCAGAGCTGCTCCCGAGCTGGAACCCCCCGTTTGCAGCACTCAGCTGTCAGAACCTGCACTGCCACTGCCCACACCCCCCTCACTCCGGGCGGGGTCCGTGTCGGACAGAGCCAGCTCCTGTCCACCTGCACACATCACACAGACCCAGCCCCACCTGCTCTGCCTGAGCCAGGTCCTTCGAAGCCTCCAAACAAAGGGCATTTAGCCCCACTGAGGACCAACTGCTCGTTTTTTCACCTGGGCAGGAGGACAGCCAGCTCCCCTTGGAAAAGACAGGGCTGCACCACCCCTGTGGTGGGCACTACTTCAACCAGCCCTTACCCAGGAGGTGATAAAGTGAGTGTGACCTGTGGTGACATTCCACCCTGCTCCCCAGGCAGCGTTAGGCACTGATTTCCAGAGAAATCCCATGTCATGAGTCAAGTACCCCCCCAGTAAAGGAAAACCCTTTCCTGGGCAGGCAGAGGCAGCCTGGTCTTGCCCCAGAGTTCTTTGCTTTGTGCCCATGAGTTCAGTGGGCTCTTTGCACTCAGCTGGGCTGAGCATGGTGTTCCCAACTCAGCTTATCCACTTAAAATAAAATGACTAATTCATGAGGAAATCATATCTAAATTATCCTGGTTTAAACTCACCAGAGGAGGGGAACACAGAGATCTAGGGCAGGAAGGGAAACTCTTTCTGGGTCCAAGGTTTCAGTCAAGCTCCTCTGGGAAGTGAGCAGATCCCCTCTGCAGTTTCCAAGCAGGATTCTGTCTGGCTGTAAAGGAGCTGCACCAGTCCCTGCACACCCTGCCATGGGTAGGAGTTGTGCAATCAGCGAATCTATCCTGACCTAGAGCAGGAGAAATGAGCTGTGGCCATCACTGCCCCTGCCGCGAGCCAGGCAAGAAAGTTCACCTAAAAAAGAAGTGAAAATGGCTTTGCACTGGCAACTTCTTTCTGGAGGAACGTAATTAGTGTTTTACTGATTGGGTTCTGCGTCCCTGTGACTGTCCTGACTTCTCTCTCAGACAGTCTTGGTTGCCAGAGGTGGCACCAGCGCCGTGTTCACACCGTGCTTCATGAGCAGGACCTGCATCAGGAGCGGGGAGGGTGGGAGGAGGAGTTTGCTGTCCCTGCAGAACGTTCAGCACCAGCGCTACCATCATCCACTGACCCATCCTGGGGCATGCAGTGCATCAGTGGAATTCATCTATGCCCCATTTCGGGTTTTGTGGTCAGCTCCTTGGGGCAGGAACTGTGCTTCACTGAACACCTGCAGACTGCCCAGCAATCTGGGGCTACCACGGTATGAAACCTTCTTCCAGAGAAAGCAACATGCAGGATTAGAAGTGGAAAGAAAATTAATGACATCTGCTCTAATTTCCCCTAGGAGAAGGAGACACCCATTCTCGCCTTATCCTGACAGATATCTGTCTCCTGGTGGAAGGTCGCTGTGTCTGGAGAAAGATGGGTGAATTTTAAACTGAGAAGCTCCCAGTGCAATGTGACAGTTTCAGGTACCCATGTGGATGAGCACTGTGGAAGTGCTTTAGAGCTAGACTGAAGCAGCAGTGTTTAGATTTGAGAGATTCAGTCTAAGATTTGAGGTTAAAGTTGCAACTTGAGCCAAACCCGTTTGGGATGTTTGGCATCAGAGCCCCTCTCTAGGATCTGTGAGTACTGTCAAATTGCCAGCTGGTAAATCTCAGCCTGATATGGAGGAAGAAAATACTGGAAAAGCTTCACGGGAGACTCAGTGTTGAGAGGGCAAGCGTTGGCTCCATTTCTGCTGTTGTGGTTTTAGGGGTTGGTTTGTCTTTCTGTGGGACCACGCAGGGCTGGATGGCTGATGCACATTTCTTATGGATTCATATTCCTGGCAGAGGTGTTTGAAGTGATCAGGAGCTTTTGATAGTTGCAAAATTTATTGCCAGCACCATGTAATCACAGAGAAAAGTGGCTATTATCCTCCCCACCCTGCTAACTCCTTGAGGATAAAAAAATAATCTAAAAATTTCGTGTAATTTTCTTCTTTGATCCTCCCTTGGCAATTCTTTAGAACAGTGGTTGCACAGCTGGGAGTGGGGAGACTGATGTGGGTGTCATGTGAAGGATTTCACTGTGTTTTGTGAAGGGATAATGAAACAGCCCTCAAAGATGGGGAGTCCTTTCAAATGATTAGTCCCCTTCACCCGTGTAGAGACAGACACCATTAATATTCTTCTGGGAGTTTTTGAACAGTATGTACCAGCATGAAAAGAAATGTCAGGCTCTTATACATGTCCTTGTTATTATGCTGCTTTTCCTTGCGTGAGAATACATTTAGATGGGCTAAAAAGAGGTTCTTAACAGAGTAGAGTAGCTAATACTATAATTCTGGAAAAAATGAGATACTGGAGAAGATAAAAGGTTTCAGCTTTGGGCAGCGTGGGGCATGGCTGAAGCTGATGCCAGCTGATGAACCTGTATTTGGGCAGAAGGAGGTATAATCATGCCTGATTTAAACACTGCAGCAGTCACGTGGCAGGAATACTCCTGTTAGGCCTCTTGCATCCGTGAATCTGTAACTGGAATTTTGTCTGGTGAGCCTGGTATGCAAATTTGTGCACATATGGAACTGCCAAGCCTACTCTGTTAAAGGTTGTATTGCAACTTGAGAGACACACCAGCAGCACAGAGACATTTAGCTGGTGTCCAGGTGACCAGTGCCTGGCACTTTGTTCCAAGTTCAGGCCAGCCCAGCCCCCAGTTTTATTACTGACACCCAGGTAAGGGGTGTTGGTGTCCTGCGTCCCTCTGGCCCAGCAATGCCAGCCCCTGCCTCTGCTGCCCTGGTGGCCACACCGTGGATGGACCCCCTGCAGCAGGAGGGGCTCCAGTGTCCTTCCCAAGCCTAAAACAGCATCCCAGAATGGTTGGGGTTGGAAGGGACCTGAGAGATGATCTTGTTCCACCCCCACCATGGGCAGGGACACCTTCCACTATCCCAGGCTGCTCCAAGCCCGAGTGTCCAGCCTGGCCTTGGACATTGCCAGGGATCCAGGGGCAGCCACAGCTGCTCTGGGCAGCCTGTGCCAGGGCCTCTCCACCCTCACATAAAGAATTTCTTCCTAATATCCAATCTAAACCTACTCTCTTCTGGTTTGAAGCCATTCCCCTTGTCCTGTCACTCTTTAAAGGGACTGGCCTTGCTGGGAGTGCAGATTGGAGCATGAGCTCCTCCTCCTGCAGATCAAAAGCTTCCTGGTGTGCGCCGAGGGAAATGACAAAAGGATTTGGCTGCAGATGCTCCTCTAATGCCTACTGTGGTTCCTCCTCCTCATCTGGGTGAGGAAGGAAGGGGGAGCCCCACAGCACAGGGCACCCGTGGCTGAGCTGCCAGGCAGTAAAGGAACGGCAGCAGCTGGGATAGGGGAGCAAGGGCAGCGCCTGCCACACACCCAGAGCTAATCCAGGCACTTTTGTCTGCCCCGGATTACCTGGTGTGTTTACAGAGGATCTCATTTTCCAGGCAATTCGTTGGAGGCAGCAGCCTGCAGCTCCAGGAAGACTGCACTGAGTAAATGCACATTCAGAGGGCAAATTCTGACGTGACTCGTGGTGGTGAAATGAACTTTTTGCTGAGCTCTGAAGAAGACAGGGCTCAAAAATAAAATTTAAAAACCTCAGGCCAAGCCCATCTGGCAAACAGGCTTTGATTTTGACCCCACTGTACAGAGTAATAAATCCATCCATGATGCACAGCACAGGACACGGTTCTTTCTTTGAAAGAATGTCCCAGGGGTTGTTATTCACTTTTACAGTCTGCAAACACCGTTCTCACTCTGCAAACTCTGAGTTCCTCCTGTAAGTCACGCCATCGAACCCCTTTCCAGGTACGATGTGTCTTTCAGAGTGATTATTGTCTCCCTAGTTAGATGTTAACGACGGGGATGAGAAAAGACCTTTGTCCGACAGATAAATTCAGAGGTGCTACAAGGTTGTTGCACTGGAAATAATGGGCTTAATCTCAGTACTGAAAGTAGTAAACACTCTGAGTTAGCCTGCATAGTTCACCTTAGAAAGAAAGAGCTGTACCATAATAACTGATACAAGCTTTTAATACTAATCAGCTTGTAACCTTTTCAATTTAATTTTATCTATTTTCATGCAAAAGATGCCTGGATCTGTAGAACACCTACGTGAAGCCATGTGAATGTCTGTAATTCAGTGCAGTTCAAAACTGTGGGTGCTGCTGAGCGCTCACAATTTTCTCCTCAGTAGAAACAGTTAGATAGATACATAAATAAAAATGTAGGCCTAGAAACTCAATTTTTTCGGCCTTTTGCATGTACTTGCCAGTGGATGAAGTTGCACTGTCCTAGCTCAGTGTTTTATGAAGATTTTTAGCACTGTGAAGCCCTCAGGCAGCACCTGACGCTTCCTGCATGGGTGGAGAAGGCAGCCTGAAGCACAGGTCAGTGAATAAATCACCATGCAGGGTGGAGAAATGAAACAGCTGGTAGGATAAAATGAAAGACTGTAAATAAAGGGGAGATTCCTGTGCTTTTTGTCGACTGCAGATCAGGATCTCCCCGGCTGTGGGTGACGCAGCCTTGGCTCAATAACCCTAAAATGATCTGTCCTCTGCAAGAAAAGGAGCTGGGAAGAGTCATTGTCCCTGGAGCTCTGCCACAGCAGGCAGGAGGAGGAGGAGGAGGATCAAAGTCTTGAGAGAGGGGAAGGAAAAATTACAGCCTGGAAGAAATGAGATGGTCCCTTATGACACACACATCACCTCGGTGAACTTTGGGGAGTGCACCGTGTTTTAGACCTGTTACCCCACAACATTTAGGAACATACTTCTTCAGCTCTTCCCCACGATAAGGAATCACCTCCCTGCAGCCAGACCCTGCTGGCTGGTCCTGGAGGCACCAGTGAGTCCTGGACAGCACTGGGGAGTGGTGGGAGGGCAGCTGCCACTGGGGAAACACCAAATTCCCAGTGGGAGTGTGGTTTGGTGGGGGTTTACCCTGCTGCCTGCACAGCTCCCTGTGCCTTATCCATGTCTCTGCTGCCCACCACCCTCCACAGGGTCCAAGGGCAGCAGGGGTCCCAGCCACAACCATGAGTTTCCATGGCTGTTTCCAAGCCTGGCAAGGAAAAGTGGTGGAAAACACTTCTAATAGGCATGTTAGGGGTTTGCTTTTTAATAGAACTCTGCCTAAAACCAGTAATTTATTTTAAGGGAAATAATAGCTCAAACCATAAGCACTGCTCTGAATGCTCGTTTCATTTAGCTGAGGCTTGTTCAGTAAGGAAAATGAAATTTCGAGCTTTCAAGTTTGTACTGGTGTTTGGGTTTTGGGGGTTTTTCGGTGGGGAAATTCACTCATCAAAAAGGAAATCATTCCAGCTTCCTAGAGTGGTGGTCAGTGCCCCAAGCCTGCTGGCATTTGAGATGTGTTTGGTCAAAGCCCTTAAGAACCAGCTGTAGCTTTTGGCCAGCCCTGAAGCGGTGGCACGAGCACTGTGGGACAAGTTGGCTTCCAGGGCTCACCCAGGGCAGCTGCTAACTGGGCATTCCCAGAGGGCCTGGCTTGGGCACACAAATTTGAGGAGGATTTATATGTTTTTGTGTTGATCTTCTTGAGGCATTTTCCAGCCTGGAGCATGTCCCAGCTGCCCTGAGCCCAGAACACCATCAGTGGGCTGAGAACAAGCTTTTTTTCTTATAGAACGACTGAGCTGCTCCAAGTGCCTGCCAGTTTGGAGCTTTAGGGCAGAGGATATGCCAGGTCTGCCAGCCAGGCTGTAACTGTGCTTCCACACCGTTTGGAAAACAGAGATTTTTCCTCAGAGACTTTACAGCAAACGTTGGCTGTGACAACACCGGTTTACACTTTCCAAACCCTCCCGGTTCTAAGTTTGTCTTGCAACAGAGCCAAGAGTGGTGTTACAAAAATGTCAGCAGATAGCTGTGTGTGCTTGTGCCTGAGTACACCTGTGATTCCTGATTACGTGCCAAAATAGCCAGAAAGCTTTTTTTTTTGTGTGGGTGAGTTTGACTTCTCACTAACCAAGAGCCAGACCTGCTACACCTCGAGGTGTGACCTGTTGGTTGCAGCTCCTTCATTTATGAGGACGTCTAATAAGTGGGTTTGGCCAGAAATTTTTCTTTCCTGACAACGGGAACTGTTGGTTTTCACATCCAAAAGCCACAAGGTGCTTCACAACTGTGGGTCTCCCTGATTGAGAGGAGAAGGAAGCCCTGGCTTGCTGACTCACTCTAGGAGGGATCTGAAGCCAGTGGAAGATTATTAAGTTTATTATTAAGACCTAGTGGTTTTGTGTGCTGTCACAGCACTCACACCCAGACCTCCAATTCCCATTTTTTTGGAGTCCAAACAACACCTCTGCCTAGGCACTGCCCTGGAGAGCTGAGAGGAAGGAGAGATCACCTGCTGCTCTGCCGTCCTGCCTAGGAAAGCAGCATCCAAACTCTTTTAAACACACTTAGAAAGTTCTTGCTGTATTTTGCTGGCACCAAACAATCTCATGGACAAGGGTGCTGCGTGGAAAAGGGTGGTGCCTATTGAAGGGTGGCTCAGGAGGCCCCAGAACAACCTCTTGGACAGTAATATTTTTGAGTTGGGAGCCAGAGCAGCAGCTGGATGCCCTACATGGGGCTCCTTTCGTATCAGCTCTCCCTGTGGGTTAGGGTTTGAGTGCTTCTCATCCCTGACAGGCATGTTCCTTTGCTTTATAGCCACGGGTAAATCAAGGAGATGGGAAACAGGCAGATATGGGGAGACTTTCATTCGTGGGGCAGACGATTTGCCCACTGTGTTTGCTCTCTCACAGAAACTTTCACAGCATGACAGGAGAATAAAAGCAGTGCATATCCTCTTACTCCCACAGACCAGGCACGAAGGTAAACTCATTCTTCGGATGTTTTTAGAGAGCATGGGTAGTTTACAGTAAAAACCTGCTGTTTAAAATGGGAAAATGGAAGGGTGCATGACAGTGCTTCTCCTGACAGGCTCAGAGTCCCACGTGGAGCAGATGCTGTTATCACTGCTGCTCTGAGGCAGCACTGAGATGAACAATTTCCATGTACAGATACTCCTGTGGCATTACATGACCCACGTATTAAAAGGCACTAAACTTGCCTTGTAAATTGGCTGCTGTGGGGGTACTCACACTTTTAAAAAGCTGTTTCCTTCCCAAGACATGCAGCCCTGGTTTGATCTGATTATCAAACCGTACTAAAAAGCCGAGTAATGGGCTGTGGGATCTCACAGCTTTAAAAAAAAAAATAGAGGTAAAATCCCAGAGCTCATTGTTAGTTTCCCAGGCTAAATAGTGTGGCATTGTTATAACCCATTTCATGTTGAGCTTTGATCACCACTCCAAGAGTAGCAAGGCAAGGCTGGGATGCACCTGGCACTGTCCTGGTGCTGAGAGCTGCAACAGGTCATAGGAAGTTCTCTCTAAGACACCTCCTGTAAACCAAAACAGCACTGAGACACAATATCCACTCTGATTCATTGGAATAGGGGGAAAGAAGATTAAATCATGCTTGAGACATCAGTCTCCCCGCCTCAAAAAACTTCATTTTCATGCTAAGTCTGGTTTTAAATGTCACCTTGAAAATGTGTGTCATTTTAATGGGCTGATTGCCAAGATTCTCAAATCCTTTAATTAGCATATGAATCACAATGTTAAATATTGTGGGAAAAGCAACAGAAATTAGAATTATGAGAGAATGCCTTGGATTTCCCTTGGTTAAACATATCTTGGGAGGACTGTCTCTCAGAAATCTAATATTACAAAGACAAATGAGGTTTTAAAAAATGCTGTGGTATCCCCATTTTTACCATTAGCTGGTTGTGATTGCATAGGGTTTTTTTTTACAGCTGCCTGTGAATAGCAGCCTGAGTGTTCTTTCAAAGTGTCTGTTCTTTCAATAAGCCTCACAGCACTTTACAGCATCACCACAGTCACTACTGCAGCCCTGAGGATGGGTTACATTCCCTTTTCCCACCTTTCACCGATGTGTTTTGCTCACGTCTCTCCAGTAAACAGTTTTTTTGGTTGCTCCTAAAAATGGTGGAGCCAAAACAAACCATCAGTCCCCAAAAATCCTTCAGTTAGAGAAAGCCAAGGAGCCTGCACTGTGCAAGTGGCTCCTTTGTGCCAGGGTGTGTGGCTAGGCCGGTGGGAGTTAAGCACATGGATAAACACTTGCTGGGTTAGGGTTTGTGGTTAGAGAAAATCCTTCCAGCTGAAACTAAACTTCCTAGAAGGGTCTAACTGCTAAGAAGTTTTAGTGGGAGGAGGGTGCAGTCAGGTTTGTACAGCAGGTTTTCTCATCGAGTGTGAGCAGCTCAGTGCAGGACTTGGCAAGGTCTAAGCAATTGTTCATGGCTCCTGCACAGCTCATCTGCTCTGGGAGCTGAGTTGTGACGGAAATCCGCTTGAATGGAGGGGGTAAATTTGATTTACTCGTGCAAAAGTAGTGAAAATTCCGCAGCAGAACAATATGGGTCACAATGTACTTTGGATTATAAGATTTAGTAAAGGAAAAGGGCACAAACCACATAATTCAGATTCAACTTTCAAGCAAAAGAAGTTTGAGGTTAACCAAAACTAGGGTGTAGTTCATCCATTCATGAAGATGTCTGTGTGAGTTGGAGCTGACCCTGTGCTTGGATCTTCCCATTTCCCCTGGGATGTGTTCAAATCCAGGGATCAGAGCCCTTTCCAGTTTTCAGCAGAAAGCCCAAAACCACACTCAAAAAGCTGTTTAAAGGAGGAGGCACCAGCAGACAGAACTAGCTGTGAGGCTGTCCTGCTCTCTGGAAACTTCCCAGCAGGAACAGGGTAGAGGGGTGGAAGTTTTGAGGTAGTTTGGATCTCTCTGAGAGATTGGAGAGTAACTGAAAAAATACAGTTTGTGTGCTAATGAAAGAGACCAAACACAGGAAGTGGCACTGGGGGAAGAAACAAGAGTTAAACTCAGAATTAATGTGCAGAAGCAACAGGAGAGCGAATGTGAATTTCCAGAGCAGGAGGCAGGATTTCCTGTTCAGGGTTGGTACTAGAGACCTGCCAGAGAGGCTGAGCTGCCTAAGGTGGTTCCTGGGCCATGGGGGGAAAGATTGGCCCCCCCCTGCTCATCCCTCTGACAAACCAGCTGCAGCTTTGGGCTTTGCAGAGCTGTGGCATTTGTGCCACCCTTATGGCAAACACACCCAGCAGAGCTGATGGGGCAGCTCAGCCAAGGGCAACCTGAGGAACGTCCATGCCTGTGGCTGGCAGTGATGCCTGAGGTTTTAACTTATATATTTTTCAAATCCTGTGCTACTTGGTGTGTAACTCTGAAGTTTCTTGTAGCCCGTTAACTTCTGTTCTTCCATGCCAGTTGGGCACAACAAAGCCTCTCCAAGCCTGCTGTCCAAGGACACCCAGACTGTCCTAGGCCCAAAATGTGTAAACTAACATCTTTAGAAGGGGGGTAAACTTGGGGAAATTACATCATTAACTGAAATTTTAATTGGAGAATTAACCCTGATATGCAAATAAACCAAACTTATAAAAGTGTGAAGAACTCGTGACCAGGGGTCTATCTTGGGTGTCGCCTTTGGCCTGCCCAGGGTGTACCTTTGAAGGCCCTTCAAATAAATACCCACCTTTATTCCCTTATTCCTGTCTAGTCTCCGTTTTTTAGGTGGCCACCTCAGGCCTCAGTAGTGTAGGAGACACCAGAGTACATGGAATCCCTGGTCCCAGGCCAGTGATAGGACCTAAAACCCTCAGGGAGAACAACCTTTCCCAGCTGAGGGAAACCAGGAGCAGCTGAGCAGCGTGGCTGTGGCTTGACTCTCATGGGGGACATCTTCCAGCCTTCTTTTTGGTGAGGTGGTGCCCAGGAATCAATCCCAGCCTTGTCTGTTCACACAGCTGCAACACCAGGCAGGGCACAGCTCCCAACCATCACAAAACCATCAGTGGAACTGAAGCTCCTCGTGGTGCACCACAGGAATAATTCTAAGGCTTCTCCTCCCAGGAAAACCATCCCTCCCCTCGCCTGTACAGCCCCTTACCTTGCATTCATTATGGGAGCATTGGTCTTTAGGAACATGGACAGTTCTCACAGGAACACATACACAAAATCAAAAAGTAACAACAACCGTTTCTGTAGAAGAATATATTATTTAGCAGATCAGTTTAAAAGTAAAAAAAAAAAAACCAAAAAATCTGTACATCTTTGAAGGTGTCTCTCGTTGGGGTCTTTTTTTGCATCAACAAGGATAAAAATGTGTTTGCACCATGGTTTTTTCAGCTTTGTGCTCCCTTCTTTGCTCGTGCTGAAGGACCCCATGGTGTCCAGCTGTACCAGGCCACAAAGTGACCCTGCAAACTCACTAAGGTTTCTTCTGAATTCTTCTAGTGTAGAAAAAAAAAAAAACTGCATCCACTATGCTGGGCTTCTGAATGTACTGTGAACACTATAAAATTCAGAGAATAATGTGAAGAAATGTGTCATTAGGGCCTGCTAGGCAAACAAAAATGTATGCCAGGACCCTTGTCAGTGTATAAGCATCTGGTGAGCTATGCTGTAATTAGCATACTGCTGTACACATATGGAGAGCATCCTGACTGAAACCACTCCTGCTGCCAGTGGATCATTTCCCAGAAAAGGCTGCTTAGCTAAACTCTGATGTGTCTCTGCAGGCTGCGGGCAGCTTGGTCACCAAAAAGGCAGATCTGCTGAAGTTCGGAGCCGTGCTGCAGCCTGTGCAGTGTCCGCAGGGAGAATCCTGCTGGGAGGCTGTTGTGGGAATGCTGGAGCACGGGGAATCCTGCCAGGAGGCTGTGGTGAGAATTCAGGAGCCTGGGGAATCCTGCCAGGAGGCTGTGGAGGGAATGCCAGAGTCTGGGGAGCCCGCAGTGTCCGATGGCAGCAGCACCTCTGTGAGGAGGCTGCAGGCTGTGGATCCATCCCTGCCACCTCTCCCTGTATGGCCCCACTTGGGTTTTAATGTAGCCACCACATCTGCTTGGCAAATAGCATTTCTCAGAACCAGAGTAGCCTCAGGGCTCGTGGGGTTTTTTTGTTCAAAGGCTGTTCCGTCTCACTTTTCGGTGCCGCTGGTCGTCAAACCTTCACTTTTCTGTTTCTGCAGCTGGAACGAAGAGCAAAGCAGGATTAATCCCCCTGACTCACGCTCTCAGCGCTGCTTTCCAGTGCTGCTGCGAGTCCCACGCTCAGCTCTCCGCAAGGCATGTGCAACATTTCCTGGGAAATAATAGGCAGCAGCTTGGAATATCACAGGCATTGTTTCATCCAAACAGCTCTGGATGAATGTCCGGAGTAAACAGAGCTCAGTCTTTCTCATCAGCTATCATACTGGGCTCTCAGATTATTAATTAAATCCTCTTGTTTCAGGATATTTCTGAATTCAAGCAGCTCCTATTTTTCTAAGACCTCTTGTGCCAATACACTGCAATTAAAGCTCCATCAGTTTGTATAAAAATGTAAACCAGAAGTAAAAGCTCAGCTCTGCTTGAAAGATGAATGAGACTAGGAAAGTCTGGCAGTCGTATTCGAGTTCTTTTGCCCGTGTTTGAGAAATGCTCCTCCCTGAACTGAAAAATGCCTAAAAGACTTTGTTCTCCTTTAAAACTTGGTGCCCTCAAAGCCTGTGCTCTTTGATCTACAAGCCTCAGTACTTGAGCTGCTGAGGGGCTTTTCCTCCAAAGCACTTGGGAGGAGATGGGAGCTACAGCAAAGCTACTGTTCCACTCACGGATGATCAAGCGCAGGAACCTTCATCACCCACATACCCAACAATATCAGCACAACTGGTGCTGCAGGGCACTCCCCAATCTATTTTAACAATGGATGGGCTGATAGCACCCTGCCTACATGGTGAATTCTTTCATGTCAGAAGACCCCTGCTCTGTGATGCCATTTGGGTGGGTTTTGTCGTGAGTCCCAGCAAGGAAAAGAGGCACTGGAAGAGGTGTGCAAGAAAGGGGTGCAGGGCCATGGCCACAGGCTGCAGGGAGCTGGACCAGCACTCTGACTGCATCCCTGGGCTCTCCTCCCTGCCCTGCCAGGCTCCCCAGGCAATGCAGACGTGCTGAGAAAGAGCAAACATGGTTACCTGGAATTCCCACCTCCTCTGAGCCTTACATGTCAAAATGAGAGATGCTCTGTACACAAAGGTCCACCATGGGCCATAAAAGGGCTTCACTGGTTGTGTGTTTAATCCTCCTGGGTGCTTTGCATGGCAGAGTGATTCCTCATAAAATGCCAAGCACATCCTGGATGACACACACTTGACTGGAAGTTCCTTCCCAGAAAATAAACTCATGCACTGGTGCTGCAGAGCCTTGAACTGCCCAACCCCAGGACATTTTGCTGCAGTGTGACCCAGGCAAACTCCTTCCCAAAGGAAGGCAGATCCCTCCAGGAAGAGGTGTTTGCCAGTGTGCTCCCTTCAGGGATTTATCCCTGGGGTTTGGGCCTTGCAAGCAGCTCCTTTGCCATGTCCATGCTTGTGTGGAGCCTGGTGGACTCTGCAAGGACATGTTCTCACTGCTTTTGGCACACACCTCTCTCCAGCTAGGTGTAATGAACGTGTTTCTCAGGATAATGATGATGCCTTAAGCATTCCCACTGTTTTGGAATTAAGCTGCTGCTTAATTATAATGTTTGGCTTATTCAATCATGATGTGTACTGTATCAAGGAGATAATTGGAGTTTACCTCTTTCATAGCATCATCTATCTGTTTTAACCCCTCGTAGTGGTCCCTGGATTCCCACAGAGGCTGGAGCATCACCTCCTCCACTTCTGGGAATAGCTAGATGGAAACAAGAGAGAGAACATCAGCATTTCCTTTTGCTTTCCTTAACTTGCTGCATTATTCAGTTGTACATGCTGAAAACGGGGTGGCAGGCGGGGTGTGGGAGGTACATCCCCATCCCCCTGGATAACTAAACACCTGATGGGGCAAACACTGAAGCTCTGCTCTCCCCCTCTCTGGCTTCTGGCCCTGGGTGACTTTACCTTCGTCACTGTTTCGAACATGGGGATGAGGACGAACTTGAGGAACCCAATCTGTGCCGTCGGCTTGGTCACTTTGTCGCGGTCCATGAACGGTGCCACCGGGAGCCCCTCGGATTTCTCTCGGTCGCTCTGGAACAAACCCAGGGTTAGCAAATATTAATCCTGGCTAGAAGGCTGTGAGGAGGCTCACGCACCAAGCAGGTCAGTAGCCCTCAGGTACAGATCACGGAGGTGTTTGAAGACAGCCCAGAGTAGTGATGTGCTTCCCTCAGGCCAGTGTATCTGCTTTGTGGAGAGCAACATCTGAATAAAGAGAATTCTGTTCTGTTATTTCTGCTCGGCACCAGCGTCAGACTGTTCAGCTCCAGGCTTGCAGGGTGCCCCATTCCCTTTGCAAACCCACTGGACTTGTGAGGCAAAATACATCAGAGCATTCAGAAAGCTGGTAATTGCTCTTGCTTCTCTCAAAGAGAAGGAATAATTCTGTGATTTCGTCATTGTTCTCCAGAGAGTGGTTATTTTCAGGTATTCAACCAGAAGTTTCATCTCCTTCTTTACTAATGATTAAAAGAAAAATCAGTTGCATCCACTTGCTTTCTGAGCAGGTTCTCTTGCTGGCATCCTTCTCTGACTTTCTGTAATAGAAGCTTCCCATGGAATCATAAAATGGTTTGGGTTGGAAAGGATCCTTAAGATCACCCAGTTCCAACTCCCTGCCACGGCCAGGGAAGCTTCCACCAGACCAGGTATTTCAGAGCTAGAACCAGACTGGGCTGTCAGACAGCAAAGCACCTGTGGGATTTGGAAATAGCAGAAAATTGTGCAATTGTGCAATTACATCTCTCCCTCACTCTTACCTGCATAAAATACTCCTCCAGCAAGCAATCTACCCAGGGCTCTGCTACTTCCATTGGGCGGACTTCGTTGGAGATGTCACAGCATTTTATCAGCACCATCTTCAGCTGAAAGAGGATAATAATTTAATGCTGCAGTCCTAAAGCCAGCCCTTTTCCCCCTTTCCACAACCCCTGTCCTTGCAATGCAGTGGGAGGCAACGCTTCCAACCAGAAAGGACAGCTTCAGGATTAAACCAGAGGTTCTAAATGATCTGCATCCTTTTCCCTCTCTCTGTGTAAATCCCTTATCCCCTCTCTGCCGTGGTTTCCCAGTCTGCAGCACTGGGATGTGTCACAGTGGGATGTGCCCTGATCTGCTGCATGAAGAGATTCAGTCACAAGTGACCATTAAGTTTTTTGTGGAGCCCTTGGAGGCAGCTGGGAAAAGATTTCCCTGGAAATCAAAGACAGCTGCACTAGGAAGTAGAGGAGACTGCAGTTTGAACTCTTGTGGATATTTTTTGCCCCACAGTAAAGGACAATAAGAACTTGTGACCTGATAGAGTAAAATTTTCATTTTCCTGATGGGACTCCAGGATTTCTAAAGCTGGAATAATCTATTTAATATAGAGCACTTCCAAATTGTAATTATTTTTTAGTGGGGCAGAGAATGTAGGAGGGATTATTTTTTTGATAATACATATTGAATCTTGGTTTTTAAACAAACAAAAGTTAATCTACAGGCTTTCACTCCATGCACAAAAAAATAAAAACCCACAAAATCTCCTTACACAGGTCATGTGTTCTTCATTTGTGTAATCAAAATTTTCCATTTTTTCCTTGAAAGAGTCCAGTATTTCTGCATGTCTCGCCATGTCTGTAGCCAGGATTAACGTAATTATCCCCTAGCAAAGAAAACATGTTCACATATTAACTTGACATTCCTTACAAAGTCTGCTCTTGCAGAGCCAAGTAGGGTCTGTCTTGCACACGAAATGCCTCAGATGCACTGAATTGTTCATGCTGGAAGGGGAGATTTCTAACTTGGAACTGCCAAGGAAACTGAAAGAGGGTTACAAAAAGTTTGTGGTACACAAGGATCATGGTATTATGTGATATTCCAGGGACACTGAGGTTTTTCCTTTCTGATTGACTAATTGTAGAAAAGCAAACTGTACAACAGGATGTTAAAAGCCACGCTCTGGCTGCCAAGATCCACTTTCATCTGCTTGGAAAGGCACCATGGGTTTTGCTGCTGACTCTTAGTGGCCCTAAGAAGAGACAAAAATCATGAGGTGGATGTCAGCTGTGCCCATCCTCTTTGGATTAAGGGCTTTGAAACACTCAGATGTGGTCAAGGAGCTCTGTATCCTCCTGCTACACAGAGTTTATGATGGGAAAACATGTGGGTAATTTAAAGTTGTGGGTTTTCAAACAGAACAATCCATTTTGGGACCATGCCAGTTTCCCACATGCTGGCAGAATCAGGAACTCCAATCAGCCTTCAGGCTTCTTCCCTTGGTGTGCAAGGAAGATGTAATGTGGAAATTAAGACTGAATTTTGGCCCTTAGAGCCCTGATGGGAATTGTAACATTGTTCAGTGCCTCAGAGGTAACTGTGATGACTCCCAGTGCACCAGGGCCTCTTCCAACAGTACAAGTGCTCTGCTGTTGCAAATCTTCTCCCCTTTTGAAGCCCCTCTTAAAATTAATACAGCGCTCCCTTAAAGCATAAACTTCTGCCGTGAGAGCTTAATCCTTCCCCAGTCAGAGCTAATTGGCTCCTCCAACAATATAAATATCTACCCCCAAAATGTCACAGGCTTTAATAGCCAGGATGTACTCATTATTCCTCAGCAGCCCGTTCCAGGGAGTGCTACTGTGGAAATTTTCCAAGAATCCCTCTCGGATCCTTCCAGCATGAGGGGCTTTTTCAGCCCTGCCCTCCAGGGAGAACGAATCACTCTCGGTGCAGAGCAGGGAAGTCCGTGCGTGTTCATATCTGCAGGAGCAGCATTCCTACCTGTCTTATCTGCTTGAACTGGTCCTGGTCCACGTTGGAGAAGATGTTGAACTCGGGCTGGGAGATGATCTGGAAAGCCACGGCGCAGTGGTGGTTCTCCAGCGGGGAGATGTCGTTGTAGCGCACGGCCAGCTCCGTCCGCGCGTTGATCTGGTAGCTGAGGGCAGGGAAAACCGTGAGGGAAAAACTGCTGCAGACCCCCGCCAGCCGCTCCAAACCATGCTGCTTTCTCTTACTCACGTTCTTTTCAAGGCTTATTCAGTTAGCTGCAGCTTTTTGGGGTTTTTTTGGTTGCTGGTATTAAATCAGATTTTCAGAGAAAATAGATATTACTTTAGTGTAATCGCAGGTGCTGATTCACACTCAGTGGATGAACCTTCCCCTTTAAATTTTACCACATCTCTAGTTTAAAATGACGTAAAGCAAAAAAACAGAAGGAACTGTTTTGGTTTAATTTAACCCCCACTGATGGCAAATGCGGAGATTCTCACTGATGCCAGTCAGAACTGGGTTCTGCCCTTATTTAATGAATGGTTACAAATAAATCAGATTCTCTCTCTTTCATATGCACACGAAAGTGTCCGTGGGTCAACAGCAATAATTTCCTCACATGATAATAAACAGAGTAAAATGCACTTCATGATTTATAATTATGAAATAACGTGTAAGCTAAATCCCCCTTCGCATTTTAGTGCAATTATTCCATTATAATAATTTATAGCTCTGTTACCAGCTGTAAAGTATTTTACCTTGTTTTCTAAAGAGTTGGGGGGAAAACTGTTGGAATAGAAATCTGAAAAAAGACATTTTCCTTACAGAACCAAGGACAGAACCCAACCCAGACCTGAGCTCTGCTTTGGCCCACGTGTGAGTGAACAGCAGGGCCCTGGGAAAAGGTCAGGCTGTGAGAAGAAAAACCTGATCTACCAAAAAATGCCAACCAGTATTACCTTCCCAACAGATTTTAAGGGAAGAGAAAGCAAGAGAACAGACTTACGTATTGTTATAGCCTGGATGGTCCAAGTCATGGCACACTGCTGCAGTCATGAGAATCAAAATGTCAATTTGGGAAAATTTCTCCTGTAAAATACAAAACATGAATGTAGTATTATGATTTCTACTTCCTCTCTCCCTATAAATCAAGAGAAATAAAGAAACCAGACATATTTACTTTCTAGAGAAATGTAAATCTGAGCAAAATGAAGCATTTTTCCTTAGATGAATTTCCTTCAGCTGAGAAAGTGAGATCTGCCTTCCCTTCCAGTAAAAATGACTCAGATTTGCCTTTGTTGCATTAAATAACAGCAGCTCAGAGGAGGCAATTTCCTTGAAACTTGCTATTACTGCAGAGATCATGTAAAAGCACTGAGACATTAGTACAGTCTCTTACAAGTCATTTGAGCACCCTGATTACTTAAGGGAGGGATGGAAGATGGTTCTGTTGCCATTGCATTCTGCACCAACTAAAGTTAGGAAAAGAGCGAGAAAAATTTAATGTTGTGTTCCCACAGCTTTTGAATAGCCCAGACTTACATTAAAGCAAATTTTTCTTCATACTGCTACTGGCAAGAAAACAGACTTAGGCCACTAACTAATATGTTTAACTATGGAGAAGAAAGGGGGTTTTTAAGTGAATAAAAGCAGTGTTGTAAAGAAATGAAATTAATATATGTATGAGCACAGGTTATCCAGATAGTGAAGGAATTTTGGGATAAAATAAAGGTGAAATATGTGTTCTGCATACAACACACGCCAGGCTACAGGTACAAGCACAGGTACAAGCACACATTTGGAGAAACCTCTCGTGGGAACATTTTGTGTCCCAGACAAAGAACAGACCCACAGAGCATAATTCAGGAGGGGTTTGGCTGTCATTCCTAAATGTTTCACTCCATCAGTGCACAAACTGTGGACACCCAGGAGGTGAAGTTACCTCCCCAGCTGCCTCAGAGAGCTGTGTAGGTGCTTGGGGTCAGGAGTGGGATGGCTGAGTGGGCAGCCAGAGGTGGAAATGCAACACCTCTCCTTCTCTACCCTGGGACTGAGCAAGTGCGGCCTCCTCAAGGGCCACCACTGGCCAGCAGGCTGGTGGCCCATTTTGCAGGAGAACTGGCACAGGTTTCATGGTGAAATGGAGTGGTCCCATCGAGGGGGGCTCATACCTGGAGGCTGCAGAGCGAGATCATGCTGTACATCATCTGGGTCACGCAGAAGCAGTGCCGGAAATTGTGGAAGGGGTTGTTTCTGTAATTGTCGTGAATACACAGCTGCAGAGAGAGGGAGCGAAGCTGTCAGAGATGGCAGAGCTGCTTCCCGAGCACTGTATATCCTTAAAGGAGTCCTATGGAGCCCAGGGTTATTCTGTGCTAGGACGGAGTGACAGCACAAGGCCTCTGACACTTCCTGCCTTCCCAGGTGACATTTCTGTGTTCCAAGAATTCACCAGCAGGTGAAGCTCTCAGAAAATCCCCTCTCATACCAGCCAGCAATGGGCAAACACCCCAGCACAGCTGCATCTCAGCTCTCAGGCGACGACTCTCTGATCTCATCCTGAATTTGGATTTCAAACCTTGCAGTGGCTAAAAGGTGACTTTGGGGACTGTAAAGGGCTCAGAGCACCCCCCTGTCCCCCTCTCCTGCTGAGTACAAACTGCAGCTCTGACATCTGAGGGCTGAAATGTGGCTGTTATTTCATTTTCCAGCACTCAGAGGGGGCACTCCGGGACGTGTTGCTTGGCAGAGGCAAGATGTGAGTGCACAGGCTGGAGCACACCTGGGTGGGTTTCCTGCGCCAGGCAGCCTGGGAGAGGTTGAGCTGTTATGGGCTCACGGGAGCTGTCGTTGTGTGGTTTAACTTCCTACAGATCCTGGCTGGGTTGCCCTCATTCCAGAGGTGGGATAAAGCCTGTCTGTCCCCGTGTCCTGGCTCCTGCCAGCCAGGCTGGCTGAGGGAGGCTGGCACAGCTGGGCTAACACAAGCCACAGCATTATTCCCATGCTCCTTTGGTTTCCTGGCCCTCACAAAGCAGCCAAGGGTCAGCAGCACTGCCGGACCTTTCTGCTGAATCCTCCTCCATAGCCTGGACCCCTCTGGGCAGAGAGCCCTCATGCACGTGCTTCAGTTTCTGGGGCTGAATTGATGACATGGACAGAATTCCTGTCCCCTTCTCCAGCTAAATAGAGAATTTACTTTGGGAGTCCTCATGCCCTGTCAGGATCGAACCCTTTAACCCATCACCTGACTTCTGGGAAGCCTCCAAGCCCTGGATAAGGTCAAAAGAACTGTGGCATTTCAATGCTTATTCAGTGTTTGCGGGGTTTCACTGCAAGAGCTGCTCAGGTTATTCTGCAGCAAAGATTTTAGAAACACATTTCATTATTTTAAAATGACTAAGGAATGGCACAATATGGTTGTCAGCCAGGCTCGCAGGTGGTGAGCATCTCACAGCCTACACATGGACACCCGTGGCACTGCTCAGAACTGCACAGATGTAATGCATCCATCCAGCCCTGGAGCCCAGAGCATCCCAGGGGACTCCTGACTCAGAGCACCGAAGGGATGGAGTGACAGGGTTGCATTAGTCATTCTTTCCTCCTCTTTCTGGAAGGTTTCTGTAGCCAGTGGATGTGGGAGCAAGAAATCCAGGATAAGCATGAGGCGACCTTTTCTCTCCCACTTGAGTTCAAAGTGATGCCCATACTGTGCCTGGGGAAGTATCACACTTCAGAGCAGAGCCCTTGGGGCTTTTAAAATTCATCTTCCTTTCTGCAAGAAGATAGGAAACCTCACCCTGGCTTACCTTTGTAGAAAACACACAACAAACTCCCCTCGTTGCTCAGAGTGAGGCTGTCTTAAGTGCTAGTGCTGACAAATTGCTTGGAGACACAAGCTAGGGGAAGTTGCCTGCAGCAATGTGTGTGGGCGGCCTGTTGGTGTGTGTTGACATATCACCTTGCTTCCCATGTTTTGGGGCTGTGAAACAGGAGGAGGAGATCTTCTGTTTCATCTCCTCTGTGTTACCCTTGTTTGTATTGGGTTTCATCCCACCCCTTGTCTTCAGCTGCTTTGTAAGGTCAACACCACCGAGCTTTCCGTTTGCCTTCCTCGCAGAGAGGTTTACCAGCTTTTGATCATTTTTGGTACCTCCTTAATGCAGTCACACTGTTTTTCTAAAAAGGCGTCACCAGCGCTGGGAATAAGTTCCAGGTGAGCCTTCTGCCTTCTGTGGTGAGATTTTATCCCTTATTCCAGGCTCTGGTCTGCCTTGTGCCTCGTTGGCTCTCTCCTGCAGCAGGGCACCAAGCAGTGACAGCCCCGTGTGCCTCCTGCCTTGCTGTACTGCAGCAACTGTGATCAACCCAGTCCTTTCCTTGCCTTTTCCAGCCACCTCCTGATTTTGTGAAATTTTTTTAGGAGTCCACATCCATCTAAAACAGTGCCCTCTACTCTGTGCAAACTCCTCAGGGAATTAGAAGAGATTAATGAGGTGTAAGTCTTTAGTACAGGAATCCTATGAAACATCTGTGTAATGAATTCGGACCGTGATGTTTTTAATTATAGTCTCAATCAATTTGTCAGACACAGAGGTAAGTTTTTACTGGTTATAATTCTTCGGGCTATCACTGGATCCTTTTTAAACAATGGATAAAATATTTACTGTTCTAACAGTTCTCTAGGAACATGATAGGGTTTTTTTCTAAGAAAGCCAATATATTCTCCAGCTTTTTAGCACACTCTTTCTTATGCTCTCCCTTGGACCTGAACACTCGTTGCTTTTTAAATATTCCAGTGTTTCTTCCTCAGACATCTCCCTTTTTGGTATGATCTCATCTCTCTCACATTTTGCATCTCTGCAACATTCTCACATCAAAGACTGAAGCAAAGAAAGTTACCTTCTCAGCAGTTCCTTTTCCTTCCTGCCTTGCTCTTTTACTCCCCGTGATTTAGTGCATTGAATGATTATTGCACATATTGGCACTTTTTAGCTATATCTGAAGACACTTGTCTTGCCTCCGTTTACAGTAGGTATCAAGAGCATTCAGCAGAAATGAACTGCTTTCAGTAAAAGAAACCTCAGCAAATAAATGCAAAACAGTCAAAAAAGAGTCATTTGTGACCACAAGAATGCAAACATTTTCTGAAGTACTTAAATTTTAGCAGTTTGTATGGACTGACTGCTTTCATACGGATTACTCACCCAAGTCATGTTAATTCCATGACTAAATGCCTTGTTTGTTGATTTTTGAATGTGAAAAATTGCAAACACCAGTAACTTGAAATACTCACCAGCCACCTCTTCAACGTGATAGGATTGATGTTGAAGTCTTTTACCAGCCCAAGGTCGTGGTACATGTGCTCCAAACAGCTCAGCATCTGCAGCCAGGAACGGGCAGGTTATTGTTGGCTCTGTAAATATCCCTTCAGGACACCCCGTGATGTGAATTTCCCCCTTGCAAGCACCGAATAATCGCAGAGCCCTCTTTAGATGAAAGAATGATGTTCAAAGATTGCATGATTAAAGGCAGTGCAAGAGGGCAGACAGAGAGGGTCTGAAAGCTTTTGGAAGCAGACAGGCTGCTGTTGACTTCACAGGTTTTGAGCAGGGCTTTGAATATCACACCAGCACTCTTTGGTAATTTGTGATTCGTGTGTATCACAGCGATTCTCGCTCACAGAAAAAAGCATTGCCATTTTTCTAGTTCAGCTGGGATGTGTTCTATCACTCAGTGAAACCAGTGGGAGCTTTCCCCTGGCTGTACAGAAAAGGGTCAGGCTCTAGTTGGATGGAAATTGACAGCAGAAAATAAGAGATCCCCAAGGAAACACTTATTTCAGACATGTGTCAATACCTTCTTTCTTTATGACTTCTTGTGAGCTCCTAACTCCACCATCTTAGCTCAGATTTCTTGTTTAAAAGATTTCCCATCATGACCCTACGAAATTGCAGGAGTTTTGTGATCATTCCTGCATGGAGACTGTGACTGTGAGTCCCAACAGCTGAAATGCAAGGGCAGCCAGCTCTTTTGAGACAACACCTGCTCTGCTGTAGGAAGGGGGATGCAGGTGATTTAACACCACCCCTCACGTTTAATCATCTGGGCTTGAAAGAATTGGAAACAAAAGATATTGATAATCTCAAGTATTTGGGTGCTGAACAGCTTCCACCAGTCAGAAATGGTTTCCTGGATTTCAGGAGTTCAGGTATCTGCATTCCCATTTCTGAAGGCCAGACCTGCAGGGGATTGAATGTGGCCATTGTGTTACAAAATGCAGCTCTTAGACTGAAAAGTGATCCAGGGGTTTCAACATGACGAGTATAATGTTACAAATACAGCCTTGGAGGTATTTCTAGTTAGTTTTTTGTTATTTAGGCTCTTAGAAACTCACCAGAAAAAAATGATTTAATCTAATGAAACTTTATATTTACCCAGGGAATAAACATAATTCGCGGAGTAGCAACGGGGCTGATTTTGAGTCACCCAAACAGGAAGGGACTTTCCTGCAAGACCTGAGGGACGGTGCCATGAGCTGAATTCTGCTCAGATCCCACAGACAGCATTTTGCTGAAGATCCCCTTGTCCTGGTAGAATATATGTTTTGCAACAGTTTCATAAAAGACTTTCCAAGACAATAATCTTCATCCAGAAGTGCTGAATTGCCCTTAGAAATGCAGCTGTTGCCAAGAGAGCTTTGGGTGAGTGACGAGGCGACTGTCAGTCCCAAAGCTCCTGCCCCTGAACACAGGAGAATCTCAGTTTTCATATTTAGCTTTCTTGGTCAGCAGCAAAAGCTTGGATATGGGATTCTTTTAAGGCTTGAAAGGTGAGAGGGCATTTGAGAAGGAGGACCCAGGCTGGCTGCAAAGCTCTGTTTACTGAGATGCTGCAGAGCACATTTTTCATTTGCTTACAGATGACTGTGGTTTATGACCCGCCTGTCCCACACTGAGCACGTGGGCAAACACTCACTGCTAAACAAGCACTGACAGGATTGAAATATTCTCTGTAAACATAAAGCAAAGCTAAGAGGGCGAGATAAACCCATATGGTGCTTGGCTCACCACAGCTTGTGCAGAATCTCATTTCTGAGCAGACTCCTCCTTGCAGGGAAAACTTAATCTCCACGCCCTCCTGTTTGCCTTGTTCGTGCCACCATATAATGTTTCCTAGCCCTCTGAATGAGTTACTGTGCTAAAGTACTGCCCCCAGCCCACAGGAATCCGTGGATAATGGGTTTTGTCTCTCCTCATTCCTTCTTGACAGTCAGAACAATGAGCCAGCAGTGTTATGCCCCACCTGTCAGACTGTAATTCCCTCCTCCTGCAGAGACCTGACAGGCATCTGTGGCCACGGGACACAGAGAAAGAGCTGGAGAGGGAGCCGTGGCTGCAGAGCACCTCTGACCACTGAGGAAAGCTCTGCCAGCCTCAGCGAATGGGAGATGGACCTACAGCCACCAGAGAGCCCTTCTGTGGTTCTACCAGGCGTAGGAAATACCCTGAAGGGAATGTGCTGTTCCTGTGGATGGGGTATGGGGTGTTTTCCCCTGTCACGCTGAGCCAGGCTGACTCTGCAGGCACAGCCTCTCACTGAGGAGGTAATTAGGGTGATTGCTGCTGGGGGTGCTGCCAGAACCCAAGCCTTTCCCTGGGAAAAAACCAGCCCTAAATCCCTGGTTCAGTCCCGTTCTCCATTACGTTTTTTTAAAGTGAGATTTGCTAGTGCTTGCTAAATCTGTTTTTACATGATGTTATAAGCTGTCCACTCTTAACATCCTTCTCTTTCATGCTTCTTCAGAGATTAACACATGGACTTTCCAGAACCTTCTGCAGTACAAGTCATGAACCATGGATAATACTAATAGCAGTAAGAAAGAGAAGAAAATGAAGCAATAAGAAGATCCTAATTGGTTGTGAATGCAGCCTTGCAACCTCTTCAGAACAAACTGCAGAAAAACCCTCAGCTGAAGAGGGGTGAATCGGTGCCTGCACCTCTGCCTGCTGCTTTATTGATTTGAGTGGAGTTATTGATGATGTGCTTAAGCACACACTTCTCTGGGAATTGATTTGTTCAGATAAAATGGTACGAGAGAACTCATGTGGCAGTAATGACAGCGCACCAGTTGAGGGACTTTACTAGGAAGAGATTAAAGAGCAAATAAAGAGGAGCCAGGATATGATAAGCAGCATAATCTACCTGGCATCTGCTAAGAAGAAGCACTGCATTCTGGTGTGGTACGGAAAAAAAATAAGTGTATAGAGAGTGAGGGGCAGAAAAAAGGGGGAAAACCCTGCAGGCTGTCTCAAAGGGCTCTTCTGACCTTGCTGGCTCTCAGAAAGTTCCAACCCAGCTAACGTGGCATCCTCACCTCGTTGGGCTCCCACAGCCAGACGTCAAAGGTTGGTTTCCGCAGAGCCTCGATGGTCTCCTGGGACAGCATGTACTGCAGACAGAAAGGCAGGAGCTGTAAACAAGGGTGTCCCTGGCATGGGAATGCTATTGGCGTGTCCTTGGGGCTCCCGGGGTTCCATTCACGAGGAGTTTAGCCACATTTCCTGAGGAGAGAGCAAGTGATCGCTCCCTCTGGCCACCCAACCCTCCTCACCCTTCCCACCAGCTGGCAGCTGCTCATGGGGGCAGATCCTTGTGGAGCAGGGCTTGGGAGAAAAGGGAGAGTGGAGGTGTTAGGGACAGGGTCATGGCTAAATCCAGCACAGGGAAGCAAAGGCACAGGGCACAGACCCATCCCTGGCCGCGCTGGTGCTGCTGCCCGCAGAGCTTCAGTGGCACTCGAAGCTGCCAGTAAGGGAGGGCTGGTGTGAAGTGTCTCTGCTTACAGTGCTAAATTAGCTGGTGGGGATGATATGTTTATTTTCAGATGATATATGCTCTCATTTTGGGTGCTTTTTCAAGAGTGCCCACAGTTTCAAATTGGTTGTCAACCTGCAAGATTCAAGTGATTTTTTATCATTACGCTCAGAAGCTTAAAACGAAATCAAGCGCATTCACCAGTTACGGCTGTACACAAAATGAAAAAAAATGGGAATGTGGAGGGTTAAAAGACGTGGGGATATCAGGACTCTACAGATTAATCTTTTCAGGACTCTATTCATCAGTGATTTTGGGACTCAGAAACCTTGTGGCTTCAACTGGCCCATTTACCATGGCTGTCTCTAGGTTGGGTTTACTCTCCTGAGCAGGTGAATGACAATTTCTGAGCCATCGAATTGTTTGATACTTAATTCAAGGAGGTACAACACTGAAGATTAATTTTCCTCCTTCAGAAGGCAAGGAATTCTGCATTTGCATATACAGTGCACATTTAGTGTGACTTCCTGCAAGAAAACTGAATTAGCAATACAGGTTTGGTGCTGCAGTGACATCCTCCTCCAGCCTCACTGACACTGCACAAATCCAGGACCTGACAACTGATAACAAATTTTGCAAATCTCCAAAACCCCAAACTCCCACGAGCTTTAGGAATAATGCAGAAATACAAACTACCAGTTTACTCTGCAGTGGGTCAGTGTAACTCTTCATAGCCCTTATTCTTAATTCAAGATCCTAATGCAGCAGTCCATCAAGGTTTAATCTGACATATGTACTTATCAGGGGGGAAAGTCTGGCTTAGAACGGATGTGTTCTGTGAAATCATGTGTTAGTGTCAGGAGCACGAGCCTCCTGGGCAAAAGCTAGTTAAAAGAAATAGAAGTCCCATGGTCTCTGCTTCAGTGGAGGTCAGTTTTGCCAGGCAGAGCAGATTAAACAGCAGAATTTACTGCTCTGCCAGGCTCTGCAAGGCTCTGGAGACAAATGTGCACAGAGCCATGTCCATGTCATGCACCTTCATCACACAGGACCACGAGGACTCCGGGTGGCTGAGCCAGCCTTGGTGTGTGCAGGGAGATGCCCACGGTTAAATCAATATTTGCACACGTGTGAGCTGGTGTTTTGTCAAGGTCTGAGCTGGGCACTGGGCAGGCGTGACCTGGCAGCTTTTAATTATTCTTGTGGGCAAAGACTGCTGGTTCTGGGGCCAGAGACCCTGTGCTCTTCATGGCTTCAGCCTCATCCATCACTGTGGATTTGTACTTGTACTTGCCCAGGAGACATTTTTCTTCCAGCATTACTGTTTTCTCTAGCAAATACACTAACTCATTTTCTCAGGGACAATGAATCATTTTGGAGAGAATCCAATGTCGCATTTTCTCTTTTTTTCCCTAGGTGAAGCATTCCCATAAATTACTTTTTAAATTAAAAAATAATCCATTAGGAGAAAACAGGCAGCAGCACTACTTTCAATCAGAACAGAGCATTACAGGGTATTTTTGATTGTTGCTATGAGCAGGGAGAATAAACAAATATAACTAGACAAAAGAGCGTTAAATGTTGATGAATGCACAATGTTCATTAACATTTCAAACACTAATGAGCTTTCAAGTATTAAAAACTACTGAGAATTAAACTTTAAGTCACCACAGGCAACTGACAGCTTTCTCCATTGGCTCGCAGGAGCTTCGGATCAGGTCTTGGATTTAGAATAACTAGGAATTAATGGCCAAGGAGTCGTGCACTGTAAAGCAGCACTTGTCAGGATGGCAGCCATGCAGTAGGGTTGTGGGAAGAGCAGGGGTTGTGTGGTACCTTTGGGTAGGATGGTACATCCCGCCGGGGAGCCGGCCTCTTGTTTTCATCCAAAAAGCTGTACTTGCAGGGACAGTTAGTCCTGAAATGAAAAATTCATCTCTTAACACGGAGGGAACAGAAGCACAGTGCCTCAAAAAGTGCTCTGGTCTCCCAGTAGGCATGGCTCAGAGAATCACCCCACTCCACAACCTCTCCCTTTTTAATGTGGTGTTGTTCAAATGCTTTGCAAGTGTGATCCTCTTTAGGATTTTCTCCCCTTGTGCACCACTCTTGTTGCCCTTTCTCAGTCTATTTGCATTCAAGAGAGAAGCATCTGAGTTCAGGCGTGTATCCATGGATACCCAACCACTTCTCCATAAACCAAGTAATTTTCAGGGAGCAGCTTGCTGTCCGTGGTGGGCATCCTTCCCCAGGGCTGCCAGGGACCATGCTGGGCATGGACTGGCACACCTGTGCTGATTTACTGGTGAAGGCACCCACGGAGCCTTGCTGCAGCCCCTAAGAACGTCCAGTTTGATGGTGTGACCGCTCTGGCTGCTGCCCCTCATGCGGGACAACGGCAGAGAGGCACGGACTTGGCAAGATGCCTCTGCTTGGCTGCCTGGTTCTGGAGGAAGGGAGGCACTGCCAGCAGTTATAGGTAATTAACACTTGCCTGGTTATTAACACCAGCACCCACTGCCAGTTATCTTCTCTTCTTTCCTCTACATCTGGAAGAGCCAAGCTGATGCTTTCCCATCTGAGCAGAGGACCAGGGGGGTCCTTATTGCTCTCCACAATTCCCTGATGAGGTTACAGCCAGGTGGGGGTTGGGGTCTTTTCCCAAATGACCTCAAACTGTGCCAGGGGAGGGACAGGCTGGACATCAGGGAGAATTCCTTCCCTGAAAGGGTGGTCAAGCATTGGAAGGGGCTGCCCAGGGGGGTGGTGGAGTCCCCATCCCTGGAGGTGTTTAAGGAACAATGGGACATGGCACTCCGTGTCCTTGGGTTGGGTGACAAGGTGGGGAGCAGTGACAGGCTGGATTCCATGGTCTTGAAGGGCTTTTCCTGGGTAGTTATCCACATGGGCTTCATTAACTCTCCTGTGAGGCTGGTCTCACTGCATTTTGCATTTACAGAGTGATGGAATGGTTTGGGTTGGAAGGGACCTTAAAAATCATTCAGCTCCACCCACCCTGCCAAGGGCAGGGATGCTGCTCCCTAGGCCAGGTTGCTCAGGGCCCCATCCAATCTGGCCTTGAGCATTTCCAGGGATTTGTCCCTGTAGTCCTAACATCTGGATTATCCTTTCTCAATTTTCAAGCCCCCTGCCAAAGGAAGCAAAAGGAAACCTCCCAAAAGAAGCCAAGCAAAGCATTCCATTAACTCTATTTGTCTATTTTTTGACTATTTCTTATATTTTGTATTGTATCTCTTTTTAGTGATTCTCTTCTCTGCTGGGAATTAGCCCAGGTCTCTTTTTCCCTCTTAACATTGACGTCTGCTCTCATTTCTGGTGGCAGTGTCTGAATCCTGTGAAAGTTATGTCATTTTGCAGTTCATGGTGCTCAGCTGACTTCAACCAGCTGCCTTTTCCTGCCTTGTTTAAGGAGATTCTCAGTTGATGAAAAGCTGTCTTAATCGTTTCTAAAGCTGCTTCCTCAAAACTCCGCTGTGTGGGGTATTAGTAGGATAAAAATAGTGAGATTGGGGCATTCCTTGCCCTAATTGGAGCTGACTGCCAGGGTTAGCTGAGGGTCAGCCAGCTACCTCTAATTCCCAGCTGTAGTAGGATATTGAAGCCTTCATCCCAGCACACTGGGGAGCACACCAGAGCCAGGATGCACCAGACCTTCACAAATGTAAAACTGTATCTGCAAATGATCATGATTTTAAATGACACCATAATGCTGTTAGCATCTGCCAGTGATGAGGGCAAAAAGCAGAGAAGCAAAAAAAAAATGCAATTAGAGGAGGATGCAAATGCAGCTGCTTTGCTCTTCTAAAGAAAGAGATACTCAGTTCACTGTGCTTTTATAAACCTGGCTGCTCAACCTTACTCTCTCGTTTGGTAATGTAACAGCAAATATAAGAATAGGTAAACATCCATACAGCTGTGTACACTGTGATATTACTGAAGGAATATGGCACTCACACATATTTATGTACATTAATTAAATTTAGATGTGATCCCTAATTGCAACCACAGTGCATCATCTAGCAAATGACACTGCACAAGGGATGACAAGTCTAAATGGGAGCAAATACATTTCGTTGGGACGCCTCTGTTCCCACACATATCTCATGGCAGCAGGAGAGGGTTTGCTCAGCCACCCTGGAGCAGAGCATCCCTAGGCTGGGGTCACCACAGGCTGGTGGCACAGCTCCCGTGGGGCTGTGGTGGCTTGGGAACAAGGACCCACAGCTCATTCCTCAGCAGCTCCTGACGGGAGCCACCAAGGAGCGTCCTCTCCTCAGTCTTGCACCCACATCTGGCTGCTGCTCTGGGACCCAAACCCACAGGCTGCAGATAATCATGGGCAGCACTCTGGGCAAGCACGAGAGACTTTTGTGCAGCTGGGAGGAGGAAGACGCAGCTCGAGGTAACCACGAAGAGCTGCGACAGAGCCATATGGACACGGCACCCGAGTGATGCTGAGCAGAGCGAGTCCTGCTCCTGCTCCAGCGGGAGCAGCTGTGAGTGTGAGCTCAGAGCAAGCCAGGGTGGGTGTCTGTGCCCAGCTGAGCCCCACACCCACTTTTGCCACAGCTTTCCAGCCTCACACCCTGTGCTGCTCTCTGGCTTCTGGAGCCTGTCGCATCTCACCACGAGCCCTCGGTGAAGGTGGCACCCCAGCTGGAGCTGGCTGCACTGAGCAGATGGAGCACTCCCCATTCCGGCTTTTCTTGTTAACACGTTGTTGTTTAGCCCAGAAAGTACAGACTGGGAGGTGACAGGATCTGGGATGGGACTGTCATGGCTGCTGGGACAGTCTCGGACTTCCTGGTGTGGTGTGGTGGCAACTGGGCGAACACAAAGTTGCTGTAACTTCTTTTTTTTGGACCTAATTCCCTGTCCACCTGTGCATCACTGTTCAGCTCTGCCAGCTCCCTACCACAGCTGAGGGAAAGACACATGGGCACACACGTTTCACACATCACACCCAGCACAGATCAGCACACATGCTCTTGCATTTGCTGCCAACCTGGGCTCGGATTTTTCTAACGAGATTTCCCCACACGCCCCAACAAGGAATGATGCAAGTCACGGGGCAAACTGTATTCCATCCTGCTGGGATAGATCTGAGGCACACATCTGAGGTTAATAATGTTACTCTGCGTTTATGCTAATATGACAGCTGAATTTGGCCTTGGACTTAATGGGAATGAATTATCATTGTGCCTCCTGACATATCTGGATGGCAACATTTATAAAAGCGCGTCATTATTCAGCCTGAATCTTTGAGCACGTCTCCCACTGCCCTCAGTAGGAAGCAGTTTTGTTTAAAGGTCAGACAATTTGACCCCAAGAGAGACTGTCAAGACAGCATAGTTACATTTGCTGAGAAAAATCCCCTTCACCCACATTTTCAGCAGCATGGTATATTCCTCTCCAGCGACCTTCCCAGGAGTATTCCCAGTCTCACAGTGATGGTTTGTTTGTCCTAGTGAGGCACTTCAGTGACACAGGGGGGCATTTTCCAGCTGAGACCATGCACCGTGAGAAATGCAATTTTTTCTGCTGCTGTTTTAATTACAGCAAAACCGAGCTTCATCACATGAAGCCCTTACATTAGAAAGTAAATTTCCAATTTCTCGTTGAATTTGAAACGGATGATTTATAATAGCATGAGATCATAATTAGAGGAGCTGCTACATATTTATTTGGTAATTTCCCAGAATATATTGGAGCTGACTCGAGTGTTAGCTGGTTCCCAACCAAAGGCTGCACTGTGCAGAAGTTCTTTTCGAATTCTCTCTCCCAGTAAATCTGGATGAAGAATTCCCATTCTGTGTGGTGACAAATAACTCCCAAGACCTTTTTCTCTATGCCCATGGCTCAAGCTAATTTAACTGGTGAATAGCTATAAATCTACAAATGCTAAATTACAGCCACTGTCCTTGATGGTTGTTGGTTTCCTCGCTCTTTTACTTCTAAGCCCAGGAGATAATTCTGTGGAAATCTTGCATTAGGGTTTGAAACCAGACACGTTCCTGTGGCTAGGTCCCAAGCAGAACTTACCTGCTGCTTCTCGCTGCCATTTCCTCCCTCATCTTTTTAATGTCACGCTTGCATTTCTCAATCTCCACCACTTTCAGGCCTTCCACTGCCAACAAAGAAAAACAACAGGGGGGTTACCATGGCGAAAAGTCGCAGGGTCTCGTTTCACAGCGGTGCAGAATCTCAGAGAGCTCTGCCAGTGGGGTTATCCAGCGAGGCAGCCAGCTCTCACGGGCTGCCTCGGCTCTCCCACGTGCAGGTGCTGCCAAAGCCAGAGATCTTGGGAACCCACAGGAAATCTCTGCTGCCAATGCAGATATCAGCCACAGCGTTTTAATTCGCCGAATGGCTCCAACGCCTCGGCTTTCCCACAGCAGCAGGCAGCTCCTCGGGTGCCTTCACTTCTCGGCTGTAGAGCACGAATCAGAGGAAATCCTGGGCAAAAAAACAAACCCCTCCCGTGATGGGATGATAAGCGCGGCTATGCAAACACGTCCCGGTAGGATTAGAATTCCCATTAAGATAAAAGGTTTTAATTCGAAAGTTCGTGCAGAGCATTAAGGAGCTCTGAGAGGCATTGCTGGATACAGAAAAACCAAAGTGAGAATGCAGGAGGGAGAGAAAAATGTTGAAAATTTGGCTCTAATGATGGATCTCTTTTTCTTTTTTTTTTTTTTTAATAAGTATTGAAAACCTGTCACTTTTTTTTTGCCGATCAATTCTGTAATCAAAGGTTATTTCTACATGCGGAACAGAAAATCCTATATTTCCCTTCTGCATGTAATTGTGAGAGCCACGAGGCACAAAGTTTGATTGCCTTTTTATTCCACGTAGCCCAGAGAGCCTAACGCAGTGAGGGTATGAGAATAATTCTCCCTTTTCTTTCCCCCTCGTTGAACCACCAGCGTGATCAAGGACACGGCACCAAGTATTACGTACATGTCATTCACATGCAATCATTTCACTGCTCATCTGTTCACTGAACTCGTTGTTTGGACGAGCCGTGGCTCGGGGAGTTCACGGGACAGTGTTCAGCAACTTAAAAAAAACACAGTCTGGATCACACTTATCTGGAGAGCAGCGTGCCAGTGATAAAACCCTGCCTTTATCAGGGGGCACAGCTCTGGAGAGAAACAGAGACCTCGGGTTTGTTTTCCTCGTGAGAGTAACAACAAAGATTGCAGCTGGAACTGGGAAAAGGGAAAGATGTTTATGAACTAAACCCAGAATGCCGCAGATTAGGAGGGGAAAGGGAAAAGGGGTTGGTTTATGCTTGTTTAAAGGGATGCCCTTCACTTAAGAATACCATTTAGGAATTTATGTTTGTTTGTCTATCATTGTTACAGCCAGCTTCTTTTGGTGATCACAGTGTGGTGACACAGGCAAGCTGCCGTCCTGCTTATTGGATATCTTCATTCTGGATACCTGCCTGCACTTTTTTGGGGGCTTTTTTCAGCAGCTGATGATCAGCTGCAGGCCCTGTGCTGCTGTCTACCACCTGGGTGCATTCACGGGGGAGAAATTCCTGGGTAGCCCATTTGCCAAGATGTCTAAAGGGTGGCCAGTGCCTCTTTGAAGCAGTGGGAGCCAAGCAAAGTTATCAGAGTAACAGGGACGTGGGGCAGGCAGCTGCAGGGAGCAGTTCTGGTGAAAAATGGCAACCCTGAGCTTTTTTTTTTGTTGTTGTTGTGTCTCTTTAGTTTTTACATTTTACATAATTATTTAATTTACATAATTATTTTCTTAAGTTAGATGTGAAATGCTTACAAATTGCAAGGGGTTTTTTGCCAGCTTCCTTATCCATCTGTGGGCTGCTGTGCAGAGTAAATCAAGCCATGGGACAAAGCATTCCCAGTGCTTGCTCTGCACGGACTCATTTTCCAAGGGGAAGTGGCAGGCTTTAGCTGGGATTTAAAAATCAGCTAAAAGATTTGGCTCCCTAAAAACACATCTCTGGTGCGGTCTCTAGGCAGGAATGGGAAGGAAGCTGAGAACATTTCGTGTGAGGTGCAGATGTAGTGCTGTCATGAGCACTTATCCCCACACACACATCCCCTCTGGGCAAGAAATCCTGGAGAGCACATGTGAAAGTTGTGGAAAAGGGATCTCTGAAGGAGGCAAGAGAACAGGCAAAATAAAAGCACAATTCTTCCCACATTTGGCTTGCAAATGATAAATGGCCTTGTCATGTGCACTGATTAAGGGCTCACTATATTATTCTGCAGCAAGAGAAATACCTTCTGAAAAGACCCTGTGCTGTCTAAAGAAATCCTTGGGCTGAATCCAGCGTGAAACACGGCTCCCAGAGCAACCTCTGGGAGCCCAGCTCGAGCAGGGAGGTCGGACACTCCCTTTCTCCCACGGTTTGGCTTCCTAAACATGACAGCCCAGGGAATTATTTGAGAATGCTGCAGCCTGGGCTCTGTTGCAAACTCTGGGAGTCCGATTTCGAGGAGATGGGATGCACTTGCAGCACCCAGGGAGCTCCTTCCCACAGGCTGAGGCTGCAGGAGCTGGGATGGGAGTGCCCAGGCAGAGTGGCAGCAGATTGCTCCATCAGCTGCTGATTCCATCGCCAGTGGGACCCACTGAGGGGGAGAGCCCTCCTTTGGGGAGCAGGGCATTCAGTCCTCCTGCCTGGCACAGCAGCTCCGGGCAGGCTGCCTTCCCTGAGCCAGCAATAAAGTGCTGCAGTGGGCGAGTGCTCAACTTTTTCCTGCCAGGAATGGCATGAATGCCTTGGTTATCTCCCTCCACTGCCAGTGCTGAGAGGCAGAGCGTGTGCCAGGGATCCCAGAGGTTCACCAGAGGCCAAAAGCAGCCCCTAGCTGGCTGGGATATTGCTTGCTCCGGCTGCCAAGGGGATACAAAGCCCCACAGGCTTGCCTCATTTGCTCTAAACCACAGGATTTAGCCCTGAGGAGTGGAGTTGGTCGGAAGTTTCACTGAAAATGCAGAGTGACTGGGCTAATTTTAATTTTCTCTTTTTTGGGGGGTCGAAGAATCAGCACCAGGAGCCTGAGGCTGGGGTGGACACAGGGAGAGGTTTCCCTGCAGCTGCTCTTCAAATAAGGACATTTCTTCCTCTCCCTGCTGACAAAGGGATCAGTCTCCCCAGGCAGCTGCAGGGTCAAGGTAGCTTCTGGTCAGGGGAAGTTTTGGGAAAACAACTTCTTCCATGAACCAGAAACTCTTTATTTCCCAGCCAGCCCGAGTGGGAAAGTGCTTTCTGCAGCTGTAGTGCTGGGAAAGGCTCTCCCTGCTCCTGGCTTCAGCAGATTGCTCCATCAGCTGCTGATTCCATCAGCAGTGGGACCCACTCAGGGGGAGAGCCCTCCTTTGGGGAGCAGGGAATTCAGTCCACCTGCCTGGCACAGCGCTGAGAGCCCGCAAGGATGTGGCCTTTGGAGCCAAAACTGGATGGCAACACCTTATTCATACTCCATCCCTGCCTCTCTGGGACCTGTGTTCTGCATAATGCACTGAAACAGCTCAGAGGCTGCACAGAGGGAAACAAAACCACCCAAAAAACCCGGAAAAGGAGCTTGTTGGTTAGCCGAATTTAACTTGGCTGTTGCACAGTAACAACATGGTGGTGCTACAGTGCAGGGATCCGGGTGACAGCAGAAGGAGGGTGTCACCCCCTGGAATTACAGACCAGATGCCCCAGTGAGGGTGGGATCAGGTTCCCCAGTGTCAGAGGATCAGGGAGTGCAGAGGGATGGGGGGGTCACTGCTGGGGGCAGGGAGGTGACAGACACCAGGCCATGGGGGACACGGGAGGGCTGGCCAGGGGCTGGGAGGTGGAGATGGGCAGGTGGGGGTGGAGACCCTCTGCCACAGGGACACGGGAACAGCAGGACGTGGCCCCAGGCCCCAAAGCTCAGGGGAGGGCCCAGCAGCCCCTCAAAGGGAGGCCAGGAGGTGCTCTGGATGCTGGCAGCACCAGCCAGCCCGCCCTGGTCCCCATGCCAGGGCCACCATGGGCTCCCATCATCCCCACGCCTCACCACGGGCTGACTTGTGGCTTTTTGGGCTCAAAGTTGGCCAGATTACAAGGGATTAGATAAAGCAGAGGGGCTGTGAGGAGCAGGACAGATCAGAGAGCACAACAGGGCACCAGATCCCACTGTGATAGGAATAAAGGGACACTCACATTCAACCTTTTTCTCCAGCATTGCCAAGTGATTAGCTACTTCCGTTTTCAGCTCATTGATTTTAAAAACCCTGGAAAGAAAACCCTCATGTATTAATGTTATACATTTAATGCTCTACCTACCCTAGGTGCTAAGAACTACTGCTAGAAATGTCTGTATTTGTGTCTCTATGATTGATCTGCCCAGCCACGTTTGCCATAAGGAAAAGCAGATTTTCCATGGAAATGCTAACATTTGTGCAGAAAATACACCCGGGTTTAATTCTCAGAAAAATTAACAAGTTGTTGTTTTGGGGTTTTTTTATGGCCCTGGGAATGTCCTGTGGCTCTACTACACTTCATCTCCCCCTCTCTCAGCAGTGACTTGCTACTGTACCCGCCCAGGGAAGCAAAGTTAAATTGATAATGCTTCATCTCAGAGCAGCGTCTCGGTGTCTGCACCCCCTGAAACCTCCTCCCCTCCTGCCGAGTTAGGCTGGTGATTTGCTGGGCTGTGGTGGGACTGATCTGTCTTATTGAAACCAGCTGGGATTAAATAAGCAGCTACACAGATGTTGAGAAATCCTCTCGGAGGAGAGACGTTTTTGGGTGATAAAGGGGAAAATGAAACAAATCTGATGATTTGACTGTTCAGCGAAGAAGCGTTTCTTTTGCTTCCTAAGAGGGAAGGAGCATTTACTGCTTGATCTCCTTTTTAGATCAAAGATAATCACTGAAATTGCTTTTGGTTTAAGCTACTGCGTTGCTGTCAGCAGGAAATAACGTGTCCCAGACCTAAATTTGGCAGGCAGAGTGAGATTTGAAAGATGTCTTAAATGCCCCTCTGCCTCCTGTGAAAATTTCACTTCAGGCTGATAAAAGAAATAGCATTTTAAATTAATAATGATGTTCAGTTTCTTACCTCGAGAATTGCTCAGCAATCTGTCCCAATAAATTCTGAAACAATTCTTCTTTCTCTGAAAAAAAATAGAAGGGAGGCATGATAGAAAAAAACAGAGGAAAGAAGACACCCTCAGCCCTTCTGCAAAGTGGTGTCGCCAGGCTTCCAGTTCTGATGGTGAGGCTAAAAAATTGTTTTGGTCCTTTGTACAGTGTCAGGGTTTGGGAATTTCTCCTTGTCTCACCTGCCTTCTCTTCCTGCAGATTACAGTCAAGGTTTCTCAGCAGTTTTATTTTTGGGAGGCTGGGACTCTGAGAGGTGGCTTGTTTTAGGGCAGCCCTTTCTGGGGAGGAGACCTTTTTGATGTACCTTGGGTGGGACACCCAGAATCACAACCGGCTTTCGAAAGCTCCTGCTCACAGTCAGTGCCTCCACACCAGCAGCACTCTGTGACAGGGTGCCCATGAGCAACACCACAGCTCATGAACGCAAAATAAAACCCAGCTTGCCTTTCAGTTTTATCCCAGAGACTGATTTTTCTGGAGCAAATTCCTGAGGATCGTGCTGCTCTGCATAAACTCTGGGCAAACACGAGATGACGAAATGTTGTCCCTGCAGAATGAGGTCTGCCCTTCCTGGTTCGTGGGATGGACACAGCAGGGGACAAGTTTCCCAGCCCCTTTTCCCTCGAGAGCACAGCTTGGACAGGGCTGCCACGGGGGTCCTGTCAAGATCCCGTTGTCCCCTGAGCTCCTGCAGCAGTGGCCACGCTGGGAGCCCTCGTGGCAGCAGCTCCCCAGCTCCCGCTGCCAGCTCCGGCTCTCGGGATCTTCTGCTGGCTCAGGAAACTCAGCCTGATGAAGCCCCAGCCTCTTCCCAAGAAAATCCCAGGACTGCAGTCACTAACACAGGGAAAAGCAAACAATCCCTAGAAACAGGACCCTAGATTTCGAGGGACAGCACACTTCAGGAAGGAAGAAGCATGATAGCAATGTTTTCCCATCTTTTACTGTGTCCACACAGATGGGGGAAGCACAAATCACCTTTGCTGAGCCCTGAGCTGCTCTTTTGGGATTGTTCCCTCTTTCCCCCACCAGCTAATGCAAACTGCCCTGTGCTGCAGTCATTCCTGCACTGGGGGTATGCTCAAGGAAAGGAAACATTGAGCGCACTCATAAACACACGGCAGATCCCGGAACACCTATTTATACCCTACACAGAAACACCCCGGTGGCATTTCTGCAGATACTTCTTGTCCTTCCCCGAGGGAACACTGTGCCTCACGAGTGCAATCACCCGGGCAAAACACATCAGGCAGAAATACAGCCCAGCATTTACCATTTATTTCTAAATAATACCTCTTGTACCTGTTGAAAGGATTTGCAATTTCTCAGCTATTAGAGATGTCAGCAACACTTGTCAAGAGCATTCACGTTGCTGGTCAAAATTTGGTTTTTACCCCCTGTGTCTCAAAACTGGAGCAAGCATTCAGTGCTCTGAAAGTCTCAGATCTAATTCCCTCTTTTTTTTTTTTCCTTTCTTTTTTCCAACTCCCAGCAGAGTGACTAGCAGAGAAAACGAAGAGATCAGTTCTTCTCACAGAGACCCATTTTCCGGTTTTCTCACAAAATCTGAGCACTGAAACAAAGCAAACGCCGCGTCCTATTTAAGAGAGGAGGAAAACTTACCGTGTGCAGCACCGGGGATGGCACCGAGTCCGACAGTGAAAATAAGCAGAGAAACCCGTGTCCTCTCCCTTCAATGCTGCTCAGCCCTCTGACAGTGGCTGGAGCGTGCCAGAGACTGACAAGTTCCCTATAAGCACTGTTCCAGTAAGAAAAAAAAACCCCAACAATCTTACTTTCACTCCCTCCCCCTGTCAAAACTCACTTGGAGTACTAGGAAATTCTCATCCAGGGAACAGTCAGCTGCAATCTGATGTTTATGGATGTAATAAAAGACTTACAAAATGAAGATGTATGTTTTTATAACCCTAGGGTGCAGTAAAGATATATGACTAAGAGTGGCAGTTCGTCTCATCTTAAAGAGACAAAGATCCATTTCTCTGCCCGGCTCCTTTCCGAGGGGAAGACCTCTGGTAACCCCTGTTTCTGAAGAAAATGACACATTGCTCTGACATCATTTAGTCTTCCTTGTCCCCTCCTTCGTAGAACAGGAGGGTTAAGTGTGCTTTTTGCTCCCTTCATTACCCTCTGCCTTGTTTTTTTTTTATGCCCCTGGGCAGGGCTGATGCCCCAGGTGCACACAGACACCTTTTCCCTCGGATTGCTTCATTCGTTTTGCTTCGATTCCCTCTGTGAAAAGGAAATCCTACTGCAAGCAGCCCTGGCAGCAGCTCTGGGCACTGCTGAGGGTCCTGCTGCAGCATCCCCAAAAAAACCCTTTCTTCTCCCCTCGCCTCCAGTGGCACCGTGAATGTGCAGAGTCTACAAACGCAGGTGCTCAGCAAGTCAGCTCTTTGCACAACGCCCTGGGGGTTTCACAGCTGACAGGTGACACTTAGAACCCCCTGCCCTGCAGAAGGTGCTGCAGTGGTTAATGCTGGGCAGGGGACAGGCCAGCTCAGGCTTCCCCAGGCTCCCCACGGCTCGTTCTGCGGCGGGCGCGGGGACTCCGGCCCTTTGCCCGATGGCCTCTGCCAAGCCCAGCACGGAGCTTGGCCTGGACACCGTGGGGAAAGGAGCCATTCCGCCTCGTCCCCAGCAGGTTCTGGGAAGAAGGCAGGTGCGGGGGAATATGGCAGCAGCATTTTTTCCTGCGGGGGAATATGGCAGCAGCATTTTTTCCTGCGACTCCCGCCGTGGCCAGGTCGGAGGCTGGCAGGGAGAGCGCACCTTCCCTGCCAGACTGGCACCAAGGTGTGGGCTGAGCAGCTTGGGTCACCCTGCACTGGCACAGATGGTTTGTTACCCACTGGCAGGCACCCTCCGCCTCGCCTGCCCTGCTCAGCAGTGCCTCTTCCTCTGCCCTCTTACCCGCTGGGATCACGGCCAGGGAGCCACCTCCACCCTGCCACTCTCCCTGGTTCCAAAACAGGCTGCAGGCAGGGAGTCAGTGGGGCTGGGGGGCTGGCTTGGCATCCCCCTGTCTTTTCTGCTGTGGCCAAGCAAGGCTGGGAGGGCACGGGCACCTCCCTTTCCTTGCCAGCATGAGGCTGGTGAATTCCCGTCCAATTTCTCACAAATGCTTCTGCCTCTGGCTCAGGCTTCTGTCTGTATTTCTCATTCTGTGGTTTGTTTGGACCTAGGCAGTCAGAGTAATTTTAAAAACCCACAAGCAGCCAGGTGGACAAAAGCCTCAGGAAGGGGTGTGCTTCAAGCCCAAGCCCACGTCCATGAATCTGTCATATCGAGCCCCAGATTCATGTAATTCACAGCTCAGGTTAATTTGGGCCGTTACATGCAAATTCCCCATCAGGTGAGCAATCCGGAGCAGCTGGCCACATCCCGATGCACGCATCCATGTGGGGATGCACGTAAGGAGCAGCAGGTGGGAGGAGGATTTTTCTCTCCCAGTCTCTGCCTCCTCAGTCTTGCCTGAGCTGCGAGTGTGAACAAGACTCCAAAAGGAGAAGAGAGACATGCCAGAATAAGAAGATTTAGACACAGTGACAAGCTTCTGTCGTTTTACCAATACCAATCTGCACAAGATCTCGGGTATTGAGTCACCCGGGGGGAAACAGCATCCCTGCAGATCTCTGGTGCAGCCACTGCTGGGCTTTGCTGCCCTAACTTTGGAGCAGTAGGAAAGTCTCTGTGGATGTTTCCCTGCCTGTTCAGGGCTGCAGTGAGCCAGGCTCGCTTGACCTCCACAACAGCTCCTTCCTCTGCACTATCAGAAATGTGACAGACTTCAGTTTTATTCCCCAAGAGAATATTGCTAAGAGGGTTTGTTCATTATTTTGTCATCTTCGTCAAATTGCAGAGTGTCTACATCCTACTCATCAGAGCCACGACACAGCAGTCGGTTTGTGAGATTTGAGCCAGTGCCACGAGGAGGACACAGACCAGAGCCCTTCTGCTGTCAGGAAGGAGAGGACACTCACTCAATGGGCTTGGAAATTCAAGCACAAAAAGGAGAACGGCTTGGCACCAGAACTTTGGGCTCTGCTTGGATGGCCAAGTGGCTTCTCCTCCAGGGCCACAGGAGGAGGGACAGGATGTGATCCAGCAGCTCCACAGGCTCAGAGCCAGCCAGTTTAGGCCTCGCCTAACCCTAACCCCAACCCTAATCCCAACCCTAACCTCAACCCTTCCCTAATCTTAACCCTAACCCTCACCCTGACCCTTACAGACAGCTGACCCCTGGCGTGGCGATCGCTGCTGCATCCAACACTCTCTGGAATAATAATTTCTTTATTTCCAACCCTCTCCCATGACTATGGCCAGGAAATGAAGAACTGTTTCTTAGCAGGACTCTGGTAGATATCTCTTCTGCTGGACAGAAGCCACTGCTCATGTTTTTCCTCCCGAAGGATTGTATTTCCCAGTCCCACCTTTTACAGCCTTTGTTCCCCGTGTCATTCTTCTGCAGCTGCCTTGGAGACTGCTGAAAAGAGTTGCATTACCTCCCACCACTGCAAAAATTGGGGTGACCCCCTTTTTGGCACGTATTTGGATGAGTTGCTTTGGGAAGCAGAATCAAGCAGGCAGAGTTGTCTGAGAAGTGAGGACTAGAACAGAGGTGGGTTTTTTTCTTTTAATGAAGAAGCACAATTTCCCACTCTGTTTATTCTTCCTACTGTCAGCAAGATGTCAGGAATGCTTAAGATTAATGACAAGCCATGTGAAAGAAAAAGATACCAAGGAACATTAGTTCCATCACACTCAGCTCAACTTTTTTTCTCTTTCCATAGCAGACTCCGTCTTGTGTTTTGACAATCTATGGCCAGAATTTTTCTTGCCCTTTTCAGCTCGGATCTTTGGAAATCCTTGTTTTATAAAATGCAGGGAGGGAAGAGAGATCTTGCTGACACAGTGAGCTGTTCTCTGCACAAAGCAGAGCCATGTGCTGTCAGTTGGGAATGAAAATTGAGGGCCTTGGGAGAGTGTGAAAAGTCATCCATGGTCCTATAAAAATATACTGTTACCGTCATGTTAGGGGAATTTAAAAAAATACATTTACAAAAGAGTAGATTTTCTAGAAAGCCCCTCAATCAGCTTCCCAGCTGGTATAATTCAGTGACATTCCCTGGTGGAGCCACGCTGGCCCCATTTCTCTGTCCTGGGGCAAATGGGAACTGGTTACTCACCCCAGCTGGGACACAGAGCCACGCGCTCCACCCCACCTTTTCTGATGTGATAATGCACCCAGAGCACTCCCAGGCCAGCAGAGTGATGCTGCTGCTGCAGTGTTTGTCACAATAAGGAAATAGTTTGGCAGACAGCTTCTTTCCCTTTGCAGTCACCTGTGTCCCCTGGCTTTGACTACCTCCTTCTGGCAATCACTGACACAGGGCCTGTTTATGGCTTGGCACAGATCTGACTGTGGGTAAGTCCTTCCCTGTTCCCTACCCTCTGTGCTCTCTTTGCTCTCTGTTCACCTTTGCTCCCTGCATGCACGATCTCCCTGCTGCTGCCTCTCTGTCTTCCCCATATGCTCCTTTCCAGATGTTTCTGCCAATGCAGGTGCCTCAGAGAGCAGCCTCAGTCCCCTGTGCCTCCCCTTCCAGAAGAAGACAGTGCTGTC
Organism: Platysteira castanea; assembly: GCA_013397175.1. Classification (NCBI taxonomy): domain Eukaryota; kingdom Metazoa; phylum Chordata; class Aves; order Passeriformes; genus Platysteira; species Platysteira castanea. Next base: position 93,886 of record VYXC01011536.1, read on the forward strand.
AGACACAGTTTTCTTCCATAACTCAGGACCCTAAGCCAGAAGACAAGGTGGGACCAGCAAAATCTCACCTCTGCTATCCCGGCAGACTCACCCGCTCCTGCACACTGCTTTTTCCAGCCCCAGGCTTTCTGTCTCACTCCTGTTCTGCCTGTGCACTCGGTGTTTCCAGGACAATCACAACCTCTTGCCCCTTGTCTCGCCTGTCTTCCCATCTGACTGCTCCCAAGAGTGTCCCCAGCTGATGTCCCCTCTCCTCCTGCAGCCACAGCAGCCAGCCTCCCCCTGTGGCCCCAGAGTGCTCAGGCTCAGGCTGCCCTGACCTGAGTGGCAGGAGACGCTGCAGCTGCACAGATGGGAGAAACCACGAGCCAGATGCTCGACAGGAATTGCCCCAAGCCAATGTTCTGCTCCAGTGTGGGAGAGCTACCGGCCTGAGCATGACACTGGTGGGCAGAGAGAGGTGGGAGGAGTGGCACTCCATCCCTGCCTGTGGAGTACAGCAGCACTGGGGCTGGGGAATGCTCTCCAGATGTGTTCTTTCACCCAGGCCTTCTTCAGTCGTGTCAGGTGAATTTAAATATTTATCACACTTAGAGCTACCATGCCCACAACAGAAATTATGTTCTCTGCTCAGCCATTTGGAAATAACATGGGGCTCAAATGTTGTGCTCAGCTTTCCAGCAGAGCTTTGCTGAGGAATGGGCAAGTTTAACAAAACACTGCAGGACAGGCTTTCATTTGTCTTGCCTGAAAAAACCCCACTGCTCCATGCAAGACTTCCCCCAGGGCATCAGGAGTGCTGAGTCAGACCAGAGCGAGGCACTGGGAAAGTCCCCTGGACCTCAGCCATTCACTGAAATTCATTGAAATTCAGGCACATTTTCTGTGCTTTCCTGCAGAACACTGTGATCAAACACTTCTTATTCTGCTGCAGCTACAACCATGACACCGACATCTCCGGGTTTTTGCATCATGGCCACATGATTTCCACATGCAAATGTTTGCAAATTCACCTTTAGTCAATTCAGCTTCAGCAGATTCGGTTCAAAAGGGTCATTTTACCTGAGAGCTGCTCAGTCACGACAGGTATCACTTTGTATGGAGACCTGGAAGAGCCAGAGAGGGCTGATGTTAGCAACACTCAAAATGCAGTTCGTATTTCACATCCGTACTCCCTGAGAAGTACAAAGAAGTACCTGAATATATTCCAAGCTCTCTTAAAACCCACGAGTTTGAATAAGCAATGGGCACCTTTTCTGAACACACAGTCCTCTGATTTACTGGAAACAGAATCACAGAACTGTAGAATGGTTTGTGTTGGAAAGGACTTTAAAGATTATACAGTTCCAACCCCTTGCTGTGGGTAGGGAAACTTTCTACCAGACCAGGTTGCTCCTAGTCCCATCCAGCCTGGCCTTGAACATTTCCAGGGATGGGGCAGCCACAACCTCTTTTTGCTCTGTGTTTTGCATCATCCTGTACAGGAGCTCCCTCCCAGCTGCTGGGGCTCCATCACATGGTGTCAATAAGAGCAATGGCTGTGATAAATCATAATGAAATATGGGCCAAAACCAGCATGGAAGAGACCTAAACTCATCACAGGTTTTGAGTTTGCTTTTCAAGTAACCTGCTGGTTGTGCCCTAGAAGAGCAATCAGGAGCAGGGGAACAACAGAGCTCAGAGATTGACAGCAAACAGGGAGAGATGGGAACAGATGTTCTACATTAAATACCTAAAAGCAGTATTTTTTCCCTCAGACAATTACTCCTGCTTTAAGAACAAGTAAAAACCTCCCAAACCAGCATCAGTGTTATAGGCATGCATTTCTTGCTGTCATCCCCCGGGGATGTTGCCCACCTCCCACTGCTCACAGAAGGCTTCTGCAGGCAACCACCTCCCTTCCCCTGGGGCCCGACCCTGTTTGTGAGGAGCAGGTGGCAGCAGGGCTCACCTCTCTGTGTTTGCAGGCATCGTGGGGTCGATGGACACCATGCAGTTGTCGGCTGTCAGGAGGGAGATGGTTGTGTTCCTGAAAAGCAAGTTCCAAAGCGGGTTATTTGACCTGGAAATGCTGGCTGCAGTCCTGTGCTGCTGCGTGTGATGCAGAGACATCTTCTCTCCTGCAGGTGCATCTTTTCTCCTTGCTCCCAGCCTGGTCTAGGAATGTCCGGCACCTTTGTTGCCTCAGAGCAGAGAGAGTCCAAGCACAGGACAGGGTAGGCTTGATGCTTACCCATGTGAAACGTGAGGTGTGATTGTTTTTGATCTCAGAGCAGACCTTGCTCCCTGATAATTCATTTATTCTCTTGACTCATTGACTAATAATTTATGTTAAAAGGCTGTGTTTTGTGATACATTGACCCAGCAGCTATGTATTGACCCACACTATACGAATGACTTCTGGTGCTGTGGATGTCTTGAAATTATTTAGTTACTTATTTACCAAAACAAACAAAACAAATATCTTGCTGAATATGGGATCTTTTCCTTTTTAAAATACTGTGTTAAGGGTGACCTCATAGGCTCAGATGTAAACCTTGGAGGTTTGCTTTGGTTCCAGGATCCTGGTTGAAATGCAATTTTCCTTTGAATATCTTCTGATGAAAATAAAATGCCAAATATGCAGTGAACACCCTGATTGTGAATGATTAAAACCACTAAACAAAGTTTCCTGGATGATGGAGTGGAAGTATTTGACATCACAGGAAAATGAGAGTTATTAACCTCTCTAATGTCAAATGGGAGGAAATAGAACAAACAGCAAAGGGCACTAATTCTGTCCAGCAGCTTATACAAATTCAATTTTATCGTTCAATCCCCAGAGCTGGAGTCATGCAATAAAACCATGATTAAAAGACCGGCTTATTTTTTTCCAGCAGTTTTCCTGTATTGTAAAGTTGTGTGTCCAGAGATGAAGACTTTCCCTTGTTGTATCCAGCCTGTGCTGCTCCAGGTCCTTACACAGACTGCAGATTCCCCCTTCTAGAGGTGATTAAGGGTTCTAGAGGTGATTAAGGGTTCCAGAGGTGACTTAGGAGCTTCCCTCCCCCTGCTCCACTGCCTGGGAGTGTTGCAGAGGTGGGTGGATGGATGGATGGATGGATGGATGGATGGA
>VYXC01011536.1:97435-146550 GCA_013397175.1 Platysteira castanea
GATGGAGGGATGGATGGATGGATGGATGGATGGATGGATGGATGGATGCATGGATGGATGGATGGATGGATGGATGGGTGGATGTTACACCGAGCCACCCTCCACCACATCCCGGCCTCTCCCACACACCCACCCCTGACCCTGGACCCCTCCCAACACAGAGGTTTCAGATGGATGCTGCTCTTTAGATTGAAGGAAACAAATCCTATTTGGATTTTCCCCGAATGGAAAATTACAGCAGGAGGGATACAGGGACTTTGCAAGACAACATAAATTAGGAAATACGTGGCCTGGGCAATGGATTTGGGGATATTTATGCTCTATAAAATAGTTCAGCTGGGGTACTTTGTGCTTGACTATCCCATATCTGGGATTAGATTTTAAAACATCTAAAGAGAAAGCATAGTACCTAGTGGCAATACTTCTTGTTAGCCCCAGTTTTTCCCCTAAAAAACAGGGTCTAAACATGCGGCTGAATTTCACTCAATTTGGGCAAAACCATAGTACTGAGATATAAGTGTTAGGTGTGCCCAACCTGTGTGTGCTCAGGACTGGGCTTCTTCTCTTGCTTTTATTTCAGATTATTTCTCATCCTTCTTCTCTATTCCACTCTGTTCCTCATGTGCAGCCAACGCTGAGGTGGCTCAATTCCCTGCCTCCACACTTTTCCAGCTCTGGATTGCCCCAGTTTCTTTTTCCACCAGACTGGAACAAGAGACAAGCCTGAATAGCAGCTAAATAAATCATTTGGGGCCTGTCTTTACATCGTTCCCAAAGGAAAGAAACAAAAGTGAAATGAATGTCACAAATGACAGACCTACCTCGGTAACCCTGTTGCAATGCAGAAAAGGTCCATAATATCTTTGGAATTGCAGTATTTACTGAAGATCACCTTCCAAGGGGAACAGCAGCAGAGGGGAAAAAAATGAAGAAAAAGAGAAAGGATGGTTATTTCCCAGTGAGATATGAATCCTGTTCAGGCGTGCACTGGGCTAATTTGAAGGCATGGCCTGCAATTTCAATTATCTGATTTGGTTTGTGAGCTGGAATATTTCTCTACTCCTGCGTAACACCTGTGTCTTTGTCGATAAAGCAAGCAAGCTCTGGAGACCTGAGTGCAGTTCAGAAGTGGAGCAATAACATGTGTGAAATGAGAGCTCGGGGTTTCTCAAAATGCAGTGTTCCTGCAGGATGACATCTGTAAATTTAAGGGTGTAAGAGCCTGGATTTGGGAAGAAAACTGCCCAGATTTGGGCAGGTCCTTGGGTGGTATAAAAGGGCACTGCTTTTTGGACTGTGCAAAGGGAGCAGAGGGTTCTCCCACACAGCTGCTGCCAGAATTCCTGCCGAGTGTTGGGTTGTATTGTTCCTGCTGTTAGGACAGAGGCCAGACCTGGAATTACAAAATTTGCCACTGTTACCTTCCCATCCCCCCAAACACCTCTTCATCCCCCCACCCTTCCACACACACCAGGCAGCTCTGATGCAGAGAAGACTGGGCAGCACATCGAGGAGCACAACGTCCCCCTGATCCCACTTTTGTTATTCCTTCTATTCCTGTGCCTTCAGTGACACAATCCCATGCCACAATTTTTCCCAAGACTCCTGTGTCCATCAGGATTTGGAGGTGATGGCACTCCCTGTTTGAGAATCTCTTCTGCAGCTGCAGTTTAGGAAGCACTTTAATAATGCCATTATAGTACTTCTCATCAGTCTCACTGCACCTCTGTGTAATATTTAAACTCTGTAATCTGAAGCTTGTTTTTGTTGAATTACTTGCCCTGTATCTTATCATGGGTGAGTGGCAAGTCAGAAACAGAACCCAGGAGTCCTAATTTGATGTCTTGTTGGGTTCAGAGACAGCACACTGCCTCTGAGAGAAAAACACTCAAGAATTCAACATCACTCTAAATGAGGAGTCTCCCATTTCAATAAATGTGTGTTTATAGGATATCTGTGCTCCACTGAACGAGGTCCCTGAGGTTGCTTCCAATCCAAACCCATATCTCCTCTGTGAGTGCATGTTGCACTATCAAATCTTCCAGTGTTCTAAATCAAAAGTCTTCTTCCTAGTGGACTTACTAGGGAAAAAAATAGCCATGGAAAAGTATCTCCACTGCCAGTGTGGGTGGAATAAAGTGAAAGTGTAGTCATAAGAATAAAGGATTGGGTTTGAGTGCTTCTGCCAGTGTTGTGTCCATTTTCTCAGAGTAACTCTGAGCTCCTTTGAGTGACCGTGGTGGAGGCTTTGAACCTGCCATGCAAATAAAGTGCCTCACTGCAGGCAGGTCTGGCTCTCCTTCTCAGAGGCAGGGATGGCAAAAAGCAGCAGGGATGGTTTGTCCAGAGGCTGCTGGTGTTGGTGGGATGGCTGCAGGCTGCAGGGGCTTGCAGTGGGGGAGCAGTGGTGTGGAGAGGGGCAGCTTCCCTGCCCACCCCTGCAGCCACCTCCTCTCACATCCCCCAAGAAAGAGCCACAGAGCCTCGGGGTTCAGGATGCAGCAGCTCAAAGGCACTTGTGGAGATTAACCTAAGGGCAAAACTCAGGAGGAACGAGAAACTCCTGTTTTGCAGATGAACAGGGACATCAAGGTCAAAATTCTCTTCTCCTTTCGAGTGTTGGAAATGCGATTTCCCACCCCCCACAACCACCCCATATTGTCAGGCACAGGTTCTGTTGCCACCCATCACGGGCACGAGGGGTGGACGTGTCCACAGATCAGCCTCGAGGCTGGTGACCTGGGAAATTAGGAATGTGTCACCCTGGACTGACTGCTGGGGGGGGACAGGGGGGCTGCAGCCACCCTCCCTGGATTGAGCAGGCCCTGTGTGTTCAGTGAGGGGAGGACCAGGCGGGAAAAATAACACATCACCATCTAATTAAAGACTCCTCTGAAAGGTGTAGATGCCAGGGGGTAATTAGGCCTGCAGCCTCACTTTGTCAGCCCTGACTTTCAAGTGCTTTGATTCCTAAATTGTCACAGTGTGTCTGTGAAGACACGATAAAGACGCTCTCACACCTGCCAGGGTCAGCAGAAAGGAGGGAATGACCTTTATTATTGACATATCTCACATTCTTATACACGTCCCAACTCCACAAGGGATTGGAGGACATGTCACTTCCTTCTCAATCCCACTGGAGAAGAAAGATGCTCATCAAAGTTCTCTTATCACAAAAGGAATGAAGAACAGAAAATACCGTTAAGTAAACACTGGCTATTATTTACATGAAACTGTGTGAAAGAATCTGACTCCAAGGTTAAAAACAGAAGGCTTTAGCAAAAACCAGGGCAACATCACAGCACTGGCGTGACACAGTTCCCCTGTCCCTCCTCCAAGGTGTCTTTCAGGATCCAGGGGGAATCCCTCACCTGGAGGTGTCACACCAGACCTCTGCCACTGGAAATGGGGAAGCCATGGGAGGTCCCAGGGATGCTCTGCTGCTAATGCTCACTCAGAGGTCAGGGCATGGCGAGCCTGAAGTACCAGGACAGTCTGGACAGCACAGCAAGGCCCAGCCAGGCTGGTTTTCCCTGGTGGTGCACGGACACTTCAGCAAAGCTCCAGCCTTCATCTGTCATGGGTGCTGAGGAGCCCTCTTACTCTTGAGCAAAGCATCAGGGGTTTTGTGGCAGAGAAAAGGACAGTAGTGGTCACTTCAAGGTGACCCACACCTACACTCACACCCACCTTCCCTGTGTTCTGCCCCAGATGAAATTACTCCAGGCAATATCTTCATAAAACTTGCAGGCACTTGATTGCTGAGGCAGATAGTAACTTCTGCTGGGGAAATGGGAGTGTTTAAAAAGTCTCTGTTTCCCCCTGATTGACCCTTGGTTATTAAAGCACAGAAGCAATCAAAGCAATAAAACACAGCCAATGGAGTTCAGATAGGGCTGAAATCCTGCTCCCAGCAGAACACAGCATCCTGGCAGACTGATAGCTGCTAAAATTGGCTGGCAGAATATTGGCAAGTACAACAACTGGTACATGCAGTAGCTGGGCAGATGATGTTAATTGTGGCTGAGCAGAGGCTGAAGGCTTGTGATGTGCCAGGAGTGCTATTTCAGGTATTGAGGTTTCTTATTCTGGAAATCAATTATTATTGACCAGGACAGACAAGAGAGGACAAGGTAAAAAAAAAAAAATTATTAACAAACATTAAAGGTAAGAAAGTTGCCCTGACTCATAGAGAGCAGTAGGAGCTTTCAGAGCACTGAGGATGAATTTTAATGTTTCCTTTTACTCCAGTAGTGAAAGAGTGGGAAGCGAAACAAAGGCTGTCATACTAGACCACGAGCTATCTCCATACATGCCTTTTAGTTTTCCATACTTGGCATTTTCACTTAGGTTTGCTAAAACTGGATTTGTGAATCACCCACCGCAGTTTCGTACTCATCTCAGGATGCTTGTCCTCAGCTGGTTGGGTTTTTTTTCTAATCAAAAAGCACATGCTATTAAAGTTTCCTTCTATTGCAGTCTGCTGAGCTTTTCTGAGCATCTCCCTTCTGCTCTAAAACGCAGCAACCAGCCTCAGATGTTCTGTAGCAACGTGCAATTGTTCCTGTTATTGTCCACAGTTTTGCATTCCCAGCCAAGCCGATGCCAGCTGTGCTGATGGAATACAACTGGAATGTGTTTTAGGGGATGGGAGGACAGCGCTGAGTGCTATTGATGGCTCCAGCACAGTATAGGAATCCTATTTGCCCTATAGGAGTCCATTAGCACTGGGGGGACATCAGCAGGAGGAAGGCGACGTGGGGACGCTTGGCTGGTGGCCACAGCTCGGCCCTGTGTGGCACGTGGGTTCTCCCGTGACCTGCAGAGGGTCACCTGCAGCTTTGAGGACAGGCAGCCCCCTGGCACTGGCTGCAGCACAGAACATCTCACCCAGCCCTGTGGAGATGTCCCTGCTTGGGCTGGTGTCCCAAAGCCTTTGCTGCTCGGCCTGCGTCTCTGTAATCATACATTTCTGGCACTGTCTGGGGGGCTGAGCCACAAAATTCATCTCCCTTCAGATCTGTCTCAGCTGTCTCTGACCCACAGTCGTCTTGCTTAGGTCCCTGTGGGTGACAGGCCACTGCTGAGATGTGCCTCCAGCACTTCATTCCCTGCACTGATGCCTGGTGCTGGAAGATATCCTTGCTTAGGAGAAGACTGAGACCTTGCATAACAGAGGCCGAAGTCAGGGGACCACAGCTGGGGCTGTGGGCTAAGATCACGTGTGTATAGGGTTTCCTATAATGAAATTCCAGGTTTCCTCAGAACATACATCAAAAAAGTGCATAGTCATGCAAGTCAGCCCAAAAACTCCAGGGATGAAGCTCCAGGGATGAAGAAAAAGAGGATACAGGGACTCAGATATTGCCTGGTGGCACGACAGCCTCCTGCAAGAGCAGTCAACACCAGACACTCAGTTGTCAGTGTCATTCCTGAAAGCAGAGCCCAAACCATGTCTGAGCAGAGTCACAGCAGTGACAAACCACGAGGGAAAGGGAAACAGAGGCCTCTGCTTCAGCTTGCAGACTGATGACTAAATGCCATGGAGAAAATCAGCCACACACAAACCCTGTTAACTGCATTTCCTTTGGACTTGTGCCAGGAGGAAAAGGCTGTATTCCTGAAAAGTCATGCAGCATCTGCAAACAGGTTTTTTTTCCCCTGAGAGTCAACACAATTTCATATTTCTGTCCTTGCTGTTGTTATCAAAACCTCTGAGATGGTGGATGGCCCCTCCCTGGGAACATTGAAGGCCAGGTTGGATGGGTCTCTGAGGAACCTGACCAGCTTGAAAATGTCCCTGCTCATTGCAGGGGGTTGAACTAGACCCTTAAAGGTCCCTTCCAACCCAATTCTGTGATTCCCCCACATGTAGGAAAAAAATGACAGGAAAAGCAGCCTTCTCTGGATGTTTAGCTTGCTTGTTTCAAGGAGTTTCCATCAAGACTGAGGAGCAGCAATTCAATTTAAGTGAGGAGTGTTCTCCCTGCCCTGGAAAGCAACGTGATGCAATTGGGGGAAAAGCAGAATGAATAATAACTGAGGCTTTTTGGAGTGGAAATAACAATTTGATGAGGCATGCAGGGACTGCAAAGTAGGACAGCGTGGCTCGATGGGGATGCCGGGTTCCTGGCCTGGCCCTCACTTCTGTGGGACTGGTTTCTTTCCTGGAAACAGTTTTGCTTTTTTTTGAAGCATTTACTTCTGAAAAAAGGAGCCATTGTCTCTTAATCCACAGTATCCACCTCTGGTCTAGGACAAGGACTTAAAATCTCTTCTTGGAAAGAGCAGGAATCAAGAGCCCTGGTGCTCTGGGCTGGCTTTCCTACTCGGAGAGGAGTTCAGATTAGGGACTGTGATGGAGGTTTTGCTAAAGGACCATTGTGCACAGACTCTGCAGCTGACCAGTTTACAGCTAATCACATTATATTTTGCTTTCAGATAGGATGGGTAAAAACACAGCTTACAAATCCAATTTCTGTTCTATATTTGATCCTCAGAACAGCTAATCCTCTCTGTAAACAGCAAACCTTGTCCAGAACATTATCCTGTTCTGATCTGCTGTCTATAATTGGGTTTTCTTCCAAGAATTTAACTTCTGTTTGATTATTTTTATTTTAAACCCAGTAAAATTCCTAAATAAATAATGCAAAAATATTTTTGAAGCCAGTGTATACTGAGTTTCCAGTTCTACTTCCCTTTTTCTGGTTTCAACCTGCTGTCTTCAATACTTCAGCACTTGGTCATGTCTTTCATTCAGCTCACTGAGCAATGTTCAAAGTCAGGGCTGAAACTGCAGAGTTTAAACAATCTAAATTACAATCTTTCACTGATGAGATTGGGGGATAGTGTGTCAGAAAAGATTCGAGTAAAACTCAGTTATGTATCTTGCATGGACTGTGCAAATTGCTGCTGCTTCTGCAGGAGCAGCTTTCACAGAGGATTTCTGAACTATTAAGGCAGAAGGTCGACGTGAAATTTTTCAGTGTGATTTTCCCTGTCTCTCCAATGGTCTTTGTTGTCCATATGAAAATGAAGAAGGATCCAGAAGTTTTAGGTATCCTCTGTAGGAATCACTGGCAGGAATTCGTATTTCTAGATGTGTAAGCAAATAGGTCTTCCTCCAAAAAAATCAATAAATGATCTATCAGTCATAGTCCCCAGCAGAAGCCTTATCTAAAATCCTGTATTTAAAAACATTCCAGCTTTCTCATTCTTTGAACTCAGATACAAACATAGCATCACCCAGCTACACCCAAACTCTCTGTCTCCTTTTTTTGTTTCTCGCACTAATTAACAGCTGATATTCAGAAAACCACTCATTTATCTGAGCTTTGAATGCTAGGCAGCCTTAAAAATAGTCTGCCAGAGTCGCCATCTGTTTGATGCAGTGGGAGCTTCTCTAGGAGAAGAACAGAAAACGAGTGCATGTGTGCTTGTCCATGTGTGGGGGAGAAAACACGAGAGCCCTCCGCTGAGGGTCTGAGCAAAAATGGAAACTCCCCCGAGCTCTTCAAACACTGCCTCTGTTAGAGGATGAGGAACGTGGCAGATATTTTATCCCAAAAGCCAGAGCTTTGTAATCCTGCTGATTCACACTTAGCTTTGGGCAGGGACGTGGCTTGACAATGCTCATTTCAACATGAAATGTTGAAATGTGGGGTTTGTCTGGTGTGATTTAACCATCCCCAGGCTCAGCATCTCTCGGATGTCTCTCTGCCAGGTGCCCTCTGTCACCAGCAGAAAAGGAGGACAATCTCCAAATTAGCCCACAGGTGCCCAGAACCCACTTTGGGGTGGGATGAATCATCCCCTGGAGATGCCACCCGCCTCCCCAGTGACTGCAGGGGAACCTGCACGGCTCTCCTGGAGCAGCCATCACCCACTTTGGGATGCCTGTGGTTAACTGGGGTGAATCCCGCTCATTTCCTCATCGTATTCATTGCCCTAAATTAAGAAGCAGGAGCTGCCAGACAGAGCTGACGTACCAGGATCCCGAGGCGTGTGGCGTGTGGTAAGTCGCAATTCCCACCCTTGTAACATCCCTGAAAAGAGAGGTGTGGGAAAAGAGATTTTCCTCTTTTTAGGAAAGAGGAATGTCTGTGATGCACTCATAGAGGTGTGAGCCCAGGACAGTCTTGGAGATTGTCCACTGAGAGGGGCAGCACGGCACAGGTTGGCTCTTTCACTGTGAGCCAGGAAGGATCCCAGTAATTTTTAGTCACTGGGGCTCATAGAAGAAGGGAGGTTACATTCAAGAGAGACTTGTGCAACCCACTGACTGTACTAAGGGACATACTGCAAATATTCCATCTGTCAGTACTAATTACTAAGGGCAGAACACAACCAGGGACCAGCAAGGCTGGTTGTGAGGGGCTGAAAGTTCCCTATCTTCTGCAGCAGAAATAAAAACATTACATAAAAGTATTTCAGCCTTTGACAAATAACACAAATGTCTGTATTTTGGCTTTTCTTAACACGAGAGCTTCACACTGGCACACATTTGCTGCTAATGGAGTACTAAGTGCAATTAACCCTGCAGCACACGAATGCATGAGGCTTGAAATGTTTTGTAAACTGGGTTATAGGGATGCTTTAGCACCAAAATGTTCTCAGCAGTTGTGAGTGAAGCTGCCTGTTTCAAAACTGCTCACATGATTAAAGTCTGACACTGGAACTGGCTTGGTAATAGAGGACTGTTAGAAGGAAGATTAAATAATGGAGTGAGGAAAAGCAGGTTTGGGGAGAGACCAGCAAAAGGCTGGCTCGAGTCTATATAAAAAAGTTCACAAGGAAGGTTCTAGAAACAGAGATTTTTGTCTTGTTTGTGCCGAGCCAGAAGAGTTGTGTATGAGGAGAATAAGCTATATTTGGCTGATCTGAACCTGTAGGTAACGCCAGAGTTACCTTTGAGAAAAGTGTTAGACTGAGAGTGTTAAACTTACACTGTGTCTGGACTAGTGTGAACATAAACTGTAATAAATATAATAGAGCGAGTGTGACTTCACAAAGATAAACAGCAGTAAACAAGCCTCTCGGGGTGATGGGCATGGGAGAATTTTGGAGCTCTGCCGGAATGACAGAGCTGTGCTGGGATTAGGGTTTGGTCCCCTAAATGCTCTGAGGAGCCCTCATAGGAGAGGAAGGAGAAGGGGGCTTCGGGGAGAGAGAGGCCCATGTGTGACCTTATCTTTCCCTTTTTTACAAGTGTGGTTTTAAGCCATTTTTACTTCTTAAAATGTTTATGTGCTGCAATGTGACAGAGTCCAAGGCCCCTGCTGTTCATTTCGTGCTGCCTTACAAGAACAAGCAGCCACCTCGAGTTCACCAGGGCCAGGTCAAGTGAGAAAGCCCAGGTTAGCCAAGACCACTGGCCAGACCCAGCCTGTGCCACCTTGCACCCTCCCACACCCACAGAGATCTGCCAGCACTAAGAAAAAGGCCTTGATCCCACAAAAACCTTCCTCTGCCTCACCGTGCTAACGCAGGGTGTGTCACAGAGCAGCCCCCAGAGGTGTCCATGTGTTGCCCTGGTTTTTGCTAAGCCTTCTGTTTTAACCTTGGCGTCAGATTCTTTCTCACAGTTTCATGTAAATAATAGCTAATGATTACTTAACGGTATTTTCTGTTTTTCATTCCTTTTGTAATAAGAGAACTTTAATGAGCATCTTTCTTCTCCAGTGGGATTGAGAAGGAAGTGACATGTTCTCCAATCCCTTGTGGAGTTGGGAATTGTATAAGAATGTGATATATGTAAATAATAAAGTCTTTCCCCTCCTTTCTGCTGAACCTGGCAAGTGTGAGAGCATCTCATTGTGTCTTCCCAGACACATCCATGTCCTGACTGCCATGAACACCCACCCTGTGCACCCCTTTGGTGTTTGGCAGCTGAAAGAGTGTTCCCCTAAATGCTCAAACAGACACAGGATGGGGTCCATGGGCTTGCCTTGCTGTGCTGAAAGAGTCATCGGGATGCACAAACACTCCATCGCCTTGAAGGGATCATCACGCCATTGTTTGTTCTGCTGTATTTTGTTTTTCATCTGAATCCATTTTGCAGGTTAAAAATAGCCTGGTGAGCCTTGGAAAAATCAGTTGGCTTTGCTAGAATCTGGGCACTCGTACCACAGATGCTGCTGCTCTGACTGAAAAGAAAAGCTCACGTGACAGGAGCGATTCCTCTGTGCTGATGTTTCGGTGCAACAACCACGGCACCAGAGCTCAGTCTGAGCCTTTTCCTGTTCCTTGGGGACCTCGGGCTGAGAGGAGCAATGGCTGTGGGTGGCTCGGTGTCCTGCTCCACAGGACAGGTCAGTAGACACCAAGAAACTTGAAGTCTATGCATTTCTTTGAGAAAAACAAACAAACAAACAAACAAAGGCACATTTTCTGTTTAACATCCAGAATGACTCAGTAAACCAGCAAAATTACTCCAAAATTCTTTACTTGTTTTCTGAAGAGGAGGAAAATACCACCGAGTGATTTCATAGAATCCCTGACAAAGGCAACAGTCTTCTTCTTTTTTCCAGTTACTTCAGGCTCTGTAGCCCTCTGATTTTCCATACTTGCTACAAATATGATGTTGATTGAGACACTGGAAACACAAATCCTCTTCAAATAAGCATTTTTCTCAGAGGAACTCCTTAAAACTCTGCAAGGAAAGCCACTACCCTCTGACATTTGAAAAGGAGAGCTGTGAAGCCACCCGGCTGGGAATAAGGCCACTGGCTGGTTCCGCTCTGCTACCATTTAAATCTCAAAGGTCAAAAGAAAATGTTCCCAGTATTTTCTCCATGGAAAAAAAGATTGGGCATGAGCTGGGGAACGTTTTTTTCCCTGGTGGATTTTTAATTCAAAACAGACTCAATAGGAGTTTTTCTCCAAACCAAAGCCAAAGGGTTAATAACAGCATGAAGGAAAATAAGACCTCAGATCTGGCTTGAGCTTGGCCTCTCTCCACTGATGCTGGGGGTCTGGGTGCTTGACCCCATCTAGTGGCACTCCAGGGACCAAGAGAAATCCCAGTCCATGGTGGTTTGTCGGGATCACCTTATCCTACACGAAACACAGCCACGGCTTCCCCTTGTCCCGCCACCTCCTCCTGTGCCTGGCAGCAGAGCAGGCTGTGGCAGGGCTGGCACATGTGTGTCTCCGGAGACACAATAAAGACGCTCTTACACCTGCCAGGTTCAGCAGAAAGGAGGAAAATGCATGGATTTATTTACATTATCTCATTTTTATACACGTCCCAACTCCACAAGGGATTGGAGAGCATGTCACTTCCTTCTCAATCCCACTGGAGAAGAAAGGTGCTTATCAAAGTTGTCATATCACAAAAAGAATGAAAAACAGAAAATACTGGTAAGTAAACACTGGCTATTATTTACATAAAACTGTGTGAGAAAGAATTTGACTCCAAGGTTAAAAACAGAAGGCTTACAAAACCCAGGGCGACACACATGGATGTGCTTCCCTTCCCTGGCGTGCTCAGCCCCAGCTGCTCGAGAGAAGTTTGGAGGGAGGTGTGTGTCCAGGCAAGTGGATAATGCACTGCTGGCTGAGGAGATCCTTCAGGAATCAATAAACCAAGCAGCACTTCTTTCCCCCAGGTGTGCATCCCTGTATGTGGCATTACACTGGAGTTTTCATTTTTCGCTCAGCTCCGAGAACAAGTGACCTCTTTGCAGCTGGTTTGTGCAGAACCCTGGATCTGGAGTGTGGCTGTAATCCCACAAAGCCTTTGATCTTCCCCTCCCACAGCCCCTGCATGACCACACCTCTGCCAGCTTGGGGGTACCACGGGTGGGGTGTGCTGGGCTGGGGGGGCCACCTCAGGTCCCTCCCAAAGCTGAGCCTGTGCTGCCCCAGCATGGAGAGATGTGCAGTCAACTCTGCCCACGGGAGGAGAGCCCAACCCCGCGGTCAGCTTTGGTGAAGACAATTTTGTGCCTGGCTCTGCCTCTGGAAGGTCAGTTTACCTCAGTCCCCTCTTCTCCAGTCTGTACAGACCAAGTGACCTCAGCTGCTCCTCACACAGCTTCCCTTCCAGACTTATCACCATCCTCACAGCCCTCCTTGGGGCACTCTCTAACAGTGTAATGACATTTTTATATTGTGATGCCCAAAACTGTCCCCAGCACTCGAGGTGAGGCTGCCCCAGCCCAGAGCAGAGCAGGACAATCCCCTCCCTGGCCCAGCTGGGGATGCTGTGCCTGATGCCTACAGGACATGGATGTCCCTCCTGGCTGCCAGGGCACTGCTGACTCACATTCAACTCTCTATCCACCAGGACTTCCAGGTTCCTTTCTTGGGCACTGCTCTCCAGTGTCTCATTCCCCAGTCTGTGCACACAGCCAGGGTTGCCCCAGCCCAGGTGCAGAATCCTTCATTTTCACTTGTTGAACTTCATACAGTTGGTGATTGCCCAGCCCTCAGATTTGTCAAGGTCTCTCTGCAGGGCCTCTCTACCCTCAAGGGAGCCAACAGCTCCTCCCGATTTAGTGTCATCAGCAAACTTACTCAGTATTCATTAGAGTCCTGCGTCCGGGTTGGTAACGAGGGTGTTGAAGAGCACAGGAGCCCTCCAGAACCCCACCAGTGACCAGACACCAGCCTGATGTCACCCCACTCACTGCAACCCCTCGTGCCTGACCTGTGAGCCAGCTGCTGATCCATCACTCCACGCAGTCACCCAGCTGTGGGCTGGACATTTTGTCCAGAAGGATATTATGACAGACAGATCCGGACCTCAGCCCTTCCTCTGGGATGTGCTGGCACCGGCGTGGTCCCACTTCCAACCCGGGGCTGACGCCGCTTCCTTTATTTAATAACTCCTGGGAAGGATTTCAAAGCCAGCCAACTCTTCTTTCGTAACCACCACGTCCCTCTGCCCTCCCCGCTGTGCCCCTCTGGACCTGCCAGCACACAAACCTACTTAGCTTAATTCCACTCTCCTGCTGCAGAGCTCTTTCCAGTGCTCATCTGCAGGGCGCAGGGTCCCGGGGGAGGCAGCGTGCGGCTCCCCGGGCCGGGTTTGTCCCTTCCTTTATCCCAGCGCCGAGGTGAAACAACTTCTCCCAAAGTCAACAGCACACCCTGCGGCTGCACCGGTGGAAATTCAGGATGAGGCCATGGAAACACACAAACTGCCTCGGAACAGCTGCCACCACAAGCGGTGCTGGGGTGGGATGCCCAGTCCTACTGCACGATGCCCAGCAGGGCCAGTTCGAGCTGGAGCTGAGCCCTTCCGAACTCAAAAAGTGCTGTTATAATGGAGCTCGGCCCTCGTTACTGGTTGACAAGAAGCTTAGCATTGATTTAATGAGTTCTCTTTAGAAGCCTCCAATGCCGCATTCCTTGGAAGATTAGGGACTGTTGCTTTTTTTCCCCTCTCCCTTCTGCTTCTTTCTAATGATTTTACTGAGAAGGCTAGACAGTCTGAGCTATGCCCTGCTTACCGCTGGGTGAACCCCATTTACACGGCATTTTTACTTCAGGAATCCTTCCAAACATTACATAGGCGGTGTTTTACATCTGACAAAGGAAGCAGATAATGTTCATCGAGCTTAAACCTCCTTAATGCTGCCTGAGTTTGCATTTGCTTGCTCATGTGACTGTGCCTCTCCTGTGCCATTAGTGTTAAAAGTACTCTCCAGAGGCTGGTTGGAGAAATGCTGTATTTTTTTTTTAAATCCAGCATAGATGACAGACACTGTGCATTACCGACATCTATGGAGACACTCATCATCCCTTCGAAATGCCAAAACATTTTTGTACTCAACTATACAGGTACCAGGGGGCTCCATACAATCCATGCTTCGAGGGGCCATCAGGCAACCAATTTATTAAACCCTGGCAGAAGAGGTTCAGTGCCCTCAGCTCAGCAGAGCCGGCACGGACATCTCACGGCAGCAGAGGGACCATCATCACCACTAAGCTACGTCTGAGATGGATCAAGAGGAGCAGCCTTCTCTGGGGAATCCGGCACAGATCTGGATTCTCCAAGGTCTTCTTCCTGAGGACACGACTTTTAGCGATCGCCGTGGGTCTCCAGGGCAGAGGTGGAGGGGATTGGAGGCGAGCGTGGTGGGATGGGACTGTGAGTGTCAGCTCCCCATTTACCTCGCCGCTGCGGTCACTCACACGGCAGAGGGGCGGGAAGGGACAGGGTATCTTCGCTGTTTCTTTACAAAGAAGGAACAAAAGGCGAGGCTGGGTAAAAGGCAAATTTAGAGCAGCGAGACGAGAGAGATTTGAATTTTGCAAATCAGAGTTTACTTGCTCTGGAGCCTCGCAGCAGCTCTCTGCTACAGAAAAGACACTTGGTTTGCGGCCAAAGAACTGCTGACAAAGAGAAGGGGGGAAGAAAAGACTTGCAGAAACGCGTCGGCATTGTTTCTGTTTAAAAGCACTGGGGCTCTCAGCTCGACAGCGTGCGAGCTCTCCCTTTTAGCCAGGACACATTTCTCCCGCAGCTCTCCCTGCGCTGTGAACCGTGCTTAACCCAACGAGGCAGGCGAATGGCAGTGAAAGTTTTAATTATCGGCATTTACGGGCAACTTCGGCGGAGGCGGCGGGGACCCCGCAGCCCCCGGCGATGCAGCGGCATCGCACAAAGAGCCGGGCACCTGCCTGACCTTCAGCTCGGCCGGAGGGAGATGCCCAGGGCCGGAACCCCCCGGCGGGCAGCCTCCGAGGAGCTCGGCCCGCTGTGCTTCCCTGCTCCCACTGCCTGGGGGGGAAACCTCGCCACAGGCTAAACTTTGTAAACACGGCGCGACGCCGCTCCGGGAGTGGAAGCCAACACGGCTGCGAAACCGAGGATCCCCACGCCGGCAGGGAGAGCTGGCAGCGAGTTAGTGCTGGCAGCGCCCAGCCCTCCCCTCTGCCAGCCTCCCCTTCCCCTTTAAATAAACATCCGCGCACAAAGCAGAAGCCACGCAGGATCCCCCCGCTTTCCCCTCGAAAAGGGTTCGGAGCCCGCTGGGTGCGCGGTGCCCGGCGGAGCGGGGACCGGCCGGGCAGCAAACGCCGCCCGCAGCCGCCGCCGCGGCCGGAGACGCCACTTGGTGAAAAAACAGCGAAAGTACCTTTTGAATTCTTCCATCAATATCCAAATAAATACACTTGGGCCGGTAAGTCGAGGAGGCAGATCCCATCTTGCTACAGCTGGGCTCTCACCGGACTTGTTTCCAGTGTCAAGCAGAGCAGAAAATCAGGTTTATCCCACCCAGCCGAGCCACCGCTGCCTGACAGTTTGGTGTCCCCGCTCTTCTGTATCCCACTGTACTCTCATTCTGGGAAGGTCCCTCCTCTAACATGCATGCATTTTGCTGTGCCTCTGTCTCTCTCTGCCATCTCCTTTTAGTTTTGCTTCCCTCCAAATCCAGCTGCTTCGGACAGGGAAAGACACAGGCTCCAGATGCTGCCTGCGAGCCCCCTCTCCATTCCCATAGCAACAACCCCTCTTGGCTTTAATGCTGGGAGCTGCTGGGCATCCGCATTCGGGCTCTGACCCTGGGGCTGACCAGCTCCTGTTATGCACAAGATCAAGTGGCATTTATCCCTCGGGGGGGCTGTGGAGGAGGAAAAACCTCTTTCATCGGGGTGGCGAGAGATGTCATTTGATTTTACGCTGAAATACGACCATAATTATTAATTAGTGCCTCTCCTGGCGAGCTGCTTGCACAATGCAAGCGATGTGACAGGCTTCCGTCTGCAAGTGCCCTGTGCTGGAAGTGTCCTTTCAGACACCCACTGCCAGCCGGGGCTTGGACCGTCTCAATCCGAACTCGGCAGCTCAATTCCCACATCCCTCCCGTTATCATTACAAGCAGAGACGGGAAAAGCAGCAGCTTTTTTCCCCCCTGTAAGCTACAGAAGCACGAAGAAAGCATAAAGCCCATGCTCTCGCCCACCGCCATCCGTGCCACCCCCGGAGTGAAGGAATTTGTTATTTAGGGGAACGTGAAGTCTCCTGGCGAAGGCGTCTCCCAGGAGGAGAGCAGGAGGGAGCGCAGCCCCGGCGGTGAGCTCGGGGAGCAGATGCCGAATGCCATCTGCCGTGCCCGGGCCGGGCTGCGCTGCAGCGCCCGGGGAGCCGGGGAGGCGGCGGGCGAGGCTCGGCCACGGCGGGGACGGGGTTTGGAGGCAGCGGAGAGGCTGCTCCACGGGCTGCCAGCCTGCACGGCCAGGACACAGCCCGTCCTGCGAGCCCTGGCTCTCTGGGTTTTCCGGGGCTTTTGATGGAGGGGCTACAAAAGCATTTCCCGGCCTCTTCCGTGCTGCAGGCTGCGGGAGCAGGGTATGGGGCAGCGGGGTCGGGGCTGCTCTCCCTGCCCGTCTCAAGCTCTCGCTGCAGCCAGAGCGAGACCCCAGCAGAGGCCAAGGGGCTTGGCTGTGGGTTGTTCTTGGCTGTGGTTTGTCCTTGGCTGTTGTTTGTCCCTGGCTGGCCCTGCAAATGCGGACAAGGCTCTGCTGCTCTCCAAAGGGGATTTGTAGGGCCGGAGGGCTGAGCGGGTCCCAGAGCCGCCTGGGAGTCAGAGCCAGGCTGACCTGTCAGGCTGAAGCCAGCGGTACTTGTAAAGCCCTCAGAGCCAGCGGCAAGGTGGATCTTTGGGGAAGTGCAAGCCTTTGCTTCACATCCTTCCTCTGCCAGCTTGGAGCAGGCACTGGAAGTCTTCCAGGAGAGAGCCCTTGCCACTGCAGGGTGTCCTGGGGGTTATCCTGTGGGCTGTGCCCTCGGCTGTGCCACAGCCTATCCCATATCCTGCTACCCCCTCGACTGTCCTCTAGGCTGTATTGCAGTCTATCCCACAGACTATCCCATAAAGTATCCCAGAGGCTAACCCCTCAGATTATTCCACAAGGCTATTCTGAGGCAGGAACAGCTTCTCCCACTTCAACAGCCCTTCCACACCAACCCCACTGCTTCTGTACATCAGTCAGGACCTCTGAGACCCAGCATCCCATACCCTGCTCTGCTAAGCACTGCCTTAATCCTGTTTTACTGTGATTCAGTCCTGGGCGACTTGATTGACGCAGCAGGTTCCTGAGGAGGATGGCCATGATGACAAAAATGCAGCCGTTTGGAAAGAGACAACAAGAGCACTCACTGGGGGATGCACATGGGGCATTTGGGATTGTAGAGGAGGAGGCTGAGCTCTCCCGCTGTGATCACCCACTCCAGGAGTCAGGTCAGACAAGGTCACTGGTGCATTGCAGGATGTGATCACACCTCACCGAGACATCTAATGATCACAGTCTCACACTGGTGAGAACCTACTTTTGGAGCTTTCTGGGGTTTTTTTAAGTGACCAGCTTCTCCAGCCAGCAAAAAACCAAGCTCTGAAATCCAGGTGATCATCCTACTCCTGCCTGTCCACTGTCCTTGTCCTATCTACTCTCCCTGTGTATATAAAATTGTGGTTTTTAAGCTCCAGCCCACATCCCACTCTCCCTAATTACATTAATACTTGTTGGAAAAGCTGCTTTGCTGTAAAGCTGCTGACTATTGCTCTTTTCAAGAACTTGTCATGTAGAAATGAATCTTCAAAAGCTGAGCACTCAGAAGTTACGACAAAAGCCTGATGCAATCGAAGGCACAGTTCAAGCCCATGCCTGAAAGGAGACGAAAGATAACATCCATCCAAGAGGATGTGCAGCTCCAGCAGATCACTGCCTGCCTTGAGTTGGTTTAATCTTCCTGAGTCTCCTTATTTCAGCATACACTGGGCAAAGTGGGGCAAAAATTATTGAGAAGCATTATCCTATCTCATCAAAACCTTCAAATCCAAGACCAAATCCAAGCAGAACAGTGCCAGACAATGATTTTCCACCATTTGCCTTAGAGGAATGTTTTGCCCAGCTCAGGGCAGCACCAGGCTCTTGTCCCCCTGAGCACAGGTGGCACGTCAGGTGTTTCACAGCTCTGCTTTGCCTTCCCTAAGAGGTTTACAGAGGCCAACATTCTTCAGTCTGTATGCTCAGACCCTGGAGTGTGCCTCTGGGAGAGCTGCAGGGCTCCAGCCTTGGGCCCAGGGGTCTGGCAATGCCCCAGACAGATGTCACTTACTCCGGGGGTGCTCCCAAGGAGTGGAAAAAGCACCTGTGTCTCCCAGCCCCAGCCTCAACTCCGTGTGTGTGGTCCACAGGCGGCTTTGTTCGCGTTTCCAAGGTGTAACCCGAGGATGTTCAGGTCCCACATCCCTCAGACTTGCTGCTCTCGAGGCACAACTCCCCCACGCTGGCTTTGCACGGGCTGAGATCTCCCCCTGCTGCAAACCCTGCTCAGAGGGCGAGGGAAAAGCTTCAGGGGTGAAAAGGGCTGCTCAAGTCACTCTCCCCGCGGGCCGGGTGTGGGGTGGCACCATTCCCGTCTCTCCCATCTCTGTCCTGCTCCAGTCCTGAAGTCGCTGTGCTGACACGGTGGCACTGGCACAGAGCACAGCCCTGAGCCTCTCTGAAACCTGCTTTCCCTGCTGCACTCAAGAAATTCAGTGCCCCTTGCGACCTGCTGTGAGCACATCCAGACCCGGGGAGTGCCCAGCAGAGATCTTCAGAGGGCTTGAGATGAGGGGGGAAAGAGCCAGAAAATGTAAAACATTCAGTGGAAGATTTCGTACTCTGAACGAAGTTTGCCTAGAATTAAAAACAGAAAAATATTTCTCTAAAATCAAATTTTTTCCTTACCTATCTAAGCTTTTGAGGTGCTTCCTCTGCTCATTAATCCCTTCTCTTGCAGGTCCCCTCCCTCAGCTGCAGGTCCCTTGCATGTGTCTGTCTGTCTCCATGTCCCCACAGGGCCTTGTTCTGCTGTTTCACCTCTCCATGCTCCAGCCTGCCAAAATGCCAGATTGCCCCTGGAGCTGGGAAGGTTTCCCTTTCTCTCCCACAGCTCCTCTTCTCCCTACTTTGCTCAGTCTTTTCTCCCTCTTTTCACCCTCTTTGGTGTTCTGCCATTTGTGCTTCTAGGTGTTTCTTCCCCACAAGACCTGAAGTCGTGCAGACTTTCTGCAGGAATTAACTCTCTGATTTATGCTGTTAAAAGCTAAAGGGTGGCTGTGGCAGTGGGAGCTCCTCCAGGCAGAGCACCACTGACTTTTCCAGCCCAGCCCTCACTCCTCTCCATAAATCCACAGAAAGAACATGGGATGCTGCACATGGAAATTTCACCTCACTTTGCCTGGTTTTTTTACACACTTCCAGGTTTCCACAGGCCCACTCCTGGCAGTGATCATATTGAGGGTCAGTTAAGGAATGACTGATCATTAATATTGGGACCTTTATAGGATTTGTCCACACAGGCCCTGAAAGCCCTGGGAACACCTGAAAGTGGTGTTTGGCCCCTCGTCAGGCAGCAGCACAGCTCTCCACCCCACTCTTGCCTCCAGCCTCATTTTTGGGTCCTGTTGCTCACCCCAGCCCCATTCCCAGTCCACGCAGTAGAGCCACACTCGCCGTCATCCTGGTTTCCATGGCAAACCCCCAGGAACGTGGGCTGGAAGGGAGCTGTGACATCTGACGTGGCTGGTCCGGGGCACTGGGGTGCAGAAGCAGAGCTCTGTGGGTGGGAGATGTGGGATTACTCACCCGGGAACCAGCTTTGCTCTTTAATCCAGCAGCACTGGCCACCTTGGAGATAATACTGCCTTTATTCTCTTTACAACCTTTGTGAAAATTCTGGCACCTACGAGTAATTCTCGCTGTGTCTCAACACTCAGAGCCAGTTAAGGGGCTCAAATCTTGTGCAAGTGAGAACAGCCATCCCTGTTACCTCACAAACACCTGTCTGTGTGTGTGGCTTGGAGAAGAGCAGACTCGAGCCATGGGCAATCCTTCTGCTTTATGAAAGCACTTGTCCAAAACAGCATCTGGCATTTCTTGGCTTTTCTCTTTTGTCTGTTGAGGGAAAACATCTTTTTTCTCCCGCTTTATGTTAGCAGTTTTTTCAGTGATCTGTTCCCTACAGCACTTGCAATACCTGGCGGGTGCCAGGTTGGTTTCCTGAAGGTCTCCCAGTGGTGCAGACCCATTGCCTTTCTCTGCCAGGTGCAGAAGGAGATCACTCTCCACAAGCATTTCCTTTCACAGCAGCAGAGGCACCAGGTCCTCGGCATAGCCCACTCTCCATCCTGATTCCACCTTCCATCACCTCCAGGAGCCACAGGACCCCAGGAATCTCCGTGCCCCGTGCCATGGTGTGCCTACAGAGAGCCTTGGCTGCCCTCCCTTCCACTGGAACCTCTCTGCTCGATTTGAGCCTCCCTTCCCTCCCTGCTTTCCATTTCCGAACCTCTTCCCTTTGTTTCCCACTGCCATCTCCTCTATCCAGCTGTCTGTTCCTAGGCTTTCATTTAAAGTAGGAGAGAGCCAAGAGTGCCTCAAAATCCTGTCCCAGGCACTGCTGCAGGACGTGGAGCTTGCAAGGCAGATCACACACACACACACACGGGCCCCAAACTCCTGCTAATGGCCCTTCTGCATGCCTGGAACTGAGCTGCTGGGAAAGCCCAGCCCTGGGAGCTGTGTTTTCATAAGGTTATGGAAGAAATTAAGAGACCCAACTGGAACTTTCAAGAGCTGATGAGAAAAAAAATAAATTAAGTGTGCCTGGAGTCACCCAGTAGATCATTTAGAGGGATGATGGCCAAGAAGTGGAAAAATTAATTCCCTCTACAGGGCAAGGCTGGCTCATGCTCTTGGCAGGAAACTCTAAGTAGGGGCTGCAGCCCGTGATCCCAGACTGGAGGGAAGGGATATACGGCTCGACTTGAAGAAAGCTGCCTGGCATTTCACATGGTGCAGGAAAGCAAAGTTACTTCAGATGCCAGTTTTGGGAGGCTGCCATGTGAGCAGCTCGGAGCCGTGCAGTGACTCACTGTAAACCAGCTCCTCCATCTCTCTGACAAGCAGACCCCTGACACCCCCGAAGCCTTGGCAACCCGAAGATTAACCCGAAGACTGAGGGTTGCTGATCCTGGTGCCAGCCTGGTGCAATCTGTCCCGCAGGAGGTGCCCATTGCTGCATCCCTGACTCATCCCCGGGAGCCTCCAGTCTGAACGCTGCTGGTCACCCCCTCCTACAACACCAGCCCAGCAGCAGGAATGTCTGCAAAGTGTTCCACTGCTCGGGGCTGCTTCTCAGGGGGCAGGAGATTGTCCCTCAGCTGCATCACTTCAGCTCGAGCCACGTGGAATTCCCGGGGGCCAAGCAGGCTTTGCACAGTTCTTTGCAGCACATTAAAAATTAGACTTGCCATGTTAACATTAAAAAAAAACCAGTCTTCATAAATAGATAGATAATCTCTCAGATACGTAACATTTTTTCTGTGATGTAGGTATTTTCTCATGTTTGTTCTGTTTGTGCAGTGCTGTTTCCATTAACGGGCAGAAGAACATTTGCTCAATAGAAGAGATTAAACAGTCTCAGCTTTGAGGGAGGGAGGCCAAAACACCGCCACAGAATCCATGTGAAGAAGATGACAAAAGCCTCCAGTAGCACTGAAAGTGTCTGATCTGCTCTGCTAGAACATTTGAAGCCAACACGAAATGGGGACATTTTTAATGAAGTTCCCAAAATTATGTGTACTTGAGTGTCACTTTCCTGGGAGTCACACGTCTCTCCAGAGCAGTCTCACCATCTCCAAAAATCACAGATCACGACCAAAAAAACTCAAAAAGATTGGAGGAGAAATCATTAGTGTCTGCCTTCGAATAACACATTTGTGGCTCTCCTTTTTTGTTGTCTCCTCTTTCCCAAACCTGACTGTTCATCCATGTCAGGTACACAAGATTCCCTCTAGAACTCTGAGAGCCAGAAACTCTCACTGAGGAAAATTGAACTGAGATTTTCATGCAATAAGACAATCCAATTTCCTGAGGAAACAGTAAACATCATGGATTAATGGTATGGTCAGGAGAGAGGGCAGAGCTGAAGCAATGCAGAAAATGAAATGGAAGTAGCTTATGGGGGGAGGGATTGCTTCAGACAGAACTTAAATTTTATTTGATTTTTGGATTACCTTTCACTCTGCTTTCTCCAGCCTCCATTTGGTTGGACACAGCCCAGGTTTTCCCTCCAGTGACGGGTTGCAGCCCATGACTCTCCTTCCTTCTGGCACTCTACTTTTCCTAGATGTGGCCCCAGGCAAACCTTTTAGTGAGAAGCTTCTTCCAGAGGGGCTTTGTTAGAGGCTGGACCCTCTCCAGTCACACTCCAGCACAGCTGAAGCCACGTCTCCTTCCTGGTCCTTCATCCTCCTCTTCCTTCATCCTTCTTCTTTGAATGGATTTCACTGGATTCACACACATCTTTTTTTCCCTAAATCCTATCCTCTGACCTTCAGCTGCTTCCACACAACCCAGACACTGGATGTGAAGCTTTCCCTCTCCTTGGACCTTAGCCCCTGCCTAAAAGCTTCCAGTAGGCAAGAAAGAGGTTTTCAGACAAGAAACTGAGATCAGGAGCAAGAAAGGGAGATCAAGGGCACACAGAAATAAACACACAGAAATAAAATAAAAACCAGGAGCCCTCCACTAAAGAGGGCACAGCGCTGTGCCCAGCTCGTTTCTCCAACCCCACACCTTTTTCCTGCACTTTTACTCATTTGTTTTTCCCTGCTGCTGTTTCATCATCCCCATCATCTCCTCTGGGCAGTGCTCTGCTCCCCACTTTGTCCCTCACCACCTCCACCTGCCAGGGTGAAAGGGGCTCCACGCTCTTCCCCCTGCCCCACTTCATCCGAGGGGTGCAATCTCCCTTCAGTTTGCCACCCAGCCCTTCTGCCAGCAGAACACCCAGCTCTCCGCCTCCCTCTGCCCAAGGAATGGTGCCCAGGAGCAGCAGCAAAGCCCCAGAGCCAGAATCCCTCACCAGCCAAACAGGATTCCTGCAGAGGAGCCCAAGCCCTGCTTACTTTGGAGCGCGTGAGCGCCCGACCCTGGCGCGAGGGAGAAAGCCAAAGGCAACACAGCACTTTGTTTCTCTTAATAAAATGGTGCTTTTGGTCTGTTTTATTTCCTCGCACTGCTCTCCCCTCCTCCCACCCAAACACATCGCACTCCCAGGGCGAGTGGCTGAGGCTGGGGTAGTGTTTGAAGGAGAGGAGCTGCTGTTCAGTGGAGTGCCTGGTTTCTGTGCGGGTCTGTGAGCACACCCATGTCTGGGAGAGTCTCTGTAAAGCTCTAAGTCATGACCTGCACAATGAACCTGCTTCCATCCCCCTCAAACACACACGCACACCACTGAGACATGTGCTGGCTCCATGAATTCAATATTACTGGCTTGTTACAGCATCACGTCGTGACAAACATCACCATTATTAGCTGTTCCGGCTGAATAGTAATTCTAGGAGTTTCCACTGAGTCCTCTGCAAGGATACACAAACCTCCAACAAGATTAAGACATCCCAACACTACCCAAGAGGAGCCCCACGCTCTCCTCATGCCTTTGGAGCCCAATTTCTGCCCAGTGCTGCCTCTGCTGCTCCCTGCGTGCATCTGCTCTGTGATTCTTTGGCCACAATCCCTTGGGAGCCTGCTGGCCTCAGAGACCAGCTCTGCCTCTCATGCTAAAGGTGAGGAGATTTAAACGTAACCAAGACCTCCTGAGGCACAAACCCCATCACTCAGGATCCCTTTGTGAGAGCATCCTGCCCTTGGCATCCCAGCCCAGCCTCCAGCACAAGCACGAGCTGCTGAAGGCAGCTCAGACACCTGCACAGGCAGAGCCCAGCAAAGGCTGCTCCCAAACAAGCCAGGGTTTGACTCTGGGTGAATCGAACTGCAGTTCACCAAGTCATTGCTTGGACAAACTTGCTTGAAAAGCGACTCACGCCACAGAATACTAAACTTGCAGGGAAGTCATGCAGCACTACATCAATTTTTTTTGGGTTTTTTTGGCCTAAAAAATAAGACCAGCAAGGCAGTTTGTCATGGGGGTGTTTTTTGCTGTTGTTCCAAGCAGAACCCATTTATGTGGACAATTTCAACTGTGCTTGAAAAACAGAGACAGCGAAAACAGCGCAGAAGGCAGCTCCTGATGTTTACAGAGCTGCATAAGGTGAATGTACCAGAGCTGCTAATCATCCCTTTTGACTGCTTTTATGGGTCTGGGAAGCCTGAAAAAACCCTGTGTGTAGGAACCAGTCTGCGTTTTGGAATAACATTTCCCTTTTGATGACACAGAGGAATGACATTTAGATGCTGCTTTGACAGATGCATTATTTTATTAGAGGATTTCGAGCATGCAAACACAGGAGCTTTGTTTCCCCTGTTACTGTAAGGCTTGCATCATCTGCAACCTTTCTACCAGGAGGTCTCATTTCAGATGACAGTGAAAATTGTTCTGAGAAACGCATGTGGTTAGTTCTGCTTCAGATGTTCACGGGATTTCATCCATTCCAGCACCACTTCTAGGTGCTCTGCTGGTGATGGATTTCACCCTCCTCAAAAGATTATCTGCTGACACCTGGGGTAAGTTTAGAGCTTCATGATACGCCTGACAGGGATTTGTGTGGGAATTTAATCTGTCTAACGTAGCTCTAACACAGGTCTCAGTCCTAAACCAAACATCCTTGGGCTTCTCTGCCTGCACCCCAGATTTGTCAGTCACCCTGGTTCTGCCTTTTTGGGCTGGTGACATCTATTTTGAGAACTGCCACTGTAAAAATCAGAGCAAGGAAACCTGAAGGTTCCTATTTTTCTCTGCAACTGCACAGATTTACAGGCAGACACGCACACCAGCTGTGATAGTGGATCCCCCTTGGTGCCAAGCAAGTAAGCAAAATTTGGAAGAGAGAGTATGCTTTTGAGACATTTTTGTGACCTTTGTTCTTTGTTACCGTATTTTCTTCCTTTCATGTCACTGAAAAGCTGCAGCCAGAGGGAGAGGGGGAGGAAGATTTTATAAAGACTTTTAACAGCAATGGCTAAATTGAATCCCACTGTTACCTCTCAGTATAAAAAGAAACCTGCAGATTCTGCCACAGAAGGACACAACATTCAGCTGCTTCCACCCAGATGATCTGAGCAATACAAGAATAAAACCCAGAACCTGCTGCACTTTGTAAGCTGAAGCCTCATGGGGCCTGTGGTGAAATTGGGTGACTCAGGCTCGAATGTAATGCTCTGCCCTTGGAGCAGAAATAACAGCAGTGTGTTTGGTGGAAGATTCAGAGGCGACTCACCCCTTGCAAAGGTTTTGCCTGTGTCATTCAGCTGTGATGGGCTGCCCACCCCAACCACCCTTCACATCCCAGGGAAGAGAAGGTGGGAACTCAGACATAATTGATCACTTTGTTTCAACAGACGAACTCTGGCTGCTGCTTCCAGTTCTGGCCCCAGCGCTGGAGGCAGCTGCTGGTTTCTGAATAACCCATGAAATTCAGAACACCTGTTCAGGATTTGGGTACCAGATAAACTGAAAGTAACTCCAGCCTTGTAACAGCACTCCAAAGTTCATTCTTGCACGGCAGGACACGTGAAGTGAGTTTAGTGTCCTCCTCTGCTGAAACAAACAACTGGACCAAAGGGAATACTGTGGAAATGTGGGTATTTGTCAGCTGCTTTGTAAGAGAAGGAGGGAGAGAAACCCTACCTCAGGATCATCATGAGGTGAAGAAAGCATCCTTAAAATCCTCAACATAAGCACAGCATCAAGAGACTCGGCACATATTTTTACAGCTGATCTGATGGAGGAGATGAAATATGGAATATGCTAAAGAAAATTTGGCTCTTGTATTCCCAGTTTACAGAGCAGCCAATGTTTCGCTGCAGCCAAAGGGTAACTGGGAGACAGAGGAATTACAGTGGGGGAAAAAACCCCAAAAAACCAAACAACAACAACAAAAACCAACCAACCAACCAACAAAAAAAAAACCACCCCAAGCATCAACTAATTATCTCCTTATTCCAAATTGGAAAATACCCAAAAGAAGAGAGACAAGGGAGGAAACAACTAACACTTTCTAACAACCCAGTTTACTAAACTCTTAGGCAGGAGACACATAACCCAGCATTTAAGGTGGCTGGACATGAGGCTGAGCTCCACCAGCAGTTAAATCCTGCCCTTCCTGCTCCCCAGCCACAAGGATGACAGTCACATTTTTAACTCAGCCTGTGAAGGTCCCTAAAGGCCCAGAGCAGCAGACACAGCCCCCGGCAGGGTCTGCAGCCCCTCCCCAGTCCCTGCAGGCTGTGACACCAGGGCAGGACGTGCCCCTGCCATCCCCCGCCTGGTTCAGCAGAGAGCAAAACAGAACCGAGCCAGCCTTGCTCCAAGGTGAAAAGGGCATAGGTCAGCAATCAGAACATCTATCAGAGGCTGGGACAAACCATGATATAATCTAATCTAACACTTATATAATACACGGGCCATAAATTTAGTTCAGACCAGAGAACACCACCATTACCAATCCTGGGCCTCGTCATTTGATGGCATTGTAAGCAATCTCCCCCAGCTTAATTCCGTATGAAAACCAGCAGCCTCCAGCAGCTCTAAACACCCTCTGATACAATTTACACCATCTTATACCTGCCTAATTCTGAGCAGAGTGTTCTCACACAAACAACCCCAGGCACCAGTCCTGACAGAAACCTTCTGGCAGCAACCAGAGCCCCGGGCCCGAACACGACGAGTTCAGCCAAAGTCTGAGGCAGCACAGCACTGGCACAAACACACGTGGAGGATTCCCGCTGTTATTCTAAGGATATTATGCCAGAGGCTCATGCAATAACCTCCTGAAACAAATAGCAGAATCCCTTCTGGAATTTCCCTAACTAGCAAAACATAGAGGATTAAGTCTTGGTGCACGGAGTGGGTTCGCAGTTTAACTCACAGGCAAAAAGAGTCTCAAAGCAACTTCTGAACACAACAACGCTATCCCTGCTACTTATTTACCTTCTTCCCACCCTGTAAACCCTTCCCACACACCCTACAACCCCCCCCTGCAGTGTGTCCAGTGACAGCTGGGGTTTTCACCAAGATTTTCACAAGGGAGGCTCCTGCTCCCCATCAAGCGGAACAGAAACTGGAATTTGAGTCTCCCCTCTTTTGTAAGACACCCCAGCTATTACTTGCCTGCTCCTGGGAGGCACTTCAGGCACATTTTGATCAGAAATTCTGTAACTAGAAGTTGTTTTCCTTTTCAATCAGTTTTTCCCCGGCACATCTGTGGTTTGGACATTGTATGTCAGGCAGAGGCACAAAAACCCCACCAAACGTTGTAACAGAATCAAGAAAATAAATGTTCAAGATGATCAGAGCTAGAGAGAAAGGAGGAAGCTTTTCCATGTCAATTCCATATATACTGAAGAGCAAGCAAAGCAGACAACAAAAAAAGTCACCTTAAAATGACACCAAAGGAGCCACACTCAGCCCCTGACCCAGGCCAATGTCCCAGCAGGGATGTCTGTCCTCCCAACCAACAAACAGAGCATTTCTTCATGGAGATGGAAAAGATAAAATACTCAACACTTCTCATTTTAGAATAGAATCTATTTTTATTCAACACAGGATGGTGAAAGGATAAAATTCACAATAATCAGCATTAAAAAACCAACAAACCAACCCTGCAGTCATATTTAAATTTGGCTGTACCTACTGGTCACTCACATTTTTACACACAGAATTTTGTCAGTCTTGCCCATTTCCAGATTAATGGATATAGACACCTGATTCTAACAAAACACACAGTTTGTTCACTATCTGGGGGACCTTTAGGGTTTTTAAAACAAGAAAAACAAATCTTTATCTTTTTGTCTAATAAATTTGTAGCTGGGAGGAACTGAAATGTGATCTGTCATTACCCATACTAGAGTCACTGCAGTGCAAAAGCTATTAAAATAAATAAATAAATAACAGCAGCAGCCCCAACAAGTAAAACCCAAAACACAGTTAAATATCTTAAGAAATAAAACCAAAAGCTTTTTAACCTCAGACCTCAGCCCACACGGAAC
Organism: Platysteira castanea; assembly: GCA_013397175.1. NCBI lineage: Eukaryota > Metazoa > Chordata > Aves > Passeriformes > Platysteira > Platysteira castanea. Next base: position 125,393 of record VYXC01011536.1, read on the forward strand.
AGCTTCTCAAAATCTGAGCGCAGCAGAGTTTGAACTGTTTCAATAAATTAGTACAAAGCTCTACACATATTTTTGGGGAACGGGATTGGAATCCCCAGCTAAAGCAGTCCTCCATCCATCCCTCCTTCCCCACACAAGCATTGAAGTTGGGCCAGGACAGCTGTTTGGGAGTTGCAATGTCATTTTTGCCCTATCAGAGGCTGTTTCAGCAGTGCCCCAGGTTCAGCCTGGCTGAGCAAGGAGCAGTTTGACATTCCAGGAGCAGCTTCCCTCTCCAGGAGGATGGAATTCCTTTCAAGTAACATTGCTGCACAATTTCTTCACACTTAACCCCAGCCCCAAGCACAGCACAGATTTTTGAGCTCACATGTTGAGTATCCCCCCTGGTTTACCCAAAATGTGTGAGGTCAACCTTCCATCCAGGTAAGTGCAGGGACAGGACCCTCCTGGAGCTCCCTGCAAGGACCTGGCTCCTTGCCTGAGTCCCTGTGGGTCTGGGGTCATCCCTGCACCTCTGCTCAGCCCAACAGCTAAAAATGAGCCCATTCTGACACTGTTCCAGCCAAGCCTGAAGCACCTGCTGGATCAAACCACTGAAGCAACTCAAAGACTGAGCAGTTACAAAACAGCCCTGGAAATTAAGTGTTGTGCCAGCACGAGGAACGCAACACCAGCAGCTGATGGGACATCCCTGAATATTCTGCAGGGCTTTTAGAGTGTTTTGCTAATCAAGTGTAAAGACTTCTGCACTGTCTCACAAAACTTAAGAGCAAGACAAAGGCCTAGAGCTTTAATAAATACAGCGAAGGACAACACACAGTTTAAATTACCTAATCTTTGTGATCTAAGTATAAACACCCCATACAAAAAAAGATTTCTTTCCAGCTTGTACATCTTAAAAAAAAAAAAAATCACAGAAACATTCTGTTTGCAAAGCAGACGGCTGTACAAAGAAATGATATGTTCTGAAGACATTAAACCATCTATTTTGCTGGGTAGCACTAGTTACTCAAATGTTCTTTTTCTAAATTACCACCCACACAGGTAATTTTTCTTCTCTGATGTTTTGGCTCCAAATCTGAAACCCAGAGCCACTTGGAAGCAGCCACTTGAGAGAGATTTCTGGATATTAAGGCCCAGATGTGACGATGACTTCCACGAGCACACGCCAGCACTGAAACCCAACAGAGACCCCTGAGCCAGTGGGCACCAGTGCAGCTCCACCTGCTCAGTCCCGTGGTGCTGAAGCCCAGGACAGCTCACAGCTCTCTGCCACCCCAAAGAAACCACCTCTCATGTCAGCCCAGCCTAGCAGAGCAGCACAATTCTGTGACGTTTGCACCACCAGTTTATAATGCCCTGAAAAATCATTAGAGCCCCCACTGGAAATTCTGACTCATAAACTGCTTTTTGTTGCTTAGGACTCGTTTTCTTTTGCACAATCCTAATGGAGGACTAACATCCATCCAGAGAATCTGTGAAAGCTGCTAACTGCAGTACACAGCGAGAGTAAATTCTATTTCATAACCTACCAAAAGGCTGGATGCTGTCCTTGGGAAGTGGTACTGTAGCTAAAAACTAATAATACAGTGGGGTGATTATTGTCTGAGCAGCTTCCAATACTAACAGCAGCACATCTTAATAACCAGCTGATAGTGTCCTCTATAAAGTGATGCTCTTGGTGTACACAAGATGACATAAGAGACACATTTCCTCACTGACACTGGGACAGTCACTCGCAGACTGTTAAAATTTCAACTTCCTCCTGCTCTAGCTTTGCCTTGATTTTTGGCAAATACACAGTCCACAGTTTTAATTAAAAACATCCTATCAAAAGAAATAAAAAAGGCACTTGTTATTTTTCTCTTTGGCTCAGTTGAGGCATGCTGCTGAAACCTTCCCAAAGTCCCCATCTGATGAACAGGTGCCATCCTGAGGTACTTATTGTGCAAAAACCAGAGCTTCAGGGATTTACCAGCTGCACGTCTCACACTGCTCCCAGCAAGCGTGCAGGGCTCCTCACCACACAGAAACTCAAATACAGGATAGGGTGTCCCGTGGAGTTGGGTTTTCAGGGAAGAGCTCCAGCCGCCAGCACACTCCTTATCCCAGCTCTGGTCACATAGCTCAGTGCTCTTTAAACCTGGGGAAGAACAGCAACCAGGCAGGAAAAGCTGAGGTGTGACATCAAAATGCAGGATCCAGCCCTTGCCATGCATTTTTATATTCTCTCCATTTTACTTTTCCGAAATTCTGCAACCAAGGGGCTCAATTTAGATTTTGTGTATTGATTCTGTGGATGTTTTGGTTTTTTTTTTTTCCTCAATTCAAAACACTGTAAATTCAGAGTCACCCTTTTCTTCAAGGAGAACTTTTGGGAAAAGATGTATTTTAAAGTATCATTAAAGACAGGGCAGGCAATTCCCCATCTGCACGATGAAACTGCTGCCTTGTTGGGGCTGCCTAAAAACAGAGGCTGGACAGAATTAAGAGGATTAAAGCAGGTATTTACTGAAGGGCCTTTAGTAAGGTACACTAGGGGCAGACAGAGCCCTAGGGCTACACCCAAAATGGACCACCAGTCACGAGCTTTCCACACTTTTATTTTGGTCCATTTGCACATCGGGGCTAATCTTCCAATTACAATTTCAGGTAATGATGTCATTACCCCAAGTTTGCTCCCCCTTTTTAGAGGCTTAGTTTACATATTTAGGGGCCTGGGACAGCAAGGTGTCCTTGAGTCCCAGGCCCAGAGAGGATTTGTTTTGTCTGACCAGAATGGGAGAACAGCAGCTAACAGGCTGTATGGAGTCTTAGATTACACACTAAAGCAGCACAGGACCTGAAAAATATAAAAGCCAAAATCCTAAGGCATCAAAACCCAAGAGGATCAAATATTTGGCGGAAAAAAACCCCACAAAAAAGAGACTGTGACAGAGGCGTGTTTTCAGATATTTTTCAAAAGAAGATATTGTAAGTGAAAAGTGTCCATGGTTTGAAAACATCAAACTGAGATTACTCTTTTGAGGCACAATTAAAACAGACAGGAATGGACATACACAAACCTCAACCTGTCCAGTCTACATTTAGGTATTACGGGGCAAAGGCTGGAATTGATCTTGGGGGTCTTCTCCAGCCTTCATGATCACGTATGATTATAAACAAAGGCTTAGTAATGTGCTTAGAAAGTGTTATTAAAGAGCAGCAGCCATGCAAACACTTACAGGGTGTGATCTGCATGACACTGAAGTTCCTTCTGGATAAGACGGAGTAAGAGCTGCAAAAACAATCACAGAATCTCTGTTAGTACCACAGAGATAAACACAATAAGAAACAGAATTATTCATTGTTATTTGGAGCGTTTCTCATTTGAAATGTTATCCTGTAATGCTGAAAGGTTAAAAAAAATATTTACGGATGCTCAGTAATGCCTGGAAGAGGAGCTTTCACAATAAACATGCACGAGGAAAATAATTTCCTTTCTGCATCTGAGAGATCAATTTCTTCATAAAAACCAGAATGGTTTTCTGGTTATTTTACCAGCAAATGTGTAAAGAAACCAGCAGAGGGACCCCGAGGCTTCAAGAAAACGTGTCAGAAAGGAATTTGGGAGCACAGAAGTATTTTAGCTGCTATTTGCTAGAACAACTCTGGTTTGTGAAAAGCTTTAATCCCACCATTAGTCAAGGTGAGTGCAGACAGCCACGTTTGATTTTCTCTGCAGCATCAGGGCTTTCAAGTGCACTTTAAAGGGATTATTGAGACAGGAGCAGGAAAGTGATTTTAACAAATACAGTTTGATGGTTCTCATGCACATTTAAGGCAGAATTGGAGCTTTTAGGGTTCCTCACTGTTTCAGGTTATGTTGTCCTCAGAATCTCACTATTATAAATGTAAGTTTGTTCACTGTTGTAAGTATGAATGTTTTAAGAAGTTAAACCTTATTTTTCAGAGGCACAGAAGTGGCCAAAAATGAGAGAACTGAACATCACAAAGAGGCTACAGCCCCTCCAGGTATCCTTGGAGAAATAACATTTGAACACAGTTCCCTGTATGCTGCACTGCAAAAACCAGGAAAAGTAGAACAGTTATGCAAAAAAATATTTACTACAACTGCAGAGTCAAACCTCTCAAAACCAGAGCTTTGCACAGGCATTTTAATTGATTCTGAAAAAAAATACGGCATTTTTTCATTTTAATCAATAACTGTAAGAAAAAGAACGAGAACTTTACCTAGGAAAAATATGACAGCCTCCCAAGCCTCACTCTGCAGCATGAAATACCAAATACTGAAACCAGCACAAACCAGGATTTATAAAGCAGCTGGCTACCAGTGGCAACAAACTTCAGCTATTAACTTACCTAACTTATTTAATTTCCAGAGATTTATGCTTAGACGTGAAAAAATTACTTTTAAATCTGAGGTTTCATTTGAATTTAGAAAAAACGCCTCTGTTATAACTCAAAGGCTTTCTGATTTTCCTGTGTCAGGAAGGGAATGACACTCTCAGCTCCTCTGCATGAGCCCAGAGCTCAGTGCTTTGCACCAAGCCACCACCTGTGTGCTCTTTTTGTCCCAAACATCTGCTCCTGGTTACTGTCAAAAGCCAGGATTGCCAGTTCTTCACCTTAGTACAGCAGTTTCAGGCCCCATCTGCAAAATGTGATGTATTAACTTTCAACAGCTTCATTACCAGGGTGATTTTGGTGACACAGCAATGTAGGAAAACATTTGTTACAGCTTTGATAAACTGGCTTTAAAGAAACCAGAAGTGACGAGTGGAATCTGAGACAACTTCTAGGTCTAAATATGAAGGTTTACTTGCAATTAAGCCTGCTCTAAGCTGCTCAGCCAGCAATTAGCAGCTGGGTATTTGCTCAGGAATTGAAGTGCATCAGAACTGATCTGCACTTCTGATTAAAATTAGATGAGAATTTCAAAACGAGCAAATTTGCTGTTAGACTGAAAATCTCCTGCACCACTGGAAGTCTAATACAACACAGAATATTGAAATGGCAAAAGGACAATTTGCATTTTGGGATAGTTTGGCACAAAGGAAATACAACCAAATAGTGTTTTTACACTTACTAGCAAGGCACATGCATCTGCCACCATGAGCATGTAAAACACGTTGTTCCAACCAGATGGGGAAATAAGGCCAGCCAGGAGAGGCCCCAAAGCTGCACCTAAAATGTAATATAGGTATTATATTTTGGTGTTTTATATTATATACTGTCAGAACTGTGCAATGCAAGATTGACTGTACTGAAATGTAGTTATTCTGAATTAGAGCATGCATTTTTGCACCTAGTTGAATCAGTATTACTTTATGTATTAGAAGATTCCAGGGAGAGCAAAACATTACTGGTCCAGATGGGAAGCCAGTGGGAAACCTAACAGGGAAGCTGGAAGACTGGGTGTGTGATAAACATCTGCCTTTGGCTCAACAGAATGCCCATCCAGTACCGAGCTGAATTTTACTGTTTTCCCTTCCATACAGAGGGCATAAATAAAATATCCCTGATCCCAGAACAGCCCAGTGGCATCTCCTTTTGCTGTGCAAAAATAAATCCCTTCTGTGTCCAGTATCAGTGATCCCCCCTCTTCCTCCCACCCTCAGGTGTGGGACCATGGGAGCTTCCAGGTTAAGTTTGTGCTATTCCCCATTTCCAAAACTGTTCTGAGGCCTGGCAAAATGTGACCTGAAGAGCCCAGTTTCTCAAAAATGCTTTGTTTTAACCGGTCCCAGGCGAGGCAGCTGGCCTTGGCTTACCCACAGATCCCGTCCCGTCGATGATCGCCGTCACTGTGGACAAGGCTCTGGCGTTCCCTTTCAGGCTTTTATGGGTACCCTGGAGGGACAGAGATGGCTTGGACCCCTCCTGAGCTGAGCTCTGAGAAAGCCCTGATAACATCATTTATCTCACGCCCCTCCACATCAGATCTGTGCTGTGCAGGTGCCCCAAGCACCTCGCAGTGTCAGCCCCTTCGGCAAGGCCAAGGATGAAATGGCCACTGCCTGGTGGTCACCTTGGCCTTGCCAACACCTCCAGGCCAAGCACAGGGCTCCAGGGGATGTGTGGAGATTTCTGCCCTGCTCCTTTTCCTGTAGTTAAAACATTTCTAAGAGGCCTTCTGCCTCTTGCGTGGTGCCTGAAGGAACCAACACCTTACAAAGCAAACTTCCGAAGCCTCCCTGAGGAGCAGCAGCAGTTTCCACAGGGCTGTTGTGACTTGGCTGACCTGATCCTGCTGGCAGTGCTGGCAGCCTGAGGAACTGCAGGGCAGAGGGCAGCCTGAGTGCCTGGACTTTTCATTTTCACATACCTTTACTTCTGTAAAGGTCTGTGCCAGGTACGGCCTTTGCACTGCTGGGAATTAAATCACCAGCTCATCTCTCACACAGCTACAGCTCCTCCAATTGTTTAAAAATGCAAAGTGTAAGAGGGGCAAGGCACCTGTACACAGGCCTGGCTTTGCGTGCAACCTTCAGATTCACTCTGGGCTGTCACCCGCAAGATTTGGTCTGTCTTGTGAGTGGTCAAGAATAATTTAGAAGCCTCTCACAAGCATGGCACTCATTCACACTGAAACCCAAACTCTAGAACAACCTCAGTGGCTGGGTTCAGCACTGCCTTTTCAGCTCTTTATTCCTTTGCTTTGGGACAATGCAACCCCTTCCCTGGTGACCCTGCAGAAGTCCAAGGGCTCTCTCTGGAGGCCAAATGTCACGGGGGAAGCCAAACTCACCAAGTCAGCAGAGACAGCAGTGGTGATCAGGGCATAAGGACCATTCACCAGGGCACCACTGATAAGCAGCATCACTGTTCCAAGTTTTAAAAAAAAAGGAAAATGTGAGTTGCATGAAAAACTGTTCGCTGCAACAACAGGAGACATCACAGCCTATGGTCCCCAAATGGCTTAATCCTTCCTTGGCTCCCCATACCCAATACAGAATTGGGAAAGGAAGAAAACCAACATCCATTTCTCTGTCTTTTCAGTGTGCACTTCATGATGTGCACTCCATGAAACGTACCAGATGATGGGGCTGAGACAAAAATCACTTCCCAGGGTCTTTGTTGATCCTGGTAGGTCAGAGGAAGGGGAATATTTGACCAAACTGACCATGAGGGCAGGGGTTGCTCACTAGATACAGCCATAAATCCCTTCTCTGCTTACAGAGGACCCTAAAAGTGAACGAGGCCTTTAGGTAGGTGAGACATCACTGTCAGCACTTGTGTTTTCACTCCTGGTTTGAGGTAACAGATAGAAAGCCACAGGTGAACTCAGCCTATGTAAGTAAAGTTAACATTGCTGTCAAAAGTCCTACAGGCAATCTTTAAACACTTCAGGTATTTGGCACAAGGGATGTAAGAAAGCCTGTGCTGACACAACAGGCTCCAGAAAGACTAGTGATATTAACGAAATCTGTTCTCTTGCCACCCCTTACTCATTTCCTACCTTCCCCTTTTACCCTGCAAAAAGCCTGCAAGACCAAATCTAAGGAATTTGATTCCATAGTTCCTCCTCTAAGGGAAAAGATGAAATAGAAAAAAAAACAAACAAGGAAGAAGCATCCAAGATCATAACTGCAAAGTTCACAGAAAGCTAGGCAGAATAATTTACAAATACTCACCTACAGTAGCCTCAAGGCCCATTTTACTGACTGCAGAGAACATGTACAGCTGTAAAGATAATAAATAAACACTCTGAATACCAACATATGGACTGATCCTGGGTTCCCCATTTGCCCCATGTTAACCACAAGATATCTTAGCTGGTATTACATGACAGTTCCAGGTTTTACTAAACCATTTTAGGCCACAGCCACTGTTTGATTGGACACAAGAGGGAGATAAGGGGTAGGATCCCATTCCCCTACGTCCTTTCAGAAGGAAGGGTTGTGTTAGGAGGCCACTCAATTTTAAACTCTCCAATTGCAGCTTCAATACAGCACAGAATACAGCACATAAAAAGATCAAATCAAAATGCATCTCTCATGTCCACCTGCTGGTTTTCCAACAGTTACAGCTCAGAAACTTTACCCTTTGGGCAGCTAAAATTCTGGCTAACAATTGAAGATCAAATTTTACATGACAGTGAAACTTTCCATATATTCTGTAAAAAAAAACCATTAGACTTGTTCGCTTGTTTAGTAAACAAGCTTGTTAGCTTCTTTAGCCCAAATATCTGTACTTGCTCAACTTTTCATGCCAGTTTTTAAACGGGCCTGGACTCTTTTAGACCCAGGTTAGGAGATGCTGCCTGCAGAACTGTCCAGGGAATGGTGTCACAGCCTCAACCACAGCTGTGAGAGAGGGGCAGGCTCTTACTGTGGGTGCTGCCAGCAGCAACATCATTCCGCAGGTTGATGCCCTCTTCTCCAGCCTGTCTGAAATGAGCCCTGCCAAAATCCCACCGGAAAAAACACACAGGGGTGTGAGGAAAACATTCCACGTGTGCTTTGCACAAAAGATACCAGTTTTATTTAATGAAACACAACCCAGTGACTTTTACTGCACAGTTACACGTAATTCACACAGCAACATCCTCATTAACCCAACCAATTTTGACCTGAAGATAACAGAAGCAGACAGTTGTTCCTCCTCACTGTTTATTCCAACCAAATATCCGAGGCAAAAATTTTCCCAGGTGCTACATGGCTACTGCTGGAGTTCTGGAACCCACTCACTGGTCTCTTAAATCCTCACGTGCGACAGGAAACTTGGTTCTCTGTCCCTGCCACACTGCAACCAGGGGAAATGAGCTATTTTAGATCTTGGGGCAAATGAAATCCTTGGTTTTCTCTCTAGGCAGCCAATCCAGATTCTTGAATTTCCCCCTGCTTCTTGTGTTTTCCAGAAACAGAAGAACTGAGCTGAGGGTGTGGCTGGAGGGGGCTGAAAGGCCTGAGGGAAGGAGCTGTCAAAATTGTATTAAGGGAATTTGCACAAGGAAAAGAAACTCCCTGGATTCTCCAGATTCCTAAATACTGCTGGGCCTGCCCCTCCCTTCCCAGCTGCCCATCTCCAAATTGCTCCCCTCCTACTTGAACTTAAATACAAACACCAGACATCCAAGCAGCACTGACACGTTGTTAAGCCCGTATTCACAGCAGAGTAAGATGCTGCTGAAAGATGTCACCCACCTCTCCAAGGTACTGCTGACTCTGGCTTTGAGCTCTCTGGGATGAAATCAGCAGAAATTGCACCCAGGAAAAGACAGAACAGTAACTGCAACACACCCTGACACCAACATCTGGAGCTACACAGCTCTTGATTCAGGGAACCTTCTCCATCATCAGCCTTATTTTCCCAAGGACTGATACAGGGCTTATTTCCATAAGGGAAACGGGGGAAGTGGAGAGGGGATGTGTGTTTGGGGTAAGTCAACCAGGATGATGATGTTTGTTTTATTATGAACTCAACTGTCTGCACTGCATCAAAATGTATTCAATGGCTGCCTTACAAATTAGAAAGGAATAGGCCAGTCCTTATTATTTTTATGATCTCTCAATTTTATCACCTATAAGGCATCAAGAAAAGAAAATAAACCAAGACACCTGTGGCCATTCACCTTTGTGCCCACAAACCCCACATCATTGTACAAACTGGGACAGTTCTCTTAAGTTAGAGTGACAAAAGGAAGATATTTTGATGGGTGGTGACCAAGAGTCATGGGCCAGAGCTGATGGAGCTGGAAGATTCTGTAATTTGACTCTTCCAATCTGTACTGGACAGTATCACTGGCTGTGAAGATATTTTAGTAGATTTTCACTTTTCAACACAGGTCTCAGCTCAGTACCTTTAGTGCCACTTTTCTTCCGTGGAAATAATGCATATGAACTATAAAATATGTAAGCTGTGTGTCCCAGAGCCTTGCCTGATTAGGAGTGTGAAATAATATTAAAACTTACCAAAGATTCCACCAACATCAAACAGTGTAGAAAGGTCCCCAGCTCTTTTGGCATCAAGATGCTCTGGTGGGAAAAGAAAAATATTTGCCTCATTTCTGGACTATAAAATATGGAAATCTCAGCAGTCTTGTAATGCCAGGGCAAAGAGATCTTATAGCAGAGTTGTTTATTCACCAGAATAAGGTACAATAAGGTGACGTTGTGTAAAAGAAATAAGAACAAAAGTAGGTATTCATCAATACAGACTTTTGAATGCAATTGCTCTCACTGCAAGAGACATTTTATCACTTTTATAATCACAGAATGGTCTGGGTTGGAAGGGATCTTTAAAGGTCATCCAGTCCAACCCCTCTGCCATGAGCAGGGACATCTCCAGCTACATCAGGCTGCTCAGAGCTCCATCCAACCTGAGCTGGAATGTTGCCATGGATGGGGCACCCACAGCTTCTCTGGGCAACCTGCTGCAGCATTTCACCACCCTCACTGAAAAAAATTCCTTCTTTATATCTAGTCTAAATCTACCCTCTTTTAGTTTAAAATCATTACCCCTTTTCCCATCGCAACAGACCCTAAAAAGTTGGTCCATCTTGCACTCCAGAGCATAAGAAACCCAAAACAGCAGTCCTGAACAGATAAAGCAGCTCATTTACATTATTTTGTATAGCTTTTAATGGCCCACTTCAATCATGAAAAACATTGCTAAAAAGTCAGACTTTTTGATTTATTTGCAAGAGCCAGAGACATGGCATTTATGCCTGGAATTACTGAAGATAAGCCAGACACTTCTGTTTGTTTGGAAAATGCTCTCTCATAACACTGAATTCATGAACCTGAGAAATATGCTGCTTGGTGACTTTTAACTCCCCTGCTACCACAGCAGAGAAAGCCTCTTTCAGAAGCAGTAATGTTTATTTTCTTACTTATTCCAAGCTCGTATTTGCAGACACTTTGTAGCCATAATTCGGCATCCCTGGTGATACTCACCTACATTTGTGATGTAGAGGGGAAGCCAGAAGAGGAAAGTGTAGCTCACCAGCTTTGCAAACAGGAGACAAAGGGAGAACTCCACGACTCCCTGAGAGAATAAAGGAAACAGGGGGTTGGTATCTTGACAGAGCTATTTGCTTTCACAGACCATTATGAAAATGGTTTCTAGGAAGCATTTAGGCTTTTCTTCTTCTCTCATGAATTCCCAAGAAGCATTCATCCCCTGAGAGCACAAAGCTTGCACTCTGAGCAGACTGTGGTATTTCACTTACGTGTTTTCTTCCAATTGTACTGAACTGCCTGAAGAGAGAACGCTAAAATGGTACTGAATAACCTGAGCAGAGAACACTGAAATGAAATGTGAAGGATTTTATACTGTTTGGGACACTTGCATCACTTATTTCCCTTGAATAAAGTTGTTATACAGCATTATAGCAGGTTTGGAGTGTGCTCCAGAGCAACTGGCATCTTTTTGTGCTCTTCATCTCCTTCCTTCGGATGGGTCCAAGATTTCTCCCTTATTGTTCAGCTCTTTATAAAAAGCCACTGAACCAGCCTGACACAGTTCAGATCAGAACGTGGTAAGAGCACACCACAGACTGGGCAATGACCTTAAAGTTCTAATTTGCTCCAGCCTCTTTCCTGCTGGGCACATAAAAGTGTATTTACTGCACAGAGCTGCAACTAAACTGCCTAATTAACCTATCTTCATTCTCCTCATCTTCTGATAACTTCTTATTTGAAACCAGATTTCTAAAACCCCTGGTCTGGAGTTATCCTGAGGAGCAGCACACAAGCTCCACATGCAGCCGTGACCCTTCCCAACAAATACCACAGGGTTTCAGAGATTGCAGGCAGCAGCAGCAGCAATTTTTCACCCACTACTTCCACTTTGCAACAGGAAAAACAGTTGAGGACCAGAATAAATACAATGAGAAGATGCGGGAATACAGGGATTGGGTGGAGGACTTTTTTTACTCTACACATGGTCCAAATCAATTTGCAAATAATCCTACTTCTGCATTGAGGCTTCAGGTTGAGAGGACAGTCAAAAAGGACAGGCTCTGACCTCGAGGAAACTTCCTTTCCTTCAGCAGCAGTCCAAATGTTTGGGCTGCCTGAAACTTCTCAGACAAGAGATTTTAAGATTAAAGCTTTTAAAAATGCTGAGCAATGTAAAAAAGGAAAGCCAGAGAAGGAAGTTCTGACAGAGATGTGCTTATGGGCTCAGTTTGCTATTCCATCCTTAACACCTGCATGTCATTATGTTCAGTCAACTTCTAAAACGCACTTCAGGACAGAATAAACTGTTCCAGTCAGAAGGACCTACAGCAACCACCCAGTCCAACTGCCTGACCCTTCAGGGCTGACACGGGTTGATAAATTATCCAAATGCCTCTTGAACACTGTCAAAGAGAGAACAGCAGCTCTCTCTCCACCTCCCCTCCTCAGCAAGCTGCAGGGAGCAACGAGGTCGCCTCTCCACCTCCTTTCCTCCAAATAAACCAAGCCCAAAGTCCTCAGCATTCCCAGACTGCGATGCAAAGTTAATATCCACTACCACTCCACCTAGAACTTTGTGGAAATATGAATTCTGAGGCAAAGCTTAAGAGGAGCAGCACGGGCACTCACAGGTATCCTCAGGGCCCCCAGGAAGCTGATGGCTGATGTCCCATGCCTTCCTTCCCCGGTGGCCACAGCGCTGGAGCTCAGTGACACGCTGCAGTTCTCACTGTCAGCAAGCAAATGCTGCACCTCTGGGTCCTGCCACGTCCCCCAGCAACAGAGGAGAGACAGGAAAGAACAAAGACACAAAATATGTATCAAGAAATCAGACGGTTCCAAAGTAATTAAAAAAAAAAAAGTATCTATTTTATCACAGAAAGTTACGGCTGTTAAAAATGTCTTGGCTTGGACATCCAGAGTACACAGAGAGAGCAGAGGCTATTCTGTATTCAGAACACCAGGAGGTATCTGGTTGTTTCTGTCTGAATGCACACAGAATCAAGCTTCCCTTCTACTAAGGAACAATTTCAAGCTGCAAAACCCCCACATATTAAGAGTACATTCAGTGGAACAGAACAGTTTCCAATCTTTCCTCGCCCCACTACATAAATGTGGTCTAATTAAAGCTGACAATCTGCTGAGTCCTACAACATTGTATTCAAGACATTTCTAAAAGGATACATTTCTGCATAAAACTATGTATTATCTCCTTTCTGTACAAATATCAAGCCCATTTTTCAGACTCTGCAACATCATTTTACTCACTGATCTAAATACAGACCATCTTTCCAACTGAATAAGGGATACTGAGTGCTCTATGTCAAGCAATCACTTATTTTTTCGAATCTGTTCCATTTGAGCACTGCAATCCCCGAATTATGAAAGCCTGGAGTTTACCAGCATTGCCTAAGCTGTGAATTCTGAGTTCTCTTCTAGTGCTAGGAAGGACTTTATTCCAAGAATTCCACTGGCTGCTAAGAATACTTGTGGAGCAAGTTACCACTCCACAAGAACAAGCCATCCCAGTGTAGCCAGGAGGGTTTATGTTATTTTTATTCCTCCACCAGATTGAAATGAACTCTCAGAATAGGACTGGAAATTTACATCTTACAGCTGTACACAGTAAAAAAAAACAAACCAAAAAACTCAGGTATAAATAGACCTCAGTACTTCTCTTCCAGCTTGGAGAAAGGATGGGATGTAGCTATCTTCATTTTCACCTGCACACTGAGAGCTTTACCAAGCTGTGTACTTTTCCTAGTTATGTATTCTACACACTGTCTTCTTTCTCCTAATTCTTCAGCATCTGAACAAAGCCTCAGTGAAGAATTAAGCCCCAAATATATATATTTGACTGTAGGCTAGAAAGGATATAACAGCAGGCTGTTCCATTTCCAGTGCTTATTGCAAAGATGAAAACTTTGATTAATATTTTCTAAGCTGATGGAGGAAGGAAAAAAAAATAAGTGCTGTAAAAACTCAATTCTGCTATTTTACACTCAGTGATTCTAAATAAATTCTGTTTTTAAAGAACATCATTTAGGAGAGGGCACCAGGGAACCATGTGGGCACCTGAGCCCAGACACTCGGCATAGTTTCAGAAGCTGCCATGCAGCATCCAAAATCCAAAATAACATGATTGTTAGATGGGATGCAGGACTTACACAAGTCCAGTGTCTGGGCTCAGGTGATAAAGCATTAACTAGAAGACAGAAAAAACACCTAGGGACCTTTGACACGGCACTGCAAACCGATGTCATGGCCCAGGAGCCACTCCATCGTCCTAACAAATATTTATCTTCTGAATTACTGGAGCAACTTCAAAACCTGCACTGTTTTAGCAGCAGTTATTCAAACCATAAGCTATTAAAATTTTTTTAAAAATAAGAGATAGAGGAGAAAAAGATGAAAAAAAAAAAGGTTTAAGCAGTGAAGCTCCCCACTGGATTCTAGATGATGTCTGAGTACTTCCTGCACAATCAGCAAAGCAAACCCAGCCAGGATTGTCTGAGGCAACGCTGCTCATTTCTCGGACAAGCAGCTCTAAACCTGTTTTAAAAGAGTGGGTAAATATTGCAGTAGAGGTGATCAAAGTCCAAATAACTTATTTAAACTGATGCTGGAAACTTTTGTCAGTGATACGGGGGTTTTTATGCTGCACACAGCTGAAGGATAAATAAAACCAGCAGTTTGTGCTTGGCAGAGATGACGTTGTACAGCCTTGCCAGCCTGTCTCAGAGCATGATTAGGCACATGGCACACTCTTGATCTCTGGGGAAGCATTCATTATCCCACAATTCTGTATAATTTTTAAGAGGCCAACCTAACACAAGCAGCAATGAAGGCACAGAGGTTTTCAGGTCACGCAGCCAAAAACACATTCTGCTTTCAATCGCTGCGGATCCTGAGCATTTGCTTCCTTTTTACAGTAATTGCACAGGTCAGTGAAAACCCAGTAAAAGCTGCCATTCCAGTGTGCTTGGAGACCAACTCATAAATGCAAAACATCTGCTGTTTGTGGAGGCTCAAAAGCTGACTGTGAAAATCACCTCCAAATAACTCCAACACAACCCCTGTAAAAAAGGGAAGACGTTCAGCTTGGCTCTGACAGGAAAAAGATGTTTTTCTGTCACTGGCAGAAAATCAGGAAGTCCCAAAGAGTGACAAACAAGGGTTTTTATTGATTTTATTAGTTTCTTTTTAAACCTTGTTAAGAGTCTGTATTACAAACATAACCCAGCTGGCAGGGTGGAGAGAGAAGGGGGGAATATTCCCAGGACTGCCAGCAAGGACTCAGAGGAGTCTGGTGCTCATTCTCCACGCTGTCCCTCTGTCCTGCTCCCAAGGGACACCACAGTGAGAGAGGGGTACATTTTCCTCACCCTTTGCTATGCAAAACCTTCACACGGTGTCAGTAGAGGCACCAGCAGAGCTAAAAAAGAAATCTCTATCGACTGATTTGCTGATTTTAGGTATTTTTTTAGCTTTGTCATCATGGTTTAGAATCACAGATCCGTTTGGGTTGGAAAGGACTTAAAGATCATCCAATTCTAACGCCCTTCCACTATCCCAGGTTGCTCCAAGCCCCACCCAGCCTTGTCTTGGACACTTCCAGGGATGGGACAGCCACAACTTCTCTGGGCACCCTGTGCCAGGGCCTCACCACCTTTTCTTCCACAAAATTAGAAGAATTTCTTCTGTAAATTCCAGCTTGTCTAAAAACACCTGCTGGTATTCTTACATATCTCCTTGTCTTCCAGCTTGTTGTGAAATAACACTGACAAATGATTTCTGGGCTGGAGACTGCTCTGGGGCACCTCAAAACAAAAATAATAAACTCAGTACGGAAGGGGTTTAAACTGGACTGTGAAGTGTCTCCTTAGCAAAAATTTCAAAACCTTTTTAACCAACGCTGATTATTCCACCCTGTGAATGTTCATTATTATTCTATGGGCAAAGGATGAATAGAACAGGAAGTTTCTATTTTCCTGGAAAAGTCTGAAAGAAGTTTAAAAAAAAAGTTATCCTCTCAGGATACAACATGCCAAGTGTACTGAATACAAATACAAAATTTCAAATGGAAATTTTCAGTTCATGTCCCTCACAAGATAAAAAGGTTTTTTTGTCCACAAAATGGGCAAGTCCAGAATTCACCTTCTAGTGAGAATTTCCAGCACTTATGGTTCCAAGTTTTTAGCAAGGTATTTGCGAACAATTGCTTATATTTAGAACTTTCCATCTCCACATATAATCTTGTAAGTCCAGACAGCTTTTGAAAGGAAAAGGGAGAGAAGTGAGACTGCAGGGATGGGACACGATATACATAATTTAAGTATTTCAAGTGGGCTGACTTTGAAATATTTTGCAGTGCATTATTTTTGCTGGAATTGTGTCAAGAGCACAAAAAAAAGAGCAATTGAGCAAGCACTGCAATCTCATACAGCTCAGTTTGCATTATTTATGGTAGGTAATGCTTAGTTCCCCCATCTGAAGTTACACTTGTGAGGGAAGATGGAAGCAGATTTCAGCATCATAAAAAGAGGAGCAATCTCTACAAACAGTAAATGTTTCACGTAAGCCTAAAGACGTCTCCTATGCTATTTCACAGCAATATTTTATATTTTACCTGAGGTTTGCCATTTTCCTTAGCATTTAAGGTCGGCATCTGGATCCTGCACCGAGAGGCGCCGTTCAGGAAGGTTTTAGAACTCTGAAAAAAAGAAAACAAAAGAAACTGGATATTTTTGCTGCTTGTTTTTTTTAAGGATTACATTAGTGTCAATCATCTCTCTGGAACAAGTTTTTGTGCATTGTAACATAAACATAACCCCAAATGGAGCACCTTTTATTTGATGACTGTGCGTTTTGGGATTTTCGAGTTCTTACACAGAGCTGTGGCCATGGACATAAAATGCACTCACAAATTGGTCTGAAGGCTAATTTCATACTGGTTTTATATAGAAGCAGCTGAATTCAGAGCACAGTCATGCCCCTCTCAACAATTTTAGCTGCTTTTTCCTCTACTGAACTTACTGACACTGCAAACTTAGTTTTTGCTCTTAAGCAGATGATTCCAGCAGCAACTACAGAAGTTGATTTGTTTCATGAAAACCTTGATTTTTCACTTTCCTAAGGCCTTTAAGAGAAAAGTTCACCCCTTTAGCTTATATTCTGTAGCAGTGTATTCTTTTAACCCAGAAATGCNCCCTTTAAGAGAAAAGTTCATCCCTTTAGCTTATATTCTTTTAACCCAGAAATGCAGCGTGTTCTTGTGGATGGGAGCGTTAATGAGGAGTCTGAGCACCTCCAGCAAGTTCCAGAAGAAAAAACGAGACAAAAAAGCTATGTTTTAGGCACCAGATGGACTTTTCATCCATACTTATTAACAACTACATTCCTGCCTTCACTGGAAAACACCATTTTGAGAGCTTTAGTTTAAAAAGATTAACCAGGGACATTCAGATTTGTCTGCTGAATTAAATATACAGCTCTAAAGTAGGTGTGCAGTCAGGTATGGACAACCTATTGCTAAGTCCAAAAGAAGCACTGTGCATTCCTCAGGGATGAGATGTTTAAGTGTCTTAATCACACACTGGATGCCCAAAAAAACCCCAAGTAAAACATTTAAAAAACCCTCACAAACTCTGCCCCAAATAACACCCCCTCGAGCTCAACACCACAAATAAAAAAAAAGAATGCAAATCCTCACTGAACAATTCAGCTGAAAATCAATCACTGGGCAATTCCTCCCCTGCCAAAAAAATCAAGAGTATGTATTTCTGTATTTTTTGAACAAACTGCCCTTCATCAATCAAATCTTTCTAAGAAGGCAAAATCCTTTTGAGGATAAACTGTAGTATTTCTGCTGCTCAGTACAGAGCTGAGGCACAAGCAGTCTTGGACATGCATTCCTCAAAATAAACCAACAACACTTGGGCCCTCAGGGTCCGATAAAACAGATTTTTAAGTTTCATCTTACAGAAAATCTGGCTCTTGTCAAAAATGTGATTTACAATAATCCACGAGGAAGAAAATCCATTACCTAGAGACAAGTCATCTACATTTTTAATCAGCAGCTCAGCAGAGGAAAAATGAATGACTTTTTCATTTGACTGTCAAAAAATAAGATTTACTGTGGTAAGGAGAAAATGTCTGGGGAAAAGAACTAGACTGAGAGGCTGTACATTTAATACCTAGACTTCCTCCTCCTTTTTCAGGAGATAAAAATTGCAGCCTGGTAATTTTTAAACGCACAAGCATTTTGCTATAGGAGTTTAAGGGAGGGAAGTTTTCTGGGAATGCAAAGTCGAGACAAAGGAAGTTCCTAGAGCACAAAGGCAAGTTTGAATGAACATGATATAACTATGGGGGAAAAAAAGGCACAGGGAGAAATGATGAGAAGTAATAAAACCAGTTCTAAATCACATTTCCCAAAGGGAAAAAAAAAGAAGGTTAAATCTCCTCTTTAACTTTCATAAAGGAAGTGCAGCAATTCTGAATAAAGCCCAATGACTTCTCACTCGCATTTGTCATAGGTACAGCCCTTCAGAAAGCCAAGATTAAGCCTCCAACGCCAGCATTCAAAAGCACTTTATTGTCCTCAATTTATTTATTTGGAAACAAATTTCAGATGGGTAAAGCAGAGCCAAGATGAATTCAGGCAAATGAAGCCCAGCCCAGGAAACCAGAGAATAAAGAGAAAGAACCACACGTTCAAGGCTCTGTGCCCGACTCTCCATCTGTGGTTTTGGACAACTCAATGAAATCAGATTACTCACCACTACAAACTCTGTAGAAATATTGGGCTCACGACCATGCTGCAAATAAACAGTAGACCAAATTCATCCAAGACAGTGACACCACACGGAGAGGAACCCGATCTCTGCATCTTAATATAAACCCTAAGTCCTCCCCTCGTGCTGAGCATTTATTTTAGTGGTGCTTAAATTTAACTGGCCTCATTCTTCCACGACGAGATTTAGTTTTTAGCACCAGCCAGCAGAGCTGCCTGCACCTACCCAGGACATCTGGCCAAAATGACCTGAGCCTGTGAGAACAGCAAGTGTGCATGTTTAATGCCTCAAAAAAGAGATTTCTAACGATTGGCAAAAGCACACAAGGTTGTTCAGGTTGTCACTGAAATGACTGAACAAAAAAAGGGCAGCAGGCATTTGATGCCTGTCAAATTCTACCCCTGTACAACACAGATGAAATATTTTTTCCCTCCTTTACCACAGGAACCTTCCTTCAATTAGCACTCACTTTTCTTTGCAGTCAGGAACTGTCATTACCACATCTACACCTGGACATCTTGAACTTCTACTCTTATCTAATTAATTTCCTTATTTAGAAACCCACCCTCCTTGCAGTGAACAGAAGCTGTGAGCCCCTTCCACAGGGGTTTAGAATCCTTGCAGACCACCCAGGACTGAAGTATTTGAGCAGTTCCAATGACATAAAGCTCCCAAGGACAAAGCAAATCTCAACCTGAGAAAGGTCCCAGGCAGGTGGGGAAGCCCTGTTAAAAACTCTTCCCATATTTCCAGATGTGAAATGGGCATAGAGAAGGAAGAAGTGATTCCTTTGGCTCTGGAGAGCGAGGTTTCCAGGGAAACAGAAGGTCAAGAGCATCCCACACAGTGAGAGTGAGCCTGGAGCAGTGACCTTGCTGCTGCACTAGAGAAGACTGAGTCAAACGCTCCTCCTTTTCTGCAGCTGGGGGAAATGGCTCCTAAAATACTGAATTTTTGTTTAAAATATCACGGCAAATAGATATTCCATGTCAGAATTTTCCACACCAGCTCAGTGAGACATATGAGCAACATACTGTGCAGAGCTCTTTCGTTATGCTTTCCAGTTAAAGTGTATTTGAAACAAATAAATATTTACTTCCCTAAGGCTGAACTGGATATTCTGTAAAAATGATGCTCTGAAATACCTAAAAGCTAAGGAAAAATGGGACTCTTAACAGCAGGCAATGAGAGCCACTCACACTTTACAGAAGTTATTTCTAAGAAATGAAAGAGAAATAAATGAAAACTAGAGAGCATAGTGTGAGCCCACCTTGTCTCACATGAATAAACTAAGAATAGGAGTTCCACAGAGCATTAAAAGCATTCAGAAGCTTTATCAGAAGTGCTTCATATGAAGATTAAAAAAAGAAGCATTAACTGGTAAAGAAGAGAGGACACAGACTAGAAAAATTGCCTTCAGTGCCTATTCAAGAGCATTTAAAATGTAAAACTCCATCTATCTGAAAAGATTAGGTGGTGAAAAAACAGCAATCAATCCCGGACAATCTGTGAGATTCACAAAGAAAAGGTCACAGGTATGCACGTGTACAGACAATTTCCATGTGGGATTCCCTTGGGATCTTCACCAACAGCCCTGATTTGCCCTCAGGCACGGGAAACCTCATGGCCTGCTCTGCCAATCCCCTCTGCTGTTCCAAAAAAGCGTTTGGAAACGTGGCAGACCTGACTGCCCAAAGGTTCCTGGGAGCCTGGAGCAGGAATTGCTCCAGAGTTTGGCTGCAGTAGAGACAAACAGAGATCAGAGTCCCAGGGAACATGAAACAAGATCAACCTGTGAGCACAATCCTGAACCAAACTGGGCCAGGAATGACGTTCTGCTACGGGAAGTTAAACACAGCTGGTCCTCCTAATGCTCTCCTTGTTCCCTTCCCTCGCTTTTTACTTTTCTCCTATTCCATTTGGATTGTCTCCTTCCTCTTGGGCCACAGCTACACGAGGCAGAAAAGGAATCATCTTCAGACACAGCAACTCAGGATTTCCAAGGGACATCTTTCCACCACTGACACAACCTTCTAAAATGCTTAATTCTGAGCACACAAAACACGCTAGGAAGATGCTCTGGAAGACTGAAGAAAAGTAAGAAAACTCACGAAAAAACAAAAAAAGAGTAACAGTTTTTACTTGGTTTACTGTCATAAGATTATTTGTTCCAAAACTTTATTTAAAACAAATTAATTCACCTCTTGATTCACTTGCTTTGAGAGAAAATAAGCTCCTGGTTTACCAGTGAAGCACAGAAGACCAATCACTGCCTCAAGTACAGGATCAGTTTTAACAGCCTGGCACAAAGGGCTACCCAGACAACCTGATTTCCAGAACTATCTTAAAAAATGTGTGTATTTAGGAGGCAAAAATAAAAAATGAAAATGCATTCACTTACACTGGACGGTGTGCAGGAGCAACTGACATCTTTAGGATCTGCAATAAAATACCA